>CM057347.1:116039876-116399859 GCA_030015575.1 Agapanthus africanus
CTCTGTAATTGCAATTTCTTTTAATTCACACCAGAGTGTAATCTGGAGTAATGTACAGAGAGGAGATCAAGTGGGTGTGTGTGATAATTACACTTCAAATCACAACTTATGCATTTATTGCCTATCACACCCATGCTTACTTATGCTATGTATCATGGCAGCCCCCATCATGGTCCAAGTGCCAAAGAGAATGTGTGCAAACTTGTATGTGTTGGACCAATATTATCAAAAAGGGTGTACACATGCATTATTTCAAAAAGAGCTCTTGGGATATCAGTCAGTTTCCTGTTCTGTTTGTAGTGTCGGCTCACAGACGATATATTCGTGATTTTGAATGTGTTTTCGGTGTTTTATCACGAATACCTGTAAACTGTAATTACAGAGCAGACACTGATTAATAGTACCGATATAAAGCAAAATAGATAATGAATGAGTGGTATTAAAATGCAGTTTTCTTTGATGAACATATCCCTCTCTATGTAACTTTGTCAACCGTGTTTCATTGATGTGACCCATTTTACAATGCCATAAGAAAGCCTGATTTGTTTCCGGAGACTTTCTTTTAAATGTGTTCTGTACACTGAAAACCTGAGCTTGATTTAATACGTATATTCCATTTTCTAATGTACCGACCCAATCAGAACTTGATTTAGGTGGATGTGGACCACACCGCTTACAAATGTAAAATCATATCCTTCCTTATAAAGTAAGGATACAGATATGATATTACAAGCTAGACTAGGTACATATAAACAGTTACATAGAATCAATATCTGCCCACTTGTCAATCCTAGGTGATATTCCCCTACGGATTCAGCATCCACGCTTATTCCGTTAGCAACCCTGAGAGTCATATCACCTTTCTTGATAACTCTACGATTTCTCAAAGCCTGTAATGAATTACAGATATGAGATCCTGATCCGCTATCTAGTATCCAGGAAGTAGGGTTAATTGACATACAATTTTCAATTACAAACACACCCGAAGCTGAAGCCACAACGTGCTTCGATTCCTGGCTACTGGCTTTCCAAGCCAAGCAATCCTTCTGCCAATGTCATTTCCCATAATAATAGGAACGTCCCTCCTTCCCTACTTTTAGTCCCAAAACTTTTTCCCTTCCATTTCCTTCTACTTTCCTGACACCGCATATCGGCTTTGTGGAGGTCTTCTTCTTCTCATGCTTTGCTTTCGCCTTGTGTAACAACCGAGTTCATTTATACCAATTCAGTGCCCGTATTTATTATCTGTGGTATTTTATTGATTTATCATGTTTGAATGCGAATGGTAGTTTACATTTTACTTTGCATTCAGCCAGACCCACTTGCTTGAACTGGTTGATTCATATTTATAGACTACCCCGGCTCGTTAAATAGACTCGTGCATCTAGTATAAACTGCATCTTAAACTTTTATTTGGTATCGCACATTTTACCATGTAACATTTTAGATCATGTAAAATAAATTAAAATTGCATTTCATAGCCTGCATGATACCCCTAACCCCGTGGTAGCATCCGCGCATCTTGTTCTCGTCCCGTTCAGTGAAACGGACGTATTTGGATGGCTACGCGCACGCACGTGCATCCGTTCTTGGTGGTATGCTTTTTAGTTACCTAATCATTCATTTTAAAATTTGGAAGTCGCATATATTTTTCATATTTTAAAACTGGATTTTTAGACCCGACCCAGGCTTGTTTTGGAGTAAATTTGTATTCGCCAAAATCTAAAAATGGACTAATATTATAATATTATATCCTTATTTCAGTCAAAGGTTTTCTTAACTGAAGAAATATTTTGTGAAACCAATGGTAACAAGAGATCTCTCTCTCTCTCTTACTTTTATAAAATATTAATCCTTTTATATTTTTTTAAGGAAACTGCACGTCTCTCTCTCTCTCTCTCCTTTCTTGCTTCTCTCTTCTCTCTCTCCCCACAGAAAACGCCAACTTCATCTCTCCTCCCCCTTTCTCTCTCCTCTCGCGACTCTCTATCTCTCTCTTCTCGCGTCTCTCTCTCTCTCCTCTCACGGTGGGATTAGGTCCCGTCAACGCCCGAGTCAATGTGGTCACCTCCCTCCTATTTTTTTTCTCTTCTCTTCTCTTTTAACCCCCGAGCCCACGAGAACCCATCAACGCTCTGCCTTCCTCAAACCCTAACCCTAAAAACTCCATCACCTCATCACAACTCACCTTCAACCAAGCCTCCTCCTCATCCTCGCCATCTTCTTCCCTTTCTTCCTCTATTCCCGAGCCCTCACCTGCATACCCAACAGAACCCCGAGCAACCACCACCCTCACCTCACCACCGGCGATCCCTAGACCTCGCCGTCACCATTCTCCTCTTCTCCTCTCCCTCTCCTCTGCACTTATCCTCTTCTCACTCACCCCTGCACACCCGAGCACCATCACCCCAAACCCTAACCTAACCCTAACTCCTCTAAAACCAAACCCTAGCCTCGCCGGAGTTCCTCCGATCATCACCGTCGACGCCATCACTCCTCTGCATATCCAGTGAGCAACTCTTCCTCTTCTCATTCTTCTTCTTCCTCCCATTCTTTCCTTCTTCTTTCTTTCTATAATTTTCTTTTCTTTTTTTTTAATGTTCACTGTTCTTTTGATTGCCGGAATCTGGTCGTGCCGACGACGATCCCGACGATCAAGCGAGCATACCTGACCCGTGTGATCCCCTTGTACGTTGTTTGGATCTGTTCCGTGTACCGTGCGTGCGTCGCGAATTTTTCCGCCGACGTGAGACGTTCCGTATACCCGTTTCTTGATTTGTCGAGGCAAGTAAAACTTGCTACAAGCTATTTGTATTATATTATACTTACTCAACTGCATATTGAATCTATAGATTGAATTTAATGCCGCATGTTCCATTTTTTTAACATTTCGATGTCCATTTATATCATTTTAGATTTATAACTTGAAACATACCATGTTGCATTTTAGTTTACTATACATAGTACCCACATCCATATTTAAATCATATAATAATTATTTGCATAGCCCATAATACTCTTTTAATAGTTTATACCCTATCGGACACCCGTTTGCATACATCTAGCCATTTATATATATTCAAAGTGCATCCCTAGATCATTTAATACATATTAGTGTGATTTTAACATTCCATATTTTATAAACCGTATTTAATTAATGTGGAACTATCCCCTTAACCCAAATCGATAACCGTGCATCCATATGCTCTAATCTGTACCTATTTGCATACCACATTATAATGTTCCATTTTATTGTTCCAGTAGTACCCCATGCTTGTTTTGTATACCCATGCTTATGTTAGTGTAACATTTCAAAATATATATATATATATATTATTTATGGGAATTTTTATAATTTAATATTATTTTTTAATGAATATTTTAATATTTCAGTATAATTAAATACCGATAAATGGGAAAATTTTGGAAAAATTATGGAAAGTTCTAAAATAGGGTATTTTATGAAATTATAACATTTTAAAGTTTTTATGGTTAATTATAAGCTAATTTAGTGCTAATCGCGATTAAAAATCGCTAATCGGGTTTTTAGCATTTTTGTGCAAAACATGCACATATCATTTTCCACACTTGCTACATTTTCTTACATGTTTTGGGTGCATGGTTTGTTTTGGGTTTACTATTGTGAGGAAAAGAAACGAAAACGAAAAGTGATAGAATGATTAGGAGAGAGAAAGAGTAGGTATGGGGTCAAACCCTAGTTGTGAGCCATCCCCCCCGACATTTCTTCATCTCATTTTCTCTCCCCTCTTCTCTTTGAGCTGCTGCTGCTCCTGCTCCTGCTCCTGCTCCTCCCTCTTCCTCCTCCATCTTCAATCCCCCACAACACCATGAATACAACTCCAAAACCCTATTCCCATTTCACAAAAATTGTTCCCAAGCTCACTAGCTACACATTGGACCTAGAAAGAGAGGATTTTGAGGACTTTGAGAAACTCAAGAAAATTCCTGGGTTGCCAAAGGAGATAATTTCTGCACTCTTAGAGTAGTATTTCAATTCCTTTTGCATCTATACTTGTTTCATGTCGATATGGTGTGTTTTGATGAACTTTGGGAAATTCCAAGTTAGGGTGTAGGGTTTGAACTGAAATCAAAGGTGAATTGAGGTGTAATTAGAGACTACAACCCCTGTTGTGATGTTATATTGGACAAAACCAGAAACTAGAACACGGAATACGGATTTATGAAAATTATATCGGGAAAAACTGTAATTCTGTGAGTGTTTTTGGAAATCTGCTAACACCCGAGCCACCTGAAAATTATTTTGGATTGACAGTGAGATGTGCAAGCGACTAGGAACCATCACCCAAAGCCCTAGCCCCTACCCCCTTCTTCAGGGCGCAAATTAATCCATTCTGGCCGCAATTTGCGGCCAGAGCATGGGTTCTGGGATCCGTGTTGGTTCTGTAGCCTTATACCCTATAAACTAGACCCTTGGCATATGCAATTTTGACTGATTCCACATAGGGTAGAATATGGGGTAATTTTCTTGTGTTGGCGCATGGTTTACGACTTGTTTTAGCATGGATTTTGGTATTTGTTGATTCGTTTCTGTCGGATGGCGTTTGAACGTCAACGGCAAAAGGTTATTGGTCGTGTTTGCATGCAAGACTATAGGTTTCTACCTATGAGAGTAGCGTGTGCCGTTTTGGTTTCCGATATGATTTTCATATGCTTTTGTGATTGTATTATCTTGTAGGTACCCTATGTGATGTCGAGGCGTTGAAGATGAAGATGGCGACATCGGCATCGGCACACAAGAAGCAAGGTGAGTAGATTTATATCTACGGGGAGAAGTCGGGTGAATGGCGTATAGCACCCCCGTAGTTCGTGGTGATGTATACGAATATGTATACACATATATATTTATTATATATTGTTCGAGTTGATTGATGATAAAGATGGATTTTTGGTGTTCTTGGATTGGTTTTGTGGTAGTTGCGAAACCATAGAGTAGTGGTTGCACCCACACACACACGCACGCACATACTTTCATACATTCTTTCTTTCACATGTGCGTATATGGGAATATATATTTATGTGTTCACATGGGTATGGGACTATGTGTTCATATACTAGATTTAAGGATAGTACTTGGGATTTGAGATGAGTCGATGAGATTTGATTTGAGACCGTGAGATCGATGATATGGCAGGGTTAGTATTTGAGATACGCCATGATGTTATAACGGATCTTTGGATGACAATACCACGTGAATAGTGATATATATATATATAGAGAGAGAGAATAGTTGACCGGTGATCAAGATATGAGATAAGATATGTTAAGATAATTATAATAGGTCGCATTGGGCGATGTATACTTCTTTATGATGATATGTGTGATGATATCGGTTTGTATGAGGCTGTAGATCAGTAGTCAGATCATGAATACATTGATGATATCAGTATTGTGCTAGACGTAAATCTGTACCCCGGATTATGATCTTTGATAAAGAGGATACCAGATGGATAATGTGATATTGACCTATACACAGATTTGGGATGTCGTACGACGGATTTATGTACGAACTATAAATTGATGATAGATCCGCACTCTTGACTTGGGAATGTCAGATTATAGATATGGTATCGAATGTGATATTATTGAGGCGGGATCACCGACTAATATATATATATATATATATATATATATATATATATGTATCGACTCAGATGTTAGGCGGTTTCCTTACATTTAGTTCAGCTTGTTAGCTCAGCCCTATAGTTTGTGTAGTTGTTAGAATAGATTCGACTCCAACCTATTTCAAAAACCAACGAATCATGGGTATTTTAAAAGAAAGGCCAAGGGATTCTACGGATATTTCAAAGAACGTATCTTTTCTCAAAAACACCGTAGCCCATATTTTCAAAACACCGCGATTCGTATTATTTCAAAAGGCACTACTGTATGAATTATGTTTATATTTATATTAAATGCAGATTAGTTATCGTTGTGTCTAGTATTCAGCTCCCGCACATTATTGTTGTTCGCTCCGCATCGCATACTTATAATGTGATTCATATACCATTATTGATATCATGCTGTTAGGACACCAGCATCATTACCGATGATGCGTATGTTCCACGTACACTTAGTTGCCGGCTCATACACATCATCATCGGTAATTGCCATGTCACGTATACTTAAAAAATACTATTACATTGACATAACTTGTTAGCTAATAGTTTCGACATAATATTAGTGTACTTGCCTTATATTCCAGTTTAGACATTTCAGTTATTACTTGCTATTTCATGCATATTGTTATTCACTATTATGCCGCATTCATGGATTTTTATACCTACATTCACTGTTTTACGTGCTATTGGTGATTTGGATTCGGATTTTTATGAGATTTCCTGGATTTGGGGGAAAACCGCAGAAACATATATGAACTTCTTCACTCTCTCTTTTTAAATTGAAAAGTGCGGTTTTCCTATGATGTATGAGTCGTCCACCATGAGTTTGCTGATGGATTTCGAGACCCGATTCGAGGAGTTGGATGAACCGTCTCAGGTACATGGTGGACCCGGTATGGTACCCCGGGGCGAGAAGGTCGCAAATAATAGCATTGAGCCTGGCAAGGGAAGACTACCTACCGGTGATTTTACCTGACGCGTCGGATATCCGGAGGATACCGTCGTGGTCTTGAGATTGATGGTAGGGGCCGGTCTGGACTGACGGCGCCCTAGATAGTGAGATTGCGACACCGAGATATTGAGATATTGGGATTTATGTTTTGTGTCGATGCTAGACACTGTTTATGCTGATTTCATTTATGATACATCGTTTTAAATATACAGAAATCTCACTAAGTTATGAAAGCAGTTTTCTTCATTGTCATGTATTCTGTTCTCATGCATTCATACCTCATCCATATGATATATTGCTACCTGAGGCACTGACATGAGCACATGGGATTACACTTGGGTTAGATATTTACCCTTGCCACCTTTTCATGCTCCAGACTTGTCATATTTGAGGATTATATATATATATATATATATATATATATATATATATATATATAGTGATCGTATGACCTAGGATTGCGTTGTTCATGCAATTTCTGCTCGTAGATGTTTTCTACTCACGAGTTGGCAACTCACCCCCGTTGTGCCACAGTTTCTTGTAGATTTCGCCGTAGAGGTTTTATTATGGCTTTGCTGGCACTACTTCCTTTACCGGGTGATTTGCTTGGTAGGTGGGTTCACTTGCATCGTGACCATCATTATACTTTGTATATTATTACTCTGTTGTATCTAGAAGCTCCATCAACCAAACATGTATTTATTTCAGAGATAGAGACCAGCGATGATTATTCTTTCGACCTTAGAGTCACTCGTTGTATTTCTATGGATTTCATGCTGTTTTGAGTTTCCTTTTCTGTTGTGATCCTCGCCCTTCGGCGTTGTATATTATTGCTTGCATGGTTGTGACCGTCGATTGACGAAGATCTAGCTCCCGCTTGGAGATGCCTTTATTCATTATATATGCTTTATCAGATTTTGTACCCGTTTGGGGTCTGTTTTTACAAAGGAAACTCTGCCGAAATTTTTAGAAAAGACTTGTGATTTTAAAATGCATACTTCGGTGTATGTTGCAAACTACTTGATTTAAATTGGTTTTTCCTTCACTCTACTACTTTCCTTGGTTTGGATTTCTGGGTTTTCGGCTTACTTAGATTATGTACGCCTCGAGACGTTTTGTAATTTGAGTGCCGGTCATGTTCCGTACTTTCGGGTCGTGAAAAAGTTGGTATCAGAGCGTTAGGTTTTACCTTCGGAGCGTAGGATGACCCTTGGTTGATGGAGTAGGTAGCTTGAGTAGAGTGACGTACCGTACGTATGTTCCGCGGCATATTTATGATACGCTACTCCACTTAAGAAACCTTAGGATGTACATTTCTTTGCTCAGTATTATATTCATTCATGATCTAGCCTCATCGGTACCAGTTATGGTTTTGCTACCACGATTACGGGCAGGGAGAGCTACGACTAGAGTTGCGGTCAGCACGAGCTCATCATGAACGAGGACTGACCAGGACGTAATTCCGGCGACACACGATTGCAGAGATGTGTCTTTTTATGGTGTTTTCGCGCCACGAGCGTTTGATGGATCACTGTATGAGATTACTCGGACGTGCAGATCAGCACCAGAGGATTGGGCTACTGATAGAGGCCAGCCAGATTTTGATGACCGTTGATGTATTGCGTATTCATGATGATTGAGGTACTGTTCAGCGTGAAGACAAGTGAGCCAGTTATTGCTGCGAACGACGAAGTATCGCCCCAGATGTTGGAGCTATTGCTGTACGAATTATACTAAAAGATGATAGGAGGTCGCTAGTCACCGAGGATGAATGACTAGGACATGTAGTTCGTTCGCTACCCCGATGCGAGGTCATCAGATAGATTGATTCCAGCTAGAGACGACTTCACACGGATACGTTGAGAGTCGATAGAGGCGATCGAATGTCAGAAACCTATTATTCCAAGTTTAAAGTATGCGGAAAGACATGCAGGTAATTCTATGGACCCTCTAGAAGAATGAAACCCTAACTCGACATAATGACCGTGTGAAAGCCTTTGAACCTTAGGGTTTACGGCAGTTCCGCGGCGCCATTAGTAAGGCTTGGGTTTGCCCTTCTACGGCTGGACCATCGATGCTGTGGTACGTACTCGATACTATTAAACTGTACCCAAGATGTTGAGCTCTTGGGGGATTATGAGGTTTTGACGAATCAATCGGATGGTTCGACTTCATTCGGATGCTATGTGGTGAGATGCACTTCATGGGAGACTCCAGATACGAGGATAGCCGTTGGAGCTCAGTCCATGCAGCCACGACGAGACGAGTCCGAAGCAGTCGACATTAGAGAAAAGTGGAGTAAGAGGTTCGTACCAGATCTGGATAAGATGACGTTCCACTCCGCCGACATCAGAGATGCGATACGCATGCCGAGGCATTGTACTTGGATATACCTTCCAGAAGGAGTCGCGATGAGTATGCAGCCGTTCCGGAACAAGAAACAGATATAGTAAAGGACGATGACATCCGGAAAGTTCGGCAGAGACGAGATTTGGGAGAGACCTCGACAGGACCTTTCTGGAATAAATTACGAGAAGACTTGGACCCAGGAGTGGTCATGATACGCACTCCAGCAGACCAGAGTTCATGATCGTCGACGAGACATGCTATGAGTGACCACGACAGTTGGCCAGAGATTCTTAGAGGATGTGCTTGAGCGGGACTATTCCGCCATATTTGATTTCGGTATTTTGGGCGGTCTATTCGCATGACTGATTTTGATGATTGAGTTTCATAAT
Source organism: Agapanthus africanus (assembly GCA_030015575.1). NCBI lineage: Eukaryota > Viridiplantae > Streptophyta > Magnoliopsida > Asparagales > Amaryllidaceae > Agapanthus > Agapanthus africanus. The sequence continues at coordinate 116,049,227 of CM057347.1, forward strand.
ATTTGTTTTCATGCACCATGGTTGCACCTGCTGAGTATTTATGACTTTTGCACAGTTGTTGCACTTGATATCGTTTCCGTGCCTTGGTTTCACATGTTTATGATTTATGGGTTTCATACAGTTGAGTTGATTTTGTGCATATGTACGCACACGATTTGGTTTTTTCACTCGGTATAGTTCACATATGCTTGCAGTGCAGTGATACGCATTTTGTGCACCACAGTTGCATTGGACTTCGATTTCGATTGTGTTGTTCGATATTTGTTTTGTGCATCTTGTGCACCTGATTAGATTCTGCGCATGTTAGGCACGTAATATTGGATTTCATGATTTCGTGCATGATGGATGCACCTGATTTGGGTTTTCATGCATGTTGGGCGCATGTTATGAGATGAGATTCTGGTGCACACCAGATGCACTAAATCGAGATTCTTCGTGCATGTCAGATGCACCTGATTGTGCTGTCAGGCACACACGTTGCCTATGACAGATGCTTCATGCACACCCGTTGCACCTTGATGTTGTTTCTGTGCACATGTATGGTATATATATGGGTTTTGTTTTCTGTGCGCACCAGACGCACATAGTATTCATATGCACATTTTGGAATTGATTTCTTATGGAGCAGTACGCTTTTGTGATGTTTTATTATTGTTTTCGTACTGAGAAGGACGAGTCAGATGACAGTACCTGAGTATATTTTGCATGCATTGATAGATTTCAAAGGGATTTCCAAAAAGCGAGCTATAGTCCCTGTATTTACCTACGTGTCTGATATGACATGAAACGTTTAAAACAAGAAAACCCTTCTAAATTGTTTCCAAAACGGCGGAACGTACACATTAAACAAAAGGTATATATGTATATAGTTATTTTCTTATGATAGACATCCGCCACTGTGCAGTGTTATGCGCATTGCACATCGACTTTAAAAGATTTGGCATGCATTTCCTTCAGATATTTACATGTAAAGATTTGATATTTACATGTATAGTTCTGGTTTATATCATATTGGTTTTGCTTTGGATTTGGCATTCGTGTTTTTACCATGACTCTGATGATTGCGGGACGCGTGACGGAGTTTCGATTTTGAGTTATTTGCTCATTACTCATGTGCATGTATTGCGCTATGATGCGTTTTATGTATTGATGATTTCGGAGCCCCGACGACTTCGACTTTCGTTTGAAATGTTTTAGAATTTGGGGGTTTAAATTTAAATTCGGGGACCGAATTTCATTAAGGGGAGAAGATTGTAACATTTCAAATAAAATAAAATAAAATAAAATATTATTTTTGGGAATTTTTATAATTTAATATTATTTTTTAATGAATATTTTAAAATTTCGGTATAATTAAATACCGATAAATGGGAAAATTTTGGAAAAATTATGGAAAATTCTAAAATAGGGTATTTTATGGAATTATGCCATTTTAAAGTTTTTATGGTTAATTATATGCTAATTTAGTGCTAATCGCGATTAAAAATCGCTAATCGGGTTTTTAGCATTTTTGTGCAAAACATGCACATATCATTTTCCACACTTGCTACATTTTCTCACATGTTTTGGGTGCATGGTTTGTTTTGGGTTTACTATTGTGAGGAAAAGAAAAGGAAAGGAAAAATGATAGAATGATTAGGAGAGAGAAAGAGTAGGTATGGGGTCAAACCCTAGTTGTGAGCCATCCCCCCATCATTTCTTCTTCTCATTTTCTCTCCCCTCTTTCCTTTGAGCTGCTGCTGCTCCTGCTCCTCCCTCTTCCTCCTCCATCTTCAATCCCGCATAACACCAGGAATACAACTCTAAAACCTTATTCCCATTTCATAAAAATTGTTCCCAAACTCACTAGCTACACATTGGACCTAGAAAGAGAGGATTTTGAGGAATTTGAGCAACTCAAGAAAATTCTTGAGTTGCCAAATGAGGTAATTTCTGCACCCTTAGTGTAGTATTTCAATTCCTTTTGCATCTATACTTGTTTCATCTCAATATGGTGTGTTTTGATGAACTTTGGGAAATTCCAAGTTAGGGTTTAGGATTTGAACTGAAATCAAAGGTGAATTGAGGTGTAATTAGAGACTACAACCCCTGTTGTGATGTTATATTGGACAAAACAAGAAACTAGAACCCGGAATACGGATTTATGAAAACGATATCGGGAAAAACTGTAATTCTGTGAGTGTTTTTGGAAATCTGCTAGCACCCGAGCCACCTGAAAATTATTTTGGATTGACAGTGAAATGTGCAGGCGACTAGGAACCATCACCCAAAGCCCTAGCCCTTACCCCCTTCTTCAGGCCGCCAATTAATCCCTTCTGTCCTCAATTTGTGGCCAGAGCATGGGTTCTGGGATCCGTGTTGGTTCTGTAGCCTTATACCCTATAAACTAGACCCTTGGCATATGCAATTTTGACTAATTCCACATAGGGTAGAATCTGGGGTAATTTTCTTATGTTGGCGCATGGTTTACGACTTGTTTTAGCATGGATTTTGGTATTTGGTGATTCGTTTCTGTCGGATGGCGTTTGAACGTCAACGGCAAAGGGTTATTGGTCGTGTTTGCATGCAAGACTATAGGTTTTTACCTATGAGAGTAGCGTGTGCCGTTTTGTTTTCCGATGTGATTTTCATATGCTTTTGCGATTGTATTATCTTGTAGGTACCCTACTTGATGTCGAGGCGTTGAAGATGAAGATGGCTACATCGGCATCGGCATACAAGAAGAAAGGTGAGTAGATTTATATCTACGGGGAGAAGTCGGGTGGATGGCGTATAGCACCCCCACAGTTTGTGGTGATGTATACGAATACGTATACACACATATATTTATTATATGTTGTTCTAGTTGATTGATGATAAAGATGGATTTTTGGTGTTCTTGGATTGGTTTAGTGGTAGTTGCGAAACCCTAGAGTAGTGGTTGCACCCACACACACACGCACGCACATACTTGCATACATTCTTTCTTTCACATGTGCATATATGGGAATATATATTTATGTGTTCACATGGGTATAGGACTATGTGTTCATATACTGGATTTGAGGATAGTACTTGGGATTTGAGATAAGTCGATGAGATTTTATTTGAGGCCGTGAGATCGGTGATATGGCAGGGTTAGTATTTGAGATACGCCATGATGTTATAACGTATCTTTGGATGACAATACCACGTGAATAGTGATATATATATATATATATATATATATATATATATATAGAATAGTTGACTGGTGATCGAGATATGAGATAAGATATATTATGATATTTATAATAGGTCGTATTGGGCGATGTATACTTCTTTATGATGATATGTGTGATGATATCGGTTTGTACGAGGCTGTAGATCAGTAGTCAGATCATGAATACATTGATGGTATCAGTATTGTACTAGACGTAGATCAGTACCCTGGATTATGATCTTTGATAAAGAGGATACCAGATGGATAATGTGATATTGACCCGTACCCAGATTTGGGATGACGTACGACGGATTTACGTACGAACTATATATTGATGATAGATCCGCACTCTTGACTTGGGAATGTCTGATTATAGATATGGTATCGGATGTGATATTATTGAGGAGGGATCACCGACTAATATATATATATATATATAGATATATATAGATATATATATGTATCTATGTATCGACTCAGATGTTAGGCGGTTTCCTTACCTTTAGTTCAGCCTGTTAGCTCAGTCCTATAGTTAGTGTAGTTGTTAGAATAGATTCGACTTCTATTTATTTCAAAAACCAACGAATCGTGGGTATTTTAAAAGAAAGGCCAAGGGATTCTATGGATATTTCAAAGAACGTATCTTTTCTCAAAAACCCCGTAGCCTTTATTTTCAAAACACCGCGATTCGTATTATTTCAAAAGGCAGTACTGTATGAATTATGTTTATATTTATATTAAATGCAGATTAGTTATTGTTGTGTCTAGTATTCAGCTACCGCACATTATTGCTGTTCACTCCGCATCGCATACTTATATTGTGATTCATATACCATTATTGATATCATGCTGTTAGGACACCAGCACCATTACCGATGATGCGTATGTTCCACGTACAATTACTTGCCGGCTCACACACATCATCATCAGTAATTGCCATGTCACATACACTTAGAAAATACTATTACATTGACATAGCTTGTTAGCTAATAGTTTCGACATGATATTAGTGCACTTGCCTTATATGCCAGTTTAGACATTTCAGCTATTACTTGCTACTTCAAGCATATTGTTATTCACTGTTATGCCGCATTCATGGATTTTTATGCCTGCATTCACTGTTTTATGTGCTATTGGTGATTTGGATTCGGATTTTCATGAGATTTCCTGGATTTGGGGGAAAACACAGAAACATATATAAACTTCTTCTCTCTCTCTCTTTTTAAAATGAAAAGTGCGGTTTTCCCATGATGTATGAGTCGTCCACCATGAGTTTGCTAATGGATTTCAAGACCCGATTTAAGAAGTTGGATGAACCGTCTCGGGTACATGGTGGACCCGGTATGGTACCCCGGGACGAGAAGGTCGCAGATGATGGCGTTGAGCCTGGCAGGGGAAGACTACCTACCGGTGATTTTACCTGACGCGTCGGATATCCGGAGGATACCGTCGTGGTCTTGAGATTGATGGTAGGGGCCGGTCTGGACTGACGGCGCCCTAGATAGTGAGATTTCGACACCGAGATATTGAGATATTGGGATTTATGTTTTGTATCGATGCTAGACACTGTTTATGCTGATTTCATTTATGATACATCGTTTTAAATATACAGAAATCTCACTAAGTTATGAAAGCAGTTTTCTTCATTGTCATGTATTCTGTTCTCATGCATTCATACCTCATCCATATGATATATTGCTACCTGAGGCACTGACACGAGCACATGGGATTACACTTGGGTTAGATATTTACCCTTGCCACCTTTTCATGCTCCAGACTTGTCATATTTGAGGATTATATATATATAGTGATCGTATGACCTAGGATTGCGTTGTTCATGCGATTTCTGCTCGTAGATGTTTTCTACTCACGGGTTGGCAACTCACCCCCGTTGTGCTACAGTTTCTTGCAGGTTTCGCCGTACAGGTTTCATTACGGCTTTGTTGGCACTACTTCCTTTACCGGATGATTTGCTTGGTAGGTGGGTTCACTTGCATCGTGACCATCATTATACTTTGTATATTATTACTCTGTTGTATCTAGAAGCTCCATCAACCGAACATGTATTCATTTCAAAGATAGAGACCAGTGATGTTTATTCTTTCGACCTTAGAGTCGAGCGTTGGATTTCTATAGTTTTCATGCTGTTTTGAGTTTCCTTTTCTGTTGTGATCCTCGCCCTTCGGTGTTGTATATTATTGCTTGTGTGGTTGTGACCGTCGATTGACGAAGAGCTAGCTCCCGCTTGGGGATGCCTTTATTCATTATATATGCTTTATCAGATTTTGTACCCGTTTGGGGTCTGTTTTTACATAGAAAACTCTGCCGAAATTTTTAGAAAAGACTTGTGATTTTAAAATGCATATTTCGGTGTATGTTGCAAACTACTTGATTTAAATTGGTTTTTCCTTCACTCTACTACTTTCCTTGGTTTGGATTTCTGGGTTTTCGGCTTACTTAGATTACGTACGCCTCGAGACGTTTCGTAATTTGAGTGCCGGTCATGTTCCGTACTTTCGGGTCGTGACAGTTAGTTTGATAATGAACACCCACGTGACATGTTGTGCACCCCTGACATGACTTGGTATACCATTACTTGACACGACGTGATACCGTGCACTTCTTGACATGACATGATACCTATATACTACCTGACTTGACCCGAGGTACCATGGCTTTACCTATTACCTGATCTTGTTACTAATGCCAACAACCTTGACATGTTGTCCCTACAGACGTTTCCTGTGGTCTGCCAGACAAACCTGTACGTGCTTGATCCTGTGTTGGCATTAACTCCAGATTTATTAATTCTTGACGTGGTATATATAACTTGGGGGTATGGGGAAATCAGGAAGGTAACCGAACATAACTCAAAGGGCCATCCTATTATTTTCCATTTTTCCGGGCGTTACGGAATACCTATTGTTTGCCGTTTTTTCGGGCGTTACGGAATACCAATTGTTTGCCGTTTTTCCGGGCGTTACGAAATACTTATTGTTTGTCGTTTTTCCGGGCGTTACAGAATAATCACCGATGGGTTACGATGGGGATTACATTACTTGGTTTCGAAGACTTTAGAATAGATAACCTCGTAGCACAGTTTAGATATCACTGCACGTCACTCATACTGACATACTCACTGTTATATATTCGTGTTATATTCTTGCTTATACTCATACCTGCATGTATTTCTACCCCTGTTTATAGTATTGCTTGATATTATGACGCACTGACATCTGGGTTTTGCATGACCCAGATTCTTTACCTTTACTGCAGGCCGAGCAGGAGTATTTCAGTCAGCAGGCTGAGCAGTGAGGACTTGTTAGTAGTTAGTTCTTTTTCTTTCGGTATTTTCATTCCTGATGTGAGCCCGCATTATGGGACGTACATTCCAGTTTATTCTTGTATTGGTTCTTTTGCTTCCGCATTATTTTATTCTTGACTCGTTTTATTTTGGCTTATGGATATGTGTTTGATAGTTTATTATTGTTCTTGATAGCTCTACAACCGTAATGTGACTGTGGAAGGATATTTCCTATTCACAGGTAGCATGGTTGGCTATGTCACGTACCTATCTTAGCGTACTCTGGGAAGCGGGGCGTGACATGGTTCTTTTGGTATCAGAGCCATAGGATTTAGGTTAATCGGGTTTGATTCTTTTGTAGTTGGGTATTGGACCCAATACACGAATCAGAATACTCGTGATTAGGAAACATGTCCTGCCACCTTACCGTCTTACCATTTTTGAATCTTAACTTCCTCCTGATCCTACTTTTACGATATGCAAACCTCCTTTGCATATCGCCTCAAAACCTGATTTCCTTTTGGTTATCTCTAGAACTTAGGCGACTTGAGTGGGGTTATGTGATTGTAGCCATGATACCGCGGCATGGTTACAATGCGGTACTCTATTTAAGTAACTTGGAGTTCTAGCCTTGATTAATATCCTTGATCTATATTTTGAATCTGTTATCATGGTAATCCTTTGGGTGCTTTGATTTCAAGAACATGGCAGGAAAGAATATGAAAACGTACCAAGGCGTGTTGACGAAGCCGCTATGCTTGGAGTAATCCGTGGGATGTTGGAAAACCAAAAGCGACAGACTGAGCTGATCCAGCAGGAAGCTGAATCTTTTCAGGAAGGTTTGCGGACCGTTCAGCAGTCCGTGAGCAATGTGGTGGCCAGACCAGTGGATCGTATGGGTACCGTGGCGGATTTCAGGAGACTGGGTCCGTCTGTCTTTACTGGCATGGAGGAGCCGTTGCCAGCGGAGCAGTGGCTGGTTGATACGGAGAATTTACTCGTTGCGGCACAAATCCCAGAGGATAAGAGGGTGGATGTGGTACGCGTCCAGTTGGTAGACTACGCCCGTGAATGGTGGCTTGTGGAAGAGACCAGCTTGCCCAAGCCGATCACTTGGGCATATTTTTCGAAGAGTTTCTTAGTGAAGTTCTTCCCGCGGACTGCACGGGAGGAAATGGAAGAAAAGTTTGTCAGTTTGAAGCAGAACGGCGCACCTGTAGATGTACATGCAGCAGAGTGGACGCGGCTCAGTAGATTCACTGGACCTTTGGTTGCCAACGATGCTGATAGGGCAAGGAGGTTCATGCGCAGTTTGGATGTGGACATCCAGAGGCAGATTGTCTCCCTAGGTTTGACCACTTTCTCACAGATACTTACAGCGGCCCGAGAACAACAGAGCCTATCTATAAAGACCGGGAGTACATAGCAGCCAACAATTACAGTACGGAAGCCGGCATCTGCACCTAATCGATCACATGGACGCAGGGGTATTCCGGTGGACAGGTGTGGAGTTGTACCAATGAAGAAGCCAGTTTTGCCCAAGCAAAAAGGAAGGATGTTGTGCGATTACTGCCAACGACCGGGTCATTATCGAAGAGATTGTCGTAAGAGGTTTGCATATCGTTGTCTTATTTGCGGATCCGCAAACAAGTATCCGACTCAAGTTGCTTGGACTTTGTCTTATTTGCGGATCAGCTGATCACACCATTGATACTTGTCCGTCGAAGCTACGGTTGAAGGAAGATACTCAGAAGCCACCGCAGAGACAATTTCAGGAGTAGAAGCTGATAACTCAGGGACCCAATCAAGCTCGAGCCTTTACCCTAACGGCTGAAGAGGCTAAAGCTTTAGAGGAAGCCGTTTCAGGTACCCTCCTTTCATGGTTTTCTCGCATTAGCGTTTTTCAATTCTATGCATGCCATTGATTTATGTCATCCAAGTTTATTATTACACACTCGATTACTTGCACAAGCCTATTTAGTTATTAGGACAAACACACTGGGAATGGGAAAATCATAACTAATAGAGGGTGTAAGGATTGTTCTGTTGTTGTTGGCGGACGGGAGTTATTTGCAGATTTCTTGGTGATTGTTACCGGCAGTTATGAAGTCGTCTTTGGAATGGAATTTTCAGCACTTTCCATGCTCACATTGAGTGTAGAGCAAAGGAAGCGAATTTCCCAAATTCGCGGACATCCAGAGGTTGTGTGGAGGAAGCAGTTCTGTCGGGACAGTTGAGTTTAGGGCTAGGCCGACAAATAGTGTTCTTTCGTCGATGGAGGTTGTTAAAAATGAAGCGCCAGCTATAGTTTGAGAGTTCATGGACGTGTTCGAGGACATCTCAGGTTTACCGCCAAAACGAGATGTGGAGTTCGCGATCGATCATATTCCTGGTGCAGTGCCAATCTCAAAGGCGTACTTTCCGATGGCACCAGTGGAGTTGGAAGAAGTAAAGAAGCAGGTTGCTGAATTACTTGAGAAGGGTTGGATTCGTAGCAGTAACTCACCTTGGGGAGCTCCAGTTCTTCTAGTAAAGAAGAAAGATGGCACAAGGAGGATGTGCATCGATTATCGATAATTAAACCGGGTAACTATTAAGAACAAGTACCCGATCCCTCGCATTGGCGAATTGTTCGAGCAGCTTTGTGGCGCGAGGGTATTCTCGAAACTGGATTTGCGATCCGGATATCATCAGGTCCGAGTTAAAACAGAAGATATTTGCAAGACGGCGTTCCGAACTCGGTATGGACATTACGAGTATTTAGTGATACCCTTAAGAGTAATGAATGCACCGGCGATATTTATGGATTTGATGAACCGAATCTTTTCACTATTCTTGGACCAGTTTATAATAGTGTTTATTGATGATATTCTGGTCTACTCCAAGTGTATTGAAGAGCATGCAGAACATTTGAAAATCGCACTGCAGACGTTGAGGCAAGAAAAATTGTATGCAAAGATGAGCAAGTGCGAGTTTTGGCTCGAAGAAGTGAAGTTTTTAGGGCATGTCGTGTCTGGAGATGGAATCGCCGTTGATCCCGAAAGGATTGCAGAAGTTCGAGGTTGGCCGATTCCGAAGAACGTTGCAGAGATCAGAAGCTTTCTTGGACTTGCCGGGTATTACAGATATTTGTGAAGGACTTATGAAGGAGGTGCACAGTTTAGCGTATTCCGTACAACCAGAAGGCACGAAGATGTACCGAGATTTACAACAGCATTTCTGGTAGGAAGGCATGAAACGGGAAATTGCTCGTTTTGTAGCAAAGCGCTAGGTGTGTCAGCAAGTTAAGGCTGAACATCAAAGGGTTGCTGGTTTATTGCAACCACTTCCGATCCCTCAATAGAAGTAGGAACATATAACCATGGATTTTGTGACGGCTCTACCGCGGAGTCCAAAAAGCAACAATGCAGTTTGGGTGATTGTTGATCGATTGACCAAGGCAGCTCATTTCATCCCTTTTCGAGTTGGTCAATCAACAGAAACTTTGGCATAATGGTACATGCAGGAGATTGCAAGATTACATGGAGTACCGGTGAGCATCGTGTCCGATCGTGACACGTTTCTTATCACACTTTTGGAGGAGCTTACAGGAAAGTTTAGGGACTCGATTGAAGTTTAGCACAGTTTATCATCCTCAAACAGATGGCCAGCCGAAGAGAACAATCCAAACTCTTGAAGACATGTTGAGAGCTTGTATGTTAGACTTCAAGGGTTCATGGGAGGATCATCTACACTTAGTGGAGTTTTCTTACAACAACAGTTTCCAGGCGACTATTCAGATGGCTCCATTCGAAGCATTGTATAGTCGCAAGTGTCGTTCATCTGTTTGTTGGGACGATGTTGGAGAACGAAGATTGTTGGGAACAGATTTGATCGTGCAAATAGTTGAGAAGGTTAATACTATCAGGAATCATATGAAAGCAGCACAAGACCGAGAGAGGAGTTGGGCAGATACATCAAGAAGACCTCTAGAGTTTGCCGTTGGTAATTTGGTATTCTTAAAGATATCCCGACTAGAGGGGTGATCCGTTTCGGAAATCGAGGAAAGCTTAGTCCTCGATTCGTTGAACCTTTTGAGATCTTGGAACGTGTTGGAGAAGTGGCTTATCGATTGGCGTTGCCGCAATCCTTGGTGAATGTTCATGACGTGTTTCATGTATCTCAACTCCGTAAATACGTTCAAGATGAAACACACGTGCTGGATCATTCGGAGCTGATTGTCCGAGAAGATTTGACTTTTGAGGAGCGACCGATGTCAATTGTGGATCGAAGAGAAAAGGTTTTTAAGAACAAAGTTATCACTCTTGTACTTGTTTCTTGGAGTAATCGCTCACATGGAGAGTCAACTTGGGAAAGAGAAGGTGAAATCTGACAGAAGTTCCACATCTATTCTTGTAGTTTCTTGATTGTTTTATCCTTTCTTGTTCTTGGAATTTCGAGGACGAAATCCTTTTTGTAGTTGGGTATAATGTAACAACCGAGTTCATTTATACCAATTCAGTCCCCGTATTTATTATCTGTGGTATTTTATTGATTTATCATGTTTGAATGCGAATGGTAGTTTATATTTTACTTTGCATTCGTCCCTACCCACTTGCTTGAACTAGTTGATTCATATTTATAGACTACCCCGGCTCGTTAAATAGACTCGTGCATCTAGTATAAACTGCATCTTAAACTTTTATTTGGCATCGCACATTTTACCATGTAACATTTTAGATCTTGTAAAATAAATTTAAATTGCATTTCATAGCCTGCATGATACCCCTAACCCCGTGGTAGCTTCCGCGCATCTTGTTCTCATCCCGTTCAGTGAAACGGACGTGTTTGGATGGCTACGCGCACGCACGTGCATCCGTTCTTGGGGGCATGCTTTTTAGTTACCTAATCATTCATTTTAAAATTTGGAAGTCGTATATATTTTTCATATTTTAAAACTGGATTTTTAGACTCGACCCGGGCGTGTTTTGGAGTAAATTTGTATTTGCCAAAATCTCAAAACGGACTAATATTATAATATTATATCCTTATTTCAGTCAAAGGTTTTCTTAACTGAAGAAATATTTTGTGAAACCAATGGTAACAGCAGATCTCTCTCTCTCTCTTACTTTTATAAAATATTAATCCTTTTATATTTTTTTAAGGAGACTGCACGTCTCTCTCTCTCTCTCTCTTCTTTCTTGCTTCTCTCTTCTCTCTCTCCCCACAGAAAACGCCAACTTCATCTCTCCTCCCCCTTTCTCTCTCCTCTCGCTACTCTCTATCTCTCTCTTCTCACGTCTTTCTCTCTCTCCTCTCGTGGTGGGATTAGGTCTCGTCACCGTCCGAGTCGATGTGGTCACCTCCCTCCTATTTTTTTCTCTCATCTTCTCTTTTAACCCCCGAGCCCACGAGAACCTATCAACCCTCTACCTTCCTCAAACCCTAACCCTAAAAACTCCATCACCTCATCACAACTCTCCTTCAACCAAGCCTCCTCCTCCTCATTGCCATCTTCTTCCCCTTCTTCCTCCATTCCCTAGCCCTCACCTGCACACCCAACAGAACCCCGAGCAACTACCACCCTCACCTCACCGCCGGCGATCCCTAGACCTCGCCGTCACCATTTTCCTCTCCTCCTCTCCCTCTCCTATGCAATTCTCCTCTTCTCACTCACCCCTGCACACCCGAGCACCATCACCCCAAACCCTAACTCCTCTAAAACCAAACCCTAGCCTCGCCGGAGTTCCTTCGATTATCACCGTCGACGCAATCACCCATCTGCATATCCAGTGAGCAACTCTTCCTCTTCTCATTCTTCTTCTTCCTCCCATTCTTTCCTTCTTCTTTCATTCTATAATTTTCTTTTCTTTTTTTTTAATGTTCACCGTTCTTTTGATTGCCGGAATCCGGTCGTGCCACCGACGATCCCGACGATCCAGCGAGCGTACCTGACCCGTGTGATCCCCTTGTACGTTGTTTGGATCTGTTCCGTATACCATACGTGCGTCGCGACTTTTTCTGCCGACGTGAGACGTTCCGTATACCCGTTTCTTGATCCGTCGAGGCAAGTAAAACTTGCTACAGGCTATTTGTATTATATTATACTTACTCAACTGCATATTGAATCTGTAGATTGAATTTAATGCCGCATGTTCCATTTTTTAACATTTCGATGTCCATTTATATCATTTTAGATTTATAACCTTAAACATACCATGTTGCATTTTAGTTTACTATACATAGTACCCACATCCAAATTTAAATAACATAATAATTATTTGCATAGCCCATAGTACCCTTTTAATAGTTTATACCCTATCGGACATCCGTTTGCATACATCTAGCCATTTATATATATTCAAAGTGCATCCCTAGATCATTCAACACATATTAGTGTGATTTTAACATTCCATATTTTATAAACCATATTTAATTAATGTGGAACTATCCCCTTAACCCAAATCGATAACCGTGCATCCATATGCTCTAATCTGTACCTATTTGCATACCACATTACAATGTTCCATTTTATTGTTCCATTAATACCCCATGCTTGTTTTGTATACCTATGCTTATGTTAGTTTGATTATGAACACCCACGTGACATGTTGTGCACCCATGACATGACTTGATATACCATTACTTGACACGACGTGATACCGTGCACTTCTTGACATGACATGATACCTATATACTTCCTGACTTGACCCGAATTACCATGGCTTTACCTGTTACCTGATCTTGTTACTAATGCCAACAACCTTGACATGTTGTCCCTACGGACGTTTCCTGTGGTCTGCCAGACAAACCTGTACCTGCTTGATCCTGTGTTGGCATTAACTCCAGATTTAATACCTGACGTGGCATATATAACTTGGGGGTATGGGGAAATCAGGAAGTTAACCGAACGTAACTCAAAAGGCCATCCTATTGTTTGCCGTTTTTCCGGGCGTTACGGAATACCTATTGTTTGCCGTTTTTCCGGGCGTTACGGAATACTTATTTTTTGTCGTTTTTCCGGGCGTTACGGAATATTCACCGATGGGTTATGATGGGGATTACATTACTTGGTTTCGAAGACTTTAGAATAGATAACCCCATAGCACAGTTTAGATATCACTGCACGTCACTTATACTGACATACTCACTGTTATATATTCTTGTTATATTCTTGCTTATACTCATACCTACATGTATTGCTACCCCTGTTTATAGTATTGCTTGATATTATGACGCATTGACGTCTGGGTTTTGCATGGCCCAGATTCTTTACCTTTGCTGCAGACCGAGCAGGAGTATTTCAGTCAGCAGGCTGAGCAGTGAGGACTTGTTAGTAGTTAGTTCTTTTGCTTTCGGTATTTTCATTCCTGATGTGAGCCCGCATTATGGGACGTACATTCCAGTTTATTCTTGTATTGGATCTTTTGCTTCTGCATTATTTTATTCTTGACTCATTTTATTTTGGCTTATGGACATGTGTTTGATAGTTTATTATTGTTCTTGATATCTCTACAACCGTAATGTGACCGTGGAAGAATATTTTCTATCCACAGGTAGCATGGTTGGCTATGTCACGTGCCTATCTTAGCGTACTCTGGGAAGCGGGGCATGACACTTTGGATGCAGAAGAGGAAGATTCCCTAATAAGCTGAGTTGGTGTCACCTTGGTTTCCTTCAGGGTGCCCTCAACTGGAAGTATAACTTTGTTCCTCTGGGCCAAGGTAGATGGTAGGGACTGCAGAAACAAGTCAGCATATGACCCGTTTCCCAACATGGTCTCCATGTCCGTGAGCTCATCAATATAGCTAGTCAACGTAAGGACGTTGTCCCCTATAGATGACCCGATAGCCAACCTCTCCTGAAGCAATTCTTTTGAGGTCTCATATCTTGCGATACGAGATTGCTCTCCGTATAAATCATTGTTATGGAGGAAGATGGAAGCTAACTCCACCTTCTCGTGCTGGCTCTGGTTTACACCATCTACTGAGGCCAACACGAGGCACTTGGTATTCGCACAGTCTTTTTCCGATGTCTTACGGATATCAGTATCCGTGATGGTGGAAACTGGACCTGGGACGGCAGGAGCTTGAGTAGTAATGAGGTGTTCTATCTTGTCATACGCAATGGACATCTGGATAGACCTTTGCCTGTCATTATAGTCAGATTCAGTCATTTTATTTTCTAGATGTAACCTATGTCTGGTCACGGGGTCGCTGCAGGAGAGAGAGAAGAAAACACTTAGCATGATGCTCTTGCAAGTTTAGATTGGTTTTTAATTTATCTAAACAGGATGGCTTCCACTGTTTCTCGAATCCTTCCTCAAACCATAAAAGAAGAATTAGTCTGGATTGATCTCACCGTACAATTCTTTCTTAATCATTCGGCCAGGCTAGTGTTGGTACTTCGAGGGAGATTTTACGACGCTTTTGTGAAGTTCCTTAATTAAATAACCTCTTTTCCCTGGAGGCGTAGCCTCGCTAACATCGTTCTAGACACCTACTTGGTTTATAACATTGACCGTTAAGTGAAAAATCTCCCAAGGAGTAGCGGATACTCACAGTAGGATCGGGATCCAAATATCATTGTGTGATAATGCTGAAGGAATCCTACCAACATTATCAAACTCCAAATGGTATGCAACACTAGCAAGTTTCAGTTTCTTTAGAAACTCCCGATGTGGATTTTTGCCCCATGCTCTTATAACCTTGACGAATGTCAACAAATCATAAGTCACATGTCAAGTTCTACCCATCATTGTCCAGGTTAATTTGAACACACCCGTATATACCCTTGACGAAGGTCAATAAGGTAATATGACTGTCCTAAACCAACGCATCTATCTATGCTATATATGAATACCCAGCAGCTACCAATTACTATGCCTTGACGAAAGTCAACAAACATAGCTTGAATACTATTGAATATTCATATAAAATGACGGAGGTCTACGAATGGTTTTGGCGAAACCGTGAACGTAGTGAACTTGATATAATCGAAGGAACCTGATAGCTTTTAAAAGGAGTGGTTTAAGCTCTGCATTTTAAAAGTTTTGCTGTTTTGAAAAAAACGAGTGGTTTTGAAATTGTTCCAACGATTCAACTTTGGTTTGTTTGCTTAACATTATTTTAATGCAGTCCCATCAATTAATCCTACCATTGCTGAAAACAACGAAAATACAACGTACGCTTATGCCATCCGCATTCGCCACGGGCCCCGTCATCACCCGTTAGGTTACTTAACTAACGACAAAGCGGAGGTTGGACTAGCGCGGATGCAAAACATAAGCAACGTTTACTAGATATCATATATAGATATATACATTTGTCAGACGCAATGATAGTCATTCCAGATCACAGATGAACATATTGGATATACTAGGAGTTCGTGTTTCGTTTGAGCATGTAACGCAAGACGGATTCCATGGTTGTGATGAATAGCCAAACCCTACCCTAGACCCCTATGGGTGCGGCAAACTACCCGCCATATACCCAAAGTGAAGCAACCTTCCTCAACAAAGTGAGTAGGTCACTCGGCATTTCAAAGTATCCGGTAGTTTGTGCACCCTACCTTGGGTTGATCCAAGGAGCAAAAACAGTAAAATAAATAATACATTGGTGGCTACAACCTTAACCCGGATGTGTCCCGCAAAAATAATATTACATCACTTTACAAATTTTACATTGAATGAAAGAATGAAAACCCTCATCTCACATCCCCGGCTATTCATCACGATGATCCAACAAGTTCATATATACAAACCAATATAATCATTACAGAAATGTGCAACCCCCAACTAACCGACATATAGCAATTAGCGGAAGTTTACAAACACATTTAACAGAACTTGAAACATTAAATGACATTAAACTACGACTTCCAAACACCCGGTATTTGCCACAGTAAAGAATTTACAGTAAAATCAAAATTGGCAAAAACAAACAACTCCTGAAGCCCTAGATCCAAGTCAAAAAGCCACACAAAAAAAATGAAGCATTTCCCTCCAACTTAGTCTGAGCTCGCCGGTTTTGTGGGCATTGTGGCTGGCAATTTTGGGTGAAAATGTCTCGTTTTTGTTCTGTGTTCATTTTACAGTTCAAAGAGTACTCTACAGTTGTTAAAGTAATTTTTAGAGTCTCGTTAAAAATCGACAGAAACTTGAATCTTGGCTTCGATGTTTTCGGGTTATTTCGGTTTCGTAGTTTTACTTGTCGTTTAAACTGTTAGCTATGGTTTAGTCGGCTCTGATACCATTGTAAGTCGACGTTAAACATCCCACGTGTTTGCGGGGAGGCGGAACAGGTAAAAAACGATTTTTACAATAAGGTAACATCGACTTTAACATCAAGATCTTGGCTAAACCATATCTTACAAACTAACTAGAGGTATTACCTACTCGGTAAGAATATTATACCTAAACAACTAAGTCCTTCTCTTCTTTCCGATGTCCTCCTTCTCCTTGCAAGCTCCTTGGAGTGGAAATGGAAAGCACCTCCTCGTCGGCTTCTCGAAGTAGTAGAAGATCCACCCGAGAGTTCCAACCTTAAGCTAACCCTCCAAGAAGAGGCAACTAGATCACTTGGTGTGCTAGACTAAGTAACCTAGAGTGAGTATAGTGTGATTATGAGTAGCTTATCTCACTAACCCTTGATTATCAACACATGATACACTAGGGTTTTGAGAGGAAGAAGGAGAGAGCAAGCTTGAGGAGAGAGAATGTATTTATGATAATGATAATAAAAAATGGAATGGCTAACTTATATATGACCATAAGCATGGCATGAAAAATATCTCATCAAAATATCTAGAGTGAAAAATATCTCACAAAAATATCTAAGGTCAAAATGTCAACCCAAGTCAAATGGTCAACCAAGTAGCCATGCCACAAAAGATTATCAGTTACCAAAAATAACAATATCTTTTCTCCATCTCATATTTGTTTTTACCAAATCAATGGTCAAAATTCTAATGAGATGTCTCCTTCTATATCCCCTCTCAACCGTATATACATACCCGTATACATGTTCCGGAAAACACGAATACAATGAGACGAAGCTAATCCAATAATCAAATACTAGGTTCCGGATTAAACCAAAGCCCACTATCATTGTCCGCCTGAACATCACACACGCACAAGTACATGTATGTGATCGAACCCTGTCGTAAAACCATACGACCTCTACTCATTTCGCCCGAAGCTCGGAAACCCTCTGTATGGGACTCTAAAGACACGACACTACGCTGGCAGTGGGTTTAACCATAGGCCACGAGCGGTACTAGCTATACATAAAGGTCCCCAGGTAGATGTCGATAAGAAGGCCGATGAGGAAACCCATCCGAACTCGTACTGAGCCTGAATGTGACAATCTCCGCACAGTCCGGTCTGTTCGTCTAAGAGTATCACATATCGGGCCTAGGGGGAGGTAAATGTCAGACCCATAATAGCGGTATAAGTCGTGTCGGAGTGTAGCCCATTACACCCTGAGAAACAACTGGTGTACCTACCAGTAAATCTCGCTTGTCCTGGCCAGGGACTTTGCGTAATGGCTCTCCAAACATAACGCGATATCAACCCCCAATACCGGGAGAGTCGAATCCTATCTAACCGCCACTGCCTCCAAGTGCTTCGGGACTGCACCCAACTACTACCTGTTTGTACGACTCAGTAGAGCCATGGTAGGGTAGTAATCTAAGAACAGTGGGAACACACTTGAGGCGAAGCAACAGTGTCAAGTCAACTGACTAAGCTGTATTCATGTCACGTGAGAACTGATACTTGACGATAGGTATAGTACCAACCAGCAGTTCCCAACGAGTCCTGTCCAGTGTACTCCTAACCTAACGAGCACCTACATACTATCTCTAGTACGACGTACTAATGGCTGTGGGACAGACCATCTCCCCTGCTGGGACGAGAAGCGTATACACTAGTCCACTCCGGAGTATCGATGCCCCGTCTCGATAATCCTACGACTAGGGACCTGTATAAGGATGTGCTTGTAGATTACCCAGCCCCCACTAGTGTGACTGCTATCACAACGCTGGTAATCAAGCAAAGATCCTAAGGGCTCTACTAATATGTATAAGCGATGTGTTAAAAGAAACACATGCACATATTGAAGTAGAAACAAACCAAGTAGCATACTACCATTTTGAGCAAGACTGTCAATACTACTGTGAATATCCCAAGTTTCCATTAAGTAATATACAGTCCAGTATGATACAATAATGGTCTCTAGGGTATATACACTAACAAGTACGAGTACCAACCCTTTGTCTTGCAACATATGGTTCTCTACTTTATTCTTATAGCTATAACTTCTCAAATCCAGATCTTGTATTTCAATGAAATACTTGTCTAGAACTGGAGAAGTCACGAGTAAACAGAATATAGTACGAGTACCAACCCTTTTTCCCTAATGGACATCGGACAACATACAATACTTTGTATAAGTCCGCTAAATTCAATTACTCAAACCCTGTGCGTCGTAGGTTGAAAACTGTGCTATGGTTAAGAAGAATTACACCGTTGTTGAATGCACCTTACCTAATCACCAACTGATATAGTTAAATATCATAGACATAATTTCAAAAAGTTATATCTCACTTTATAAAATAAACGTACAGATATATCAGTTAAAAATTGGTGTATAACGACGGATATTCAAAACTAAATTTTTGCTGTCAGGCTAAACCCAGGTGATTTCCTCAAATATCACCGATTACAAAAAATTCCGATATACAGAGGATTTAATCACCCAATTCCCAATATTTTTCTCCCACTCACCATCTGTAACGCCATACAGATGTGAGAATCAAATCTGGTAAATACATACCCTAGAGTTAAAATCTAATTGGGACAACAGTTTTCACTTAACATCGCACAGTAAATCTGAAACATGAAAATGTTTCGAAGGGGTAACCAGGTATTCCTAGTAATGCCTCTTCCATTATCCCGATTCATGACCGTAATCGTATACTTCCTTGCCCTCACTCCAATCCCTTTATATGTCTTTACTTGTTACCTTCTGTACACCACACTTAGGCTAATCCATTTTCTTCCTTCCCTACCCTTCGGCACCAGCTTAAGGTTTGGAAGAAGACTGTCCAATAAGCCCAATAGGTGTATTCTCCTAATACCAGGAGCCCTCGCAACCTGAGAGAAGATGAAGAGAAAAGACAACTGAATAATCCTATTCTATTTCTCCTGAACCAGAATCCATCTTCGAACTGGAACAAGTTCCTTCGAGTTCGTATATAACTATACAATGGCATATCCAAGCAATATGGATGTTCATAGTGATACGAAGTGTTCTGGGGAAATTCAAAGTGGATGTAGGAGTGGCAGGGGTATACACGGTTTTGTCGTGAATGATAGCAGTCGCAATTTCCTTTACCCTTACTCTAATCCCTTTTTGTGTCTTTACTTATTACCTTTTGTACACCACAGTTAGGCTAATTGGTTTTCTTCCTTCCCCACCATTCTGCATCTGCTTATGGTTTGGAAGAAGACTATCCAATAAGCGCAATAGGTGTACTCTCCTAATACCAGGAACACTCGCAACCTGAGAGAAGGTAAAGGGAAAAGAAAACCTAATAATCCCATTCAATTTCTTCAGAACCATAATCCATTCTCGAACTGGAACAAGTTCCTTCGAGTTCGTATGTAACTATACGATGGAATATCCAAGCTATATGGATTTTCGTAGTGATACGAAGTGTTCTGGAGAAATGCAAAAGGGATGTAGGATTGGCAATGATATATGCGACTAACTGACAATCCAAAAGCCAAAGTGTTTTAAGAAGATTCGGTTAACTTGGTTCATGAGTTTTAGTTTAGGGTCAGGCCATGGTTGCTGCCAAAGAGAGAGAGAAAAGAAACACTCAGTGTGCACTCTAACCTAGATCAGAATGGTTAATCACTTTATCTAATCAGGATGGCTCCCACCGTTTCCTCGAATTCTTCTTCAAACCCTAAAAGGAGAATTAGTTCGGATCATCTAAAATTACCCGAGAAGTAATCCTACTCATCAGTGGGAATCGGGATCCAACTATCATCGCATGATAACTTGATGGAAGCTACTCAAGTCACCACACTCCAGAAGGCATGCGCATGCCTAGTAAGTTTCCTGTATGTTTGAAACTCCCGATGTAATTTTTGCCCCCAGCGGTTATGACCTTGACTTTGTCCAACAAATCATAAAATGCAAGTCAAGTTCTATCCATCATTATCCAGATTAATTTAGACCCACTCGTACACGCCCTCGACTTTGGCTAACAAAGTGGTACGACTGTTCTAAACCAATACATCTATCTATACTACGGATAATTAACATATAGATGCCATTCATGATGCCTTGACTTTGGCCAACAAACACTGCATGAATACTATGTGCTATTTATCCGAAATGACGGAAGGCTATGGATGGTTTTTGGCAAAAAAACCATTAACGTAATGAACTTGATATCGTTAAAGGAACCAGATAGCTTTACAAATATATAGTGGCGCAAACTTTTGCTAAAGTGGTCACTCCATGTGAAGGGATCTCGGCTCTTTCCTCGTCGAATGAGGTGCATGATATTCCTAACTGAATACCATGATGCAAAGCAAAAGAATCGACTATAGTGAAGTTATTACCCTGACGCAAAATTTTGCTCAAGAGGTCAATCCCAATGAAGGGATCTCGGCTCTTGCCTCGTCGAATGAGGTGCTGGATATTCATAACCGATTACCACTGTGCAAAGCAAAAGGAAACGTCTGCAATGTCAGTTTTTAAAAACATAGTTCCAATAACATCATATAGGTTTGTTTTATCCTTGCATTGATCAGAATCAACGCAGTCCCATCAATTAAACATATCACACCATAGAAAGGAACGAAAAATATAATGTATGTATATGCAATCTGTATTCGCCACTGGGCCCCGTCATCACCCTTTAGGTTACTTAACTAACGGCAGAGCGGGGGCTGGACTAGCGTGGGTGCAAAATATATACAACATCTACTAGTATATATATAAATATATATATAACATTCGTCCCAGGCATGATACAAAGCAACATCACAGAATCTCAGCCAAGTAACACAGAGTGGTGGATAATCTTGGAGACTCGGGTTTCACTTGAGCCACAAATGAGACCCCACGTTCCTTTTCGTATGGATAGCCTGTGCAATGAAAACCTAGACCCCTATGAGTGCGGCAAGTTACCCGCCAATCCCAAAAGCGAGGCAACCCTAATTAACAACGTGAATAGGCCACCCAACACTACATGGAATCCGATAACGTAGGCACCCCACCATGGGTCAACCTTTACCCCCTATGAGTGTGGCGAATAGCCAGGTCCCCTCTGTCTCAACGCCATGAGTTGCGGACCCGTTGCTCTCTAGAACCCAGCTATTCGTGCACTCCGCCTTGGGGTAATCCTAGTATAGAAAAGAAAATAATAAAAGTACAAGGGTTATATCAACCTTAACCCGGTCGTGCCCAAAAAAATAATATACAAATTGGCAGAGACAGATGTCCCCATGTCGGACACTTGCCCCGCAATATCAAATGTACAAATGAATCTAAACTGTACTACCATTGCACCACTGGCTATCCACCACGATGATCCAACCATAACCACAACACGACACAGAACATCAACGTGAATGCCATGTTTACAAACCCGTTGAATTGATCCGTATAGCAGTTAGACGAGTTATACCGCTCTAATGACATTCACGGTCGCAGATAGAAATGTATGTACTGAAAACTTTTAAACAGTGTTAAAAATAGCGACTTCGAAATACCCCGAATTTCCCCTATACAAAAGATAACACTATATCCAATCTGGGAAAAACAAACAATACCAAAAACAAAATTTTCCAGAGACAAGAACACACCAAAAATTCCAAGTCCCATTGCCCAACATAGACCGGCCAGGCCAGGATTTTCCTTCATCTCGCTGGGCCACTTTTGGAATTTGGGGCTCGGGTTTTGAGCGTGTTCTAGTTGTCACAATAATTGTCTTCTGTAATTGTTTAAATAATTTTTGAAGACTAATCTGAAATCGACATAAATTGGAAAATTACAAGTATTGTTTCAGAGTTGTTTCAGTTTCGATACTTTTAACGTTGTTTAAACAGCTAGAATAGGGTTAACGGGTTGTCTCTGATACCATGTTGAGTTATGGCAGCGCCCTGGCCAACAAACTGTGGACGATTGCAAAACAAATTTTTTCAAAACTGGCGCTAACAAAACCCGCTACCCGTATCTACCATGAATCCTAAACTAGCAAACCAGGAGTTAAGAATGGTTATACCGAATTGATCCGTATCCTTCGGTCTTCAACCACCTTCCAAATCTCCTAGAGGCCACCATGATCTTGCTTGATCTCCGATCTCCCTCCATCGAAGATGATCCACCTGAGGATTTGTATTTCGAGCTCCTACCTCTAATGAAGAGGTAACTAGGGTACCTAGTTTGCTAAACTAGATAGCCTAGAGGATGTATAGTGTAGTGATGGATTAATTTGTCTCTAAACACCCTAGGTTTCTAAACACATGAGACTTGAAGGGTGGAGGTAGAAGAATAAGCATGAAGATGAGAGTGAGAGACAACTCAAGAAAAATGGCTAAGTATTTTGTTGTTGTTGTGAGTAATAATGAAGCATCTAAATAAATATCTCAAGTCTCCAAAATATCTCAAGTAAAAAAAATATTTCAAGACTTCAAAATATCTCACAACAAACAAAAACAAACATGCTAGAATAGTAACCATGAGTCACTACTAAGCCATGCAACAATAAATGCAATAAACACCTCATCCACTCCACCTCATTAACCATTTAATCCTAAATGGTTAAAACTAAATGAGGTGGCATCTTCTAGAAGTACCTTGTAATAAATTACAAGAATATCTCTCATCCGTATATACATACCCGTATCCGTATTCCGACAAAATATGAATACAATAAGACGCAAATAATCCAACAATATAATACTAGAATCCGGCTTAAACCAAAGCCACTAGTACTATCCGTCCGAATTCTGATACGTGCACAAGTGCACGCATATGATCGAACCCTGCCGTAAAACCATACGGCCTCTACATCGTTTCGCCCGAAATAGGGAAACCCTCTATGTAGGACTCTCAAGACTCGTCAATATGTTGGCAGTAGGTTTAACCACAAGCACGTTAGCAGCACTAGCTGTACGTAACGGCTACCCAGGTATTGAGCGAAAGAGAGGCCGATGAGCAAACTCATCCAAACCCCTACTGAGCCTATCCGTGACAATATCCGTCCAGTCTGGTCTGTTCGTCTAAGAGTATCGCATATCGAGTCTAGGGGGTGGATAAAGTCAGACCCCTAATAACGCGACATTTCGTGTCGGTATGAAGCCCATCCCCAACTGAGAAACTACTGATCCAAATCAGTAATTCTCGACTACCTTGGCCAAGGATTTCTGGTGATGGCTACCCGTGCACTGCATGACATCAACCCCCAATACCGGGAGAGACGAATCCCCGACGATCCGCTCACTGCCTCTTTGTGGCTCGGGATTGTACCCAACTAAAACCTGTTTGCACGACTCCTTTGAGCCGTGGTAGGGTAGTAATCAAAGCACAGCGGGAACTCACACGAGACAAATGACAATCTCAGATCGATAGACTAACCTGTACACATGTCACCTTGGAACTGCTATCTGACAATAAGTATACTACCAACTAGCAGGTTCCCGGCGAGTCCGTCCAGTGTACTCATAACCCAATGTGCACCTGTATACTATCTTAGGTGAAAAAACTGACACCAATGGCTTGTGAGACCTAACCACCACCCCTCGTCGGGGTTTCGATCAGTATACACTAGTCTACTCTTGAGTATCGTTGCCCAGTCTTGAAACTCCCACGACTAGGGACATTTAAGGATGTGCTTACGTTGATGATATGTGATATTATGTGTTACTGAGATTTGACATGTAGGATTGTCGTGATCGAATAGCCGGGGGGTTTCATGTGAGATGAGAGTTTTCTTTTCATTCATGTAAAATCCAAATGTAATGTAATATTCTTTTATTTGGGGCACTTCCGGGTTGAGGTTGATGTCACCAGTATTGTATATTATTTACTTTTCCGCATTAGGATAGACCCAAGGAGGGGAGCACAAGTGACCGAGTTCTGGGGTTCAGAGGGAGGCCATCTCGAGGAGTCGAGACCGGGTCTCCTAAACTCCAGAATTGGTAGGGTCGCTTGCCGCTCTCGTAGTGGTCTAGGGGTGTGGGCTTGGCTATTCATCGCGACTGTGGAATCCGTTTTTTCTATTGTTAGCTAAATACTAAATACGGACGTCCTAGTATATCCTATATTATCATATCTGTGTTTCTGCTGCCTGTATACTGTGATGTGATATCTGAGATGAATGATATATTATATATGAGAGATATAGTAGACGCTGCTTATGTTTTACACCCGCGCTAGTCCCGTCCCAGTATGCCGTTAGTTAAGTAACCTAACGGTGCATAACGGAACATTGCAGCGAATGCGGATGGCATAAGCGTACGTTGTATTTTCGTTTCTTTTCTGTGATTGGCATAAGGACTTAAATGATGGGGCTACGTTAATATGATTAATGTAAAGAAAATAAACCTAAAGAGGTGTTGTAGAATCGGATTTGAAAACCACTCGGCTCTTTATGAAAAAGCTACATTTCAAAACTGCGGAGCTCAAGCCACTCCTTTTGAAAACCATTTGATTCTACGACGATATCAAGTTCAAAGCGTTAAAGATTTTCTTAAAAATCATCCGCAACCTTCCGTCATTTTAGGAAGTAGAGTACTTAGTATTCGTGCTACGTTTGTTGACTATAGTTAAGGCGTAGTGTACGGTAGCTAAGTGATGTCTTCCTACACTGCATATGATGCAGATTAGTTAGGACATTCATGCGACTTTGTTGACCATAGTTAAGGGTCATGTGAGTGGGTCTAATTAATCAAGAAATGACGGGTAGAACTTGACTAGTACTTATGATTTGTTGACCATAGTTAAGGTCATAGGTACTAGGGGTAAAAACCACATCGGGAATTTCAATAGTTGAAATTTGCAATGAGATTGCATACCTTCCATATAATGGTTGGATCCCGATCCCACTGTGGGCAATAGTTGCACCCAGGAGAGTTTTGCAGTTTACAATTAGCTAACCCATTAGGTGTCTAGATAGGTGTTAACGGGGCTACGCCTCTGGGAAGACGAGGTTTACTTTAATTAGGTCCGTGCGAAAACACGGGGAACCTCCCTCAAGTACCGACACTGGCCTGGCTGAACGGTTGGCGAAGTTGTAGACTGTAATTAATCCTGGCTAGTTTTCTTTTTAAGGTTTGAAAGAAAAACTTGATTAAAGTAGTGGGAGACATCGATTAGATAAGATAATAACCAATCTGATCTTTGCAAGAGCTTTCGCTGAGTGTATTCTTTTCTCTCTCTTAATGGCAGATACCAATGACAGGACTCAAGCTTCTACTAGATAAAAATAAACTGAATGGGACCAATTATAAAGACTTGCTGAGGAATCTGAACATTGCCTTGACTTATGATAAAGTATCATATGTCCTCACGGCTCCAGCCCCGCCCGTCCCAGGTCCAAAATCCTCAGTTGCGGATATTGAAGTCCGCAAGACATGGGACGCTGACTGTGCCACGGCCAAATGCCTTGCGCTTGCATCGATGGATAACACACATCAAAAGCAGCACGAGAATATGGACGTTCACGCCATATTCCTCTATACAAATGAGTTGTATAGAGAGCAATCCCACGTATTACGATATGAAGCATCAAGGAAACTGTTTCAGATGCGAATGGCCCCTGGCACACCAGTAGGAGACCATGTTCTGAAGATGATAGCTATCATAGAAGAGCTTGAGGACCTTGGATGGACGATGGACAATGTACAATATACGGATATTATTCTGTAGTCCCTCCCCTCCACCTTTGCTCAATTTATAGTTAACTTCAACATGCACAACATGGAGAAGGAACAACCTGAACTCCTAAATATGTTAAGGAGTGCAGAGAGCACACTGAAATCAATGAAAACTCCCGTTTTGAGTATCTTCCTCTTCTCGCCCAAAGGCTAAGGCCAAGGGAAAGATGAAGAAGAAGCCCACCAATCCTAGGGGTGGAGTTAAAAAGGTTAAGGGGAAGAACAAGTCCAAAGCTGGAGAATCGGAGAAAGGGGAATGTTATCACTGCCACAAAATAGGACATTGGAAGCGCAACTGCACGGAGTACTTAAATCTCAAGAAGAAGCATGGGGATGCTTCCGCTTCAGGTGTGTTTGTGACAGAAAACTGTTTTTCAATAAACTCTGCTTCCTGGGTATTAGATACCGGTTCAGGTTCTCACATTTGCAATTCTATGCAGGGGCTGAGAAATAGCAAGGTTTTGAAGACAGGTGACCATACTCTCCGTGTTGGAAATGGTTACAATGTACATACAATTGCAGTGGGAGAGTATCATTTGGGGTTGCCGTTTGGGTGTATATTGGTTTTGAACCCATGTTATTTTGTACCTAGTATGCTTTGTAATATAATATCCGTTTCTTTGTTAGACAATGAAGGATATAATTTTGTATTGCAGAACAATGTTATGAACATTCACCTGAATCAAATGTTGGTTGGGTATGGTACGCTTAATAATGGGATATACGTCCTAAATCAACAAACAGTTTTCAGCATACAACACATTAATAAAAGAAAACTTTCAGAAATAAATGAAGCTTTTCTTTGGCACTGTAGACTTGGTCATATTAACGAAACAAGACTAAACAAGTTACACAAAGATGGATATTTAAACCCTTTTGAATATAAATCTTATGCAACTTGCCAGTCTTGTATCAAGGGTAAAATGACCAAAACTCCATTTACCGGACACGGAGAAAGAGCTACTGAGCTCTTAGGGCTCATACATAGTGATGTATATGGGACAATGTCTACACAGGCTAGAGGCGGTTTTTCATACTTCATTACTTTCACTGACGATTTCTCAAGATTCGGTCATGTATTTTTATTAAAGCACAAATCCAAAGCTTTCGAGAATTCACTGAATATAAACTCGAAGTAGAAAAACAAACCGGCTTGAGTATCAAAATACTTCGATCAGATCGAGGTGGAGAGTATCTCAGTACAGAATTTGCAAACTTCTTAAAAGAGAATGGGATTCTCTCTCAGCTCACTCCTTCTTACACACCACAGCACAATGGTGTGTCAAAACGACGGAATCGGACCCTATTAGATATGGTCCGTTCCATGATAAGTGATGCTGAGTTACCCGTCTCATTTTGGGGGTATGCATTAGAGACTGCAGCGTTTCTACTGAACAGGGTTCCAACCAAAGCCGTGTCTACCACGCCATATGAGATATGGCATGGGAAGAGACCATCTCTTAAGAGAATTAAGATTTGGGGTTGTCCGGCCTATGTTAAAAAGCAGAATCCAGACAAACTCGAGACACGGTCGGTCATGTGTAATTTTGTGGGATATCCAAAGAACTCTTATGGATATCTATTCTACCACAAGGAGGAACAAAAGGTGTTTGTTTCTCAGTATGCCACATTCTAGGAAAAAGAGTTTTTCACAAATGAAACTGATGGCAATGTGGTGGATCTAGAAGAGGTTCTAGAGACACAAACTACAAATGACGACTTGGTTGAACCGGCTGTTGCAATATAAACTGAGGAACCTCGACCACTCCGTAGGTCTGGTAGGACTTCTCGCCCACCGGAGAGGTACTACGGTTTCCTCATTGATGGTGATGTTGGAGTTAGTGCCCTCAGAGTCAATTATTGGATCACAGGCACGTGATTGCAATGATTGAGGGAGGACCTATCCCGGTAGGACAGTCTTACTCGAGATGATAGTATGCTATCTGGTTTATCTTTATCATCGTGTACTGCTTTAGGTGACCTGATATGTCGCTATTACACGTTGATAGAGCCCCTAGGATTCTTGCTTGACGACCAGCAGTATGATGGCGATCATATACGTGGGAGCTGGTAGTCTATAAGCACATCCTTAAAAGGTCCCTAGTCGTAGGAGTTTCGAGACAGGGTATCGATACTCCATTAGTAGACTAGTGTATACAGTCGAGACCCCGACGAGGGGCGGTGGCCGGTCTCACAAGCCACTGGTGTCAGTTGGTTCACCTAAGATGTATACAGGTGCTCATTGGGTTATGAGTACACCGGACAGGACTCGCCGGGAACCTGCTGGTTGGTCTTATACCAGACGTCAGATAGCAGTTCCCAGGTGACATGTGTACAGGTTAGTTCATCGACCTGAGATCGTCATTTGTCTCGTGTGAGTTCCCACTGTGCTTTGATTACTACCCTACCACGGCTCAAAGGAGTCGTGCAAACAGGTTTTAGTTGGGCACAGTCCCGAGCCACATGGAGGCAGTGAGCGGATCTTCAGGGGTTCGTCTCTCCCGGTATTGGGGGTGAGGTCGCGCTGTGTCTAGGAGAGCCATTACGCAAAGCCCTCGGCCGAGGCAGGAGATTTACTGGTAGGTATTCCAGTAGTATCTCATGGCGTTCTGGGCTACACTCCGACACGACTTGTACCGCTTTTGGGGGTCTGACTTTCACCAACCCCCTAGGCCCGCCATGCGATACTCATAGACGAACGGACCGGACTGTACGGATATTGTCACTGACAGGCTCAGTTGGGTGTCGGGGTGAGCTTCCTCATCGACGTCCCTTTTGGTCAATAGCTGGTGGCCCGTCACGTATTGGCTTATACCTCTGACGTGCCAGTGGTTAAATCCACATCCATAGTATTGACGAGTCTTTAGAGTCCACCACACTTTCAGTTACTCAAGCTTTCGGGCGAAACGCTGTAGAGGCCGTATGGAGATATGGCAGGGTCCAATCAGATACGTGCGGTATTGCACGGATCAGGATCGGACGGTTTGTACTAGTGGCCGTATAGTTATATGGCAGGGTTCGATCAGATACGTGCGGTATTGCACGGATCAGGATCGAACGGATTTTACTAGCCGGCTTTGGCTTAAGCCGGTCCTAGTCTAGTACAGTGTAGATTTTGTCTCATTGCATTTGTATCCGGTCGGAATACAGATGCGGGTGTGTATGCACAGTGTCGGGGTTTTCCTGTAATTTATTACGGGACCAGTTTTCTGGAGTTGCCAGTTTGCATTCCGTTCCGGCCGGTTTTCCTTTGTTCTTTCCCGGCCGGACTTTTCCGATGGAGGGGGTAATTTGCAGTTTTGCAAATTACACTTTGTGGAGGGGTTTTTTTGCTATTGTGTTGATTATGATGGCTTTCATATCTTGCACATTGACTTGATTTAAATGAGAAGTGAAAGGTTATGGAGTGCATAGTGTTTTAAGCATGGTTGATGTTTTCTTTGACCTTGGATATGGTCACCTCCTTGTGCTCCTACACTCACCTCCCTTCTTGCTTCATATATTCTTTCCTCCACCTTATTCTTCACTTGATGAAAATGATAAGTCTTTCATGGTTATGAAAAAAAAAAAAGGGAGAGAAGAAGAAAAAGAAAGAGAGAAAGAAAAAGAATGAGAGAGTTCATCTTTGTTATGGGAAGAATTCTTCATCTCCTTCTTCTTCTTGTTTCGGAAAAATGCAAGCACCATTTTTCCTAACCCCAATCCTCCATCATGGCAACAACAAACCCCAAAGAAGACTATGGTTCTACACTACACTTCCTACAGCATATCTTGAGCATGTCGAGTTGCCGGCTTCATGCTCGAGTTGCCTCGGTATTGAGGCGGGAGCCCGTAAAAGACGAAGGCGATGTGGTGCCCTTTCCGGCGAGGAGGCGACGATATGGAGACTACACTTTCCGCGGGAGATCGGGGCGATGATGAGAAGACCGGAGGACCGGATCTCTTGGTATACTTCTCTTCCCATCTCTTGTTTGCTAGTTAGGTTAATGGTAAACGATCCGGGTTTTCTTTGTCCGCGGTAGCGCCGGTTTCCGAGTAAGGAAAAATTTTGATTCCGCAATTTGGCCTCGAGTAAGACGGCCGGGGCGCTCCCGTGGCGCAACATGGTATCAGAGCCACGCCATTAACCTTACCTAGCTTCGTTTGATGTGTTTGCATTTCCGATCGACCGAAATTTCCAAAAACCGTATTTTTATTGCACATCAGTTTCTGTCGAAATTTTTTGAAGTCGAAAAGTTTTTCAGGTGGTTGCAGAATGATGTGCAGGGAAATATAAGAGATCTGGTAAAAATTGGTAGCCTGAACCCTTCATGTCACCGCGGAAGAGCGGCCAAAGCATAGCTTTGGCCGCGCTTCCGCCGCCGGTTAAATTCTTCTCTGTACCAATTTTTTCCAGATTGTCTTGCACTTGAAAATGGGGTTTTTGGAATATTAAATTTGGGCCCAGGTTTTCTGTGACTGCTACAGTTTTGTTTGGGGGCCCACTTGTTAATTTTTGGTCAATCGGAAAATTTTAAACACATTATTTCACAGTATTTACATTATATCTGCGACCGTGAATGTCACTCGATCGGTAAATCCGGTCTGACTGCTATAGCCCGGTTAGACGGATTTGCGAACGTGATTTTCACGTTGATGTTCTATGTTTATGCTGTGATGTTGCGGATCGGTCGTGGGGGATAGCCTGGATGCAATGCTAGTACTGTTTTGTTGTATTATGTACATTTGATATTGCGGGGCGAGCGTCCGACATGTGGACTGCCGTCACTGCCTGTTTGTATTATTCTTTTGGGGCACGACCTGGTTGCGGTCGATGTACCCGGTGTATGTATATTTTACTTTCTGTACTAGGGTTACCCCGCGGTGGGGTGCACGGATAGCCGGGTTCTGGAGGGCAACGGGCCCGCATCTCAGGGCATTGAGACGGAGGAGGCTTCAGTCCAGGATTGGAGGGCTATTCGCCGCACTCGTAGGGGGTTCAGGTTGACCCAGGAGGGGTGCCCAAGTTACCGGATTCCGTGAAGTGCTGGGTGGTCCATTCACGGTACTGAAAGGGGCTGCCTCGCTTCAGGTTTTGGCGGGTGACTTGCCGCGCCCGTAGGGGTCTAGGATTTCATTGCACAGGCTATCCACACGACCAGGGGAACGTCGGGTTTCAGCAGCGGCTCTGTGAAACCCGGGGCTTCCAGATATCTGTATTGTTCTGTGATGCTGTACATTTCTGTGATGTTGCATTTTATTCACGCCTTGAGCGAAATACTATATATTGGTATATATATTAGTAGATGTTGTATATGTTTTACACCCGCGCTAGTCCAGTCCCCGCTCTGCCGTTAGTTAGCTAACCTAACGGGTGATGACGGGACCCAGTGGCGAATGCGGATGGCATATACGTACGTCAGTATATTTTCGTTCTTTGTGGTGTGATCTGATGGGACTGCATTGATTCGGATCAATGCAAGATAAACAAACCTAATCTGATGTTGTTGGAACATTTTTCAAAAAAAAGCTGTTATTGCAAGGACGTTCACTTTTGTTTTGCATCGTGGTATTCATTTGGAATATCCTGCTCCTCAGTCGACGAGGCAAGGGCCGAGATCCCTTCACCGGGAGTGACCCCTTGGACAGAAGTTTGCGTCAGGGCATTAACTTCACTATAGCCGATTACTTTTGCTTTGCATCGTGGTATTCAGTTGGAATATCCTGCACCTCATTCTACGGGGAAAGAGCCGAGATCCCTTCACCGGGAGTGACCTCTTTAGTAAAGGTTTTCGTCACTATATTTTCTAAAAAGGTTATCCAGTTCCTTCAACGATATCAAGTTCATTACGGTAAAAGGTTTTTCGCCAAAAACCATCCGTAGCCCTCCGTCATTTCAGATTAGTATTACTTAGTATTCGTGCTACGTATGTCGTGCATTGCCGAGGCGTAGTGTTCGGTAGCTGTGTAATATTTTTCTGTCGCTTGGATAAGTGGATTGGTTAGGACAGTCGTACAGTTATGTTGGCATTGTCAAGGACTCGTACGGGTGGGTTTAATGCAATCAAGATAATGACGGGCTGAACTTGACTAGGACTCTTTGATATGTTGGCATTGTCAAGGTCACTTGGGTCCTAGGGGTAAAAACAAATATCGGGAGTTTCAAAAGAACTGAAACTTGCCAAGCATGCGCATACCTTCTGGAGTGTGGTGACTTGAGTGGATTCCGTCAAGTTATCATGCGATGATAGTTGGATCCCGATTCCCACTGATGAGTTAGTTTACTCCTCGGGTGGCCCCGACTAGTTCTTCTTTCAGGTTTGGAGGAGAATTTGAGGTACAGTGGGAGGTTTCCAGATTAGACAAAGTGGTAACCATTCTGATCTAGGTTAGAGTGCACGCTGAGTGTTTCTTCTCTCTCTCTCTGGCAGCGACCATTGACCCGACCCTGGACTATGACTCAGTGACCAAGTTGACCGAACCTTCTTAACACTGGCTTTTGGATTGTCAGAGTTGCAGACCTCATTGCCACTCCTACTTTTACCCTTTTCTCCAGGGCACCCCGTATTACCGCGAACGTCCACTTCCATTGGACAAAACCATCGTATGGTTAGATACGAACTCGAAGGACTTCGAGGATGGTTTCTGGTTCTGGAGAAAACGGATAGGACTATTCAGTTGTCTTTTCTTTTCACCTTCTCTCAGGTTGCGAGTACTCCTTGGTTTAGGAGTAGTACACCTATTACGCAAATTGGATAGTCTTCTTCCAAACCTTAGGCTGGTGCCGAACAGTGGGGAATGAAGAAAACCAATTAGCATAACGATGGTGTACAGAAGGTATTGAGTTAAGACAAAGAAAGGGATTAGTAAGAGGGCAAAGTAAATTGCGACTGCTATTCACGACCGAACCAAGTATTTCTTCGCCAATCCTAAATCACCTTTGTATTTCTCCAGGAAACTCCGTATCACTACGAAGATCCACAGTTTATTTGGATACTCCATCGTATGGTTATATACGAACTCGAAAGGAACTTGTTCCAGTTCGGGGATGGATTCTGGTTCAGGAGAAATAGGAATAAAGTACATTCAGGTGTCTTTTATCTTCACCTTCTCTCGCATTGCGAGTGCTCCTAGGATTAGGACAGTACACCCTTTATGCTTATTGGATAGTCTTCTTCCAAACCATAGGCTGGTGCCGAACGGTAGGGAAGGAAGAAAACCAATTGGCCTAAAGGGGTGTGCAGACGGTAATGACTAAAGACATATAAAGGGATTTGGACAGGTGGCAAAGAATTATACGGTTATAGTTGTGAATCTGGATAATGGTAGAGGCATTACTAGGAATACCAGAATACCCCACAGAAACATTACAATGTTTCAGTTTCACTGTGTACTGTTAAAAGAAAACTGATTTCCCGATTAGACACTTATTCCAGGGTATGTATTTACCAGGTATGATTCTCACATCTGTATGGTTTTACAGATGATGAGTGGGAGTAAGTTATTGGGAATTGGGTGATCATCCTCATTATATCGGGATTCGTTGTAATCGGTGATATTTGAGGAAGTCACCTGGGTTGTTTGCCGGTCGGCAATTATTTGGTTTTGAATATCCGCGGTTATGCACCAATTTCAAATTGATATATCTGTACGTCTATTTTCATAGAGTGAGATATGCCTTTTTTGATATTATGTCGATGACATTTACCTATATCAGTGGATGGTTAGGTAAGGAGCATTAAACAGCGGTGTAATTCTTCTTAACCATAAGTACAGTTTTCGACCTACGACACACAGTGAAAGAGTTGTTAGACTCAGCGGACTTATACAGAGTATTGTATGTTGTCCAGTGTCCATCAGGACAGAGGGGTTGGTCCTCGTACTATATTCGGTTTACTTATGACTTCTCTAGATTTTAGACAGCTGTTTCGTGGAAACACAGGGTCTAAGTTTTGAGGAGTTATAGGTATTTGAATAGAGTAGAGAACCAGGTGTAGCAAGTATCGGGATTCTTCAAAGAGATCGAAGATGTAGATACTTGTGTATGGTATTCAGTTGATAGTAATGATGAAGACAGATTGCTTCTCTTTCAGTATACTCATAATTGGAAGCATTCCTAAGTTGAGTAACGCTGATCGGCCTCTCTCCATTTAGTTGACATGCACTGGAGACAGCTGCATGATTTGAATCTGGTTCAATTAAATCAGTGCCTCTGGTTCTATATTGGATATAGAACAGTTCATATCATAACGATGTTAAGGTACGGGGAGTTGTCCGGCTTATGCTTAAAACCAGACTCCGGATAACTCAAGGCACGTTTCTGTAATGGCTGTTTGTGGGTTGACCCAGGCTATGACGAGGGTTGACTTTCTACCATCTGGCAGATCAATAGAAATATTGTTCTAGACTCGCCACAGTTTTATTAAAAATAGATTTTTTCAAAAACAGCAGTGGGAGTATGGTAGAACTGGAAGTGATTCCAGAACCGCAAACGATTACTGAAGATTTAATAAGGAACCTAAAGATTCAATCTGATTTGACATTCCATTGGCCACTCCGCATATAAGGTGGGTAACTTCAGGCACCCGAGAGGTACTCCGGTAGCCTCAATGACGGTGACAGGGAAGTTCTTGTTTACCCACACTTGCCATTGTTGTTGTTCCAGGCTGCGAGACCCGGCAGGAGGATGAGTATAGCGTCGTTCTAAACTAGCTTTAGAAGTGCACGTCTATATGACTCTGGCAGAAGGTTGTCGTAGTCAGTGGGAGCAGCGGAAGCATTGGTGGACTTTGTGCTTATGTCTATTTATAGACTAAAGCAGATATAGCGGAGTAAGATCATCTGTTTCTGATGTGACAGTCATGGGTTTGACGTCATCAGAATAGGGGATGGATCTGTTGAGAAGGTAGTAGGAAGTGATATTCCTATACTACGATCGGTTATACTTTGGTCGTCACACAGTGTTTTCTCCACAAGGGACTTGGACATTATATCAGACATACTGGTTACTAGATCTATGGTTTTAGATCTAGATTTGGGTGGTTTCCCAATCAGGGTACTTTGACAGCATTCTAAGAGTATTTAGAATGGACGACTCCTGGCACGGTAGTGTACCTGCAGGTAATGGAGTCACCCTCTCTAAAGGTGTCTTACAGACTAAAGGGGAGAGGGATACGCATGATTGACAGATCACTTGCTTAGGCAATTGAGTCAATCATGAGATGTCAAGTACCACACCAGATGTTGTTCTTGCAGTAGGTGCAATAAGTTGATATTGATCCAATCCTGGAGGAACAGTGGGAAGCAGTTATAGAACATAAGTGAATGTTCTAGGGATATGATAACGGCTGTCTCCTTTAGGAGACGGTTATCACTCCAGGCTTCCAAGGTGACATGGACGACAAGCAGGTTGTCGGAGTTATAGTTCTCCTTCTGACGAGGGACAGTATTTTGGACAGGTGGTCCAAGGCAATACTGAGGGAGGCATGGCGCAGGATACTGATTAAGTTCAGTTGATGATACAGTCTAAGAAGTTTGGATTTGGAGTTCATTTATGAGCTAGGTCCCATCAGACATCCAGACATTCTAAGACATGTATTGCTCATTTCGGGAGATGGCTTTCTCCGCGAACTTGAGATATAGAGAGACATAGAAAGAAACATCACAGCGGATCCACTCACTGAGGCTATTCCTCGAACGCAATAGTTTCGCAAACGGGTTTTGTGAGACTGACTAGTAGAGGAGTTGGGTGTTCGGTATCACACGGGTTGTGAGTATGCGACATCGCAATAATTAGCCTTGAGTGCAAGTGGGAGATTGTTGGAGTTAGTGCCCTCAGAGTCAATTATTGGATCATAGGCACGTGATTGCAATGATTGAGGGAGGACCTATCCCGGTAGGACAGTCTTACTCGAGATGATAGTATGCTATCTGGTTTATCTTTATCATCGTGTACTGCTTTAGGTGACCTGATATGTCGCTATTACACGTTGATAGAGCCCCTAGGATTCTTGCTTGACGACCAGCAGTATGATGGCGATCATATACGTGGGAGCTGGTAGTCTATAAGCACATCCTTAAAAGGTCCCTAGTCGTAGGAGTTTCGAGACAGGGTATCGATACTCCATTAGTAGACTAGTGTATACAGTCGAGACCCCGACGAGGGGCGGTGGCCGGTCTCACAAGCCACTGGTGTCAGTTGGTTCACCTAAGATGTATACAGGTGCTCATTGGGTTATGAGTACACCGGACAGGACTCGCCGGGAACCTGCTGGTTGGTCTTATACCAGACGTCAGATAGCAGTTCCCAGGTGACATGTGTACAGGTTAGTTCATCGACCTGAGATCGTCATTTGTCTCATGTGAGTTCCCACTGTGCTTTGATTACTACCCTACCACGGCTCAAAGGAGTCGTGCAAACAGGTTTTAGTTGGGCACAGTCCCGAGCCACATGGAGGCAGTGAGCGGATCTTCAGGGGTTCGTCTCTCCCGGTATTGGGGGTGAGGTCGCGCTGTGTCTAGGAGAGCCATTACGCAAAGCCCTCGGCCGAGGCAGGAGATTTACTGGTAGGTATTCCAGTAGTATCTCAGGGCGTTCTGGGCTACACTCCGACACGACTTGTACCGCTTTTGGGGGTCTGACTTTCACCAACCCCCTAGGCCCGCCATGCGATACTCATAGACGAACGGACCGGACTGTACGGATATTGTCACTGACAGGCTCAGTTGGGTGTCGGGGTGAGCTTCCTCATCGACGTCCCTTTTGGTCAATAGCTGGTGGCCCGTCACGTATTGGCTTATACCTCTGACGTGCCAGTGGTTAAATCCACATCCATAGTATTGACGAGTCTTTAGAGTCCACCACACTTTCAGTTACTCAAGCTTTCGGGCGAAACGCTGTAGAGGCCGTATGGAGATATGGCAGGGTCCAATCAGATACGTGCGGTATTGCACGGATCAGGATCGGACGGTTTGTACTAGTGGCCGTATAGTTATATGGCAGGGTTCGATCAGATACGTGCGGTATTGCACGGATCAGGATCGAACGGATTTTACTAGCCGGCTTTGGCTTAAGCCGGTCCTAGTCTAGTACAGTGTAGATTTTGTCTCATTGCATTTGTATCCGGTCGGAATACAGATGCGGGTGTGTATGCACAGTGTCGGGGTTTTCCTGTAATTTATTACGGGACCAGTTTTCTGGAGTTGCCAGTTTGCATTCCGTTCCGGCCGGTTTTCCTTTGTTCTTTCCCGGCCGGACTTTTCCGATGGAGGGGGTAATTTGCAGTTTTGCAAATTACACTTTGTGGAGGGTTTTTTTTGCTATTGTGTTGATTATGATGGCTTTCATATCTTGCACATTGACTTGATTTAAATGAGAAGTGAAAGGTTATGGAGTGCATAGTGTTTTAAGCATGGTTGATGTTTTCTTTGACCTTGGATATGGTCACCTCCTTGTGCTCCTACACTCACCTCCCTTCTTGCTTCATATATTCTTTCCTCCACCTTATTCTTCACTTGATGAAAATGATAAGTCTTTCATGGTTATGAAAAAAAAAAAAAGGGAGAGAAGAAGAAAAAGAAAGAGAGAAAGAAAAAGAATGAGAGAGTTCATCTTTGTTATGGGAAGAATTCTTCATCTCCTTCTTCTTCTTGTTTCGGAAAAATGCAAGCACCATTTTTCCTAACCCCAATCCTCCATCATGGCAACAACAAACCCCAAAGAAGACTATGGTTCTACACTACACTTCCTACAGCATATCTTGAGCATGTCGAGTTGCCGGCTTCATGCTCGAGTTGCCTCGGTATTGAGGCGGGAGCCCGTAAAAGACGAAGGCGATGTGGTGCCCTTTC
The DNA here is from genome assembly GCA_030015575.1 of Agapanthus africanus. NCBI lineage: Eukaryota > Viridiplantae > Streptophyta > Magnoliopsida > Asparagales > Amaryllidaceae > Agapanthus > Agapanthus africanus. Next base: position 116,087,480 of record CM057347.1, read on the forward strand.
CGGCGAGGAGGCGACGATATGGAGACTACACTTTCCGCGGGAGATCGGGGCGATGATGAGAAGACCGGAGGACCGGATCTCTTGGTATACTTCTCTTCCCATCTCTTGTTTGCTAGTTAGGTTAATGGTAAACGATCCGGGTTTTCTTTGTCCGCGGTAGCGCCGGTTTCCGAGTAAGGAAAAATTTTGATTCCGCAATTTGGCCTCGAGTAAGACGGCCGGGGCGCTCCCGTGGCGCAACAGGTGACAGAGAAGACCGCATTATGGAGGATGATGATCCTACCAGTTTTCAGCAAGCTATCACGAGTGGACACTCTGTGAAGTGGCTGGATGCCATGAGATCCGAAATGGAGTCTATGTACACCAACAAAGTATGGACTTTGGACGTTGTACCCCCTGGGGTAAAACCTGTGGGGTGCAAATGGATCTTTAAAAGAAAGATTGGTGTAGATGAGCAGGTAGAGACCTATAAGGAAAGACTTGTGGCTAAGGGTTTTCGTCAAAGACCAGGTTTGGACTATGGCGAGACTTTTTCTCCCGTAGCCATGCTTAAATCCATTTGTCTCCTACTTGCTATTGCTGCTCACTACGACTATGAAATCTGGCAGATGGACGTTAAAACGGCATTTCTAAATGGAGATTTAGAAGAATGCGTTTATATGGATCAGCCAGAGGGCTTCATTGATAGTAGGAGCAGCGGGAAAGCATGTAGATTGCTTAAATCCATTTATGGGTTAAAGCAGGCATCACGGAGTTGGAACATCTGTTTCGATGATGTTATCAAAGAATTTGATTTCATCAAAAATCCAGATGAACCTTGTGTTTATAAGAAGGCTGTAGGGAGAGCTGTCGCATTCCCCGTATTGTATGTGGATGGCATTCTTTTGATAGGAAATGATATTCCTATGCTACAGTCGGTCAAATATTTCTTATCACTAAGGTTCTCTATGAAGGACCTGGGTGATGCCACATACATTCTGGGCATTAGGATCTATAGGGATAGATCCAAGAGGTTACTGGGATTGTCCCAAACCAGGTACATTAACACCATCCTAAAATGGTTTAGTATGGAAGACTCCAAGAGGGGTGCCTTACCCGCTTGCCATGGGGTCACTCTCTCCAAGGACTCTTGCCCAAAGACCGATGAAGAGAGAGCTCGCATGAGCATTATACCCTATGCTTCGGCAGTAGGATCTATAATGTATGCGATATTATGTACATGCCCAGATGTAGCTTATGCACTTAGTGTTGTAAGCAGGTATCAATCCAACCCAGGGGAGAATCACTGGATAGCTATGAAGAACATTCTTAAGTACTTGCGAAGGGCTAAAGAATTGTTCTTGGTGTATGGTAATGGAGATCTCCAAATGGAGGCCTCTACCGATTCGAGCTTCCAGAGCGATTAGGACGACAGCAAATTTATCTCCGGGTTTGTATTTACCCTCAATGGAGGGGCGGTAAGTTGGAAGAGTTTCGAACAGGATACCGTTGCAGACTCTACGATGTAGGCTGAGTACATTGCTGCAAATGATGCCGCCAAGGAAGCCGTCTGGATGAAGAAGTTCGTCTCGGAGCTAGGAGTAGTTCCAACCATTATTGATCCAATACCATTGTATAGTGATAATAATGGGGATATGGCGTTAGCCAAGGAGCCCAGGTCCCATCAGCGATCCAGACACATCCTGAAGCGCTTTCATTTGATCCGGGAGATTGTAGATCGCCGCGAGATCGAGATTAGGAGAGTAGACACAAAGAATAACGTTGCGGATCCATTCACCAAGGCCCTCCCTCAGCCGCAACATGAGCGACTTTTTGAGATGTTGGGTATGAGATACGCCAATAACTGGCCTTAGTGCAAGTGGGAGATTGTTGGATATATGTATGCCCTAGAGGCCATTATATGATAGTGGATGTATTTATACATGTATATGTATATATATATATATATTCAGTGTGCATTCTTGCTCGACATGATAGTATGCTATCTGGTTCTTCTTTATCTGACATTTTGACTTGATCATGTTTTTATTCATTCATACATGTTGATAAAGCCCTGAGGATATAGGCTTGACTACTGTGATTATGATGGAGATCATACTAGTGGGACATCTGTAGTTTATAAGCATATCCTGAAATGTCCCTAGTCGTAGGTGTATCGAGACGGGGCATCGATATACCAGAGTAGACTAGCGTATATGATACTAGACCCATATGATGGGCGATGGATGTTCCCACATTCAACGATGTTTGACATCGATATCGTATACGGGTGCTCAGTGGTGACTGGGTATACTGGGCGGACTCACCGAGAACTCCTATATGGAATTATATCTATCGTCGGATAGCAGTTCTCAGGTGACACTGGTACAGGTTAGTCTGTAGACCCGAGATCGTCATAGAGTCTTGTGTGTTCTCCTATGTACTTTGATTACCACCCTACCACGGCTCTACTGAGTCATGCAAATAGGTGGCCGTTGGGTACAGTCCCGAGACACACGAAGGCGATGAGCGATAGGAGGGGTTTAGTCTCTCCCGGTATTGGGAGTTGATGTTGTGCTGTGCTTGATTGGCTATATCAGTAAGTCCCTGGCCAGGGCTGTTGAGATTTACTGATAAGTGTTAACAGTAGTTTCTCGATCTATTATAGACCACTCATCGGCACGACTTATTGAGTTATTGGGGTCGACGTTACCATCCCTAGACTCAATATGCAGCATATCTGATGAAGAGGCCGGACTGTACGGTAGTGTTGCCGGTTGGCTCGACGGGAGTTGTGACAGGTTCGCTTGTTTTCTTCTGATCGCTCATTACCCGGGTGGCCGTTACGTTTAGCTGACCGCTTGCGGCTTGGGGGTGCTTGATATGATCATCACCCACTGCCGGCATATTGACGAGTCTTAGAGTCCCACAATGGAGTTGCCTAGTCCAGGCGAAACGATGTGGTGCGTATATGAGATATGCGCGTGGACCCGGTTAAAATGCGCGTATGAGATACCGTATATTAATCGGGCAGTTTGCTTTTGGTCGGGTCGTATGTGATATGACTGGTTTGCTAAATCAAGTGTTGATTTATCATTGACCATTAGTTTCTCACTTTAAACCCTTTCTTGTCTTTTTGTTGTATGCATGCATGTATGCATTTATTCTCATTCATGCACATATTGATGTGCATGCACACATACATGCATACATATTTCTATCATGGTTGTTGATATAGTAGATGGTGGCAATATAAGACTCACACCATATATATATAAATATATATATATATATATATATATATATATATATATATATTATTTATTTGGAAAAGAAAAATGGAAATGGAAATTGTTATCATAGTTTATTATTTTATTCTTGCACTAACCCTTTGGTTTAACCATGATTCATTTTCTATGGCCATTTTTGTTCCAAAACAAATATCTAGATATTTTATAACTATGGTTAAGAATGAGAAAGAGAGAATATATAAATATTCATTTCTCATTTTTATTAAAAAAGCTTATCATTATCTTATGTTGATTCGATAAATTGATATATGTACGATATTAGTCGGTTATATGTGATATAGCTGGGTTATTAAATCAAGTGTTGATTTAATAATTTAATGTATAATTATATATTTGATATATTAACTTATATTAACTAATATTATGCTCACTTAAGTATTTCTTTTTCTCACTTATGCATATAATATATATGTGATATATATTATTTTATTTGTTTTTATGTGTCATGCTTGATGATACATTGTACATGGGTGTATGAGACTAACACCATACTTGAGATAATATGAGGTTTTAATTATTAAGGGTAAATCAAAATCAGGTGTAAAATTGTCATGGTTAATGAAGCTTGGAGAAGCTTGTGGAACCATTGACTTAGTCCACTAATTTTGTTTTACCTTAGATATTTATTAACCTAACCATTATCTAAAGCCATGGTTAAGTCTCTACATGAGTTATATGAGATATTTCTTGACATTCTATTCTACACTTCATCTTCTTCTTCACCAAAAGAAAAAAGCTCTCTAGGTTTTCAAGAGGTGAAGAAAATTAGTAAGAAAAATAATTCTAAAGTAAGCAAAAATCCTACTTCATCAACCTACACTAGATTATCCATTTAGTTTAGGTTGTTTGCTTAGCTAATTCCTAATTAGTGAAGAGGTAGCTTGAGTTGGAGATTCCTCGACATAGATCATTTTCGGCCTCGAAGACTTCAAGCAAGCTTGTTCCTTTCTCCTAGTGGAACCTAGCTGTTGGGATTCCTTAGCACCCTACTGGGTTTTCACAGCAACAACTGATTGAAAGGATTTCGGATTGTGTAAATGGAAAATTGAATAGAAATCACAACCAAAAATTAATTGACCGCAATCAACTACGGTGTCGGATTGTAGATTGTTAGTGAGTGCGGATCGTCCACAGGGAAAGTGTAATCGTTCGTCTTTCGAATTAGATGAGTTGAAACTTTAAGAAAAGAAAACAAAACAATTCATGATTTAAATTGAAGTTCAAGAATGAGAAAAATCTAGATCTAAGAAAAGTAAAAGATAGAATCAAGAATTGATCGTTTGATGATTTTTCCAAACCAAATCTCAAGAATCGAAATGAGGCTCGTAGGAATCGATCGGATCTATAGATGTGATGTAATCTTAGAATTACGTATTCTTATCCTTCGATGAATTGATACTAGATCGATGATGATCGATGAGAATTAAGGATTTCTTGTGAAACTAGGGTTTCATCTTATCCCTTGTTCTTTCGTCGATATCATTCACACTCTAGCCTCTAGTAAATTCAAGAAACGATCGTAGATCCCTAATTTCGAGCGATCACAATCAAGAAAGCATCGCTACGAAACTAGGTCATCGATTCTTGAACTTGCTAGGGTTTACAAAACTCGTAGGACTTAAAAATCGTTTTTAGATTTGTTACATCATCATTCTACAATCGTCTCGACTCCTTTACGAGCGGAGTTTCACTCAAACATCACAACAAGAACAACAATTACAAATTGAGATCTAATCATGATGCAAGAATTAAAAGAAAGCAAGATTCAAGAATTTCACCTTTTATTTATATCGACAATTTTATTACATCGCTCAAGAACTACAAGAGGAGGAACTCGATCGTCGACTTGGCTTCGCTCGTCTCCGTGGAACGCGGATCGGCTTGGATCACTTGTCCGATTGAAGATCGGCTCGGCTCCTAAAAGGTTGAAGGCTTCTCACTTGATTTGGTACTCAAGATCTTGGATTTGGAGTGTTATTAGGGTTAGGGTTTCGCACAAGCTTTGTCACGAAGCTTGTGGAAGAAGATGATGAAGAATGGTCCTAATGATGAACAAAAATTAACCATAGGTTTAGGTTCCTATTTATAGATAACTAACCCTAGATCTAGGATTTCAAATTCTAAGTTTCCCTCCAAAAGTTTGTTGAGAGAATTCAAATTTCCCTCCAAAAGTTAGTTAGAGGAGAAGGTTCTAGATGTGATTAGTTAGGAGGAGCTTCTAGAAGAGGATTAATTAGGAGCTTAATTAGGATTAGCCTTCCTTAATTTTCTTTGCTGATCTGGTAGTAGCTTCGAGAGAGTTCTGGAATTTGAAGTATCAGAATGGACTGTGGGACCAGAGAAAGGAATTGTGCCCAAAACTTGACGGCTGACGTGGCAGAACCGCGGCGCTTCCGCCGCAGATAATGGGTATTTGCCGCGGAAGGGCGGCAACTTTGAGGCTTTAGAGCTTGGGCTTTCTGGTGATTGTTTAGACTGAGTTGTGGGCCTTCTTCTGATGTATAGAATTATCTAATTCCTTCTGCACTGCTACCAGATCTGAAATGATTTAGTTGGCGTATTGTTTGATCAGCTTCTTTTGATTTTCTTCCGTATTTCCTGCACATACTCAAGACAAGTGTTGCGCAAATACAGAAATGATGCGATGCCATGAAATGCGGTTAATTTCCCATAAAGTGTTGGTTTAAAAGTCTACTACATCAAATCTCATATTTTGTGACAGATTTGTTAATATGTAGAATATGAATGCCGAACACTTCTAAGTGTATGCAAATGTTAACGAAATTGCCGGCTAAAATATACAATATTTTCGACTGATCAAATACCCCCAAACTTAATTTCGATCGTCTCGAGCGAATGTTTTATTAAAAAGAGAAGGAGAAAATAAAGAAAGAGAAAAACTAACTAGCACACTTTCGTAGGCAACACGATTGCACTGAGCACGTGCAACAAGCCTTTAAACCTCTAAGTGTCCCTAGTAGGAGGAGTGTTGTCTCCTGAGGGTTTTCAGCGGATTGCACCCACAAAATCCAATAATAAAAGCAAGATCATGAATATTACATTTAAAGAAAAGAATCGTAAAAGATAGACTTTGAAAATTAGGGTTTCCAACTAAGCTAGCTTTTCGGTTGTCATGAGCCCTATCTTAATGGTCATGAAAAGATGTTAGAAATCACGTCCTCCCTCAATAAAACATCGTCTTATTCTTCATTCCTATCTGTATTCCAAACATCGATCATATCACCCTGCGTGTGTGTAAAGACATCCCTACACCCGGAGAATTCAATTCAAGCTATCATACCCTTGCCCATCAGCCTCAGTATATATATATTTTTTCGATGAGCTTACACACTTTCATGCAATCGTTAATACTTCTTGAGGTACTAACCGACCGATTACTCATGTGATTGCTTATTTGGTGTATTTTCCTAGTCTTGCACCACCTCAGGCATAGCAGTGACTCCCAGACCAGTTGGCCTTAGGGCACTAGATGAAAAAGCACCCTTGCTATATATTTTTTTATTTCCCTTGGTGATAACAAAACCAGTGTCCATTTTTCTCACCATTTTTTTTTTTTTACTTTTGGCTTTAAGACAAGAGCATTTCAAGGTATCCTCTACTATCCCAGGCTTCAAGACGTGTGTAAGTGCGAATAGCAGGGTAGCAACGTTCAAAATGTTTGGCTTCCAGAATAGAAACTATTTTTCAGACTTAGTTTTATCCTCAGATTAGTGACGTCCTTCATCTTACTAACCCTTGGGACAACGGCTCATAACTACTTATTACTAGTTCGTATAAGAAAACTTCTAATTTTCTTGGTTTTCTTAAATTTTTCTAATCTCATTGATGTAATTTTTCAGTATCTAAACTTTCATTATCTTATTTATGTACAAAAATATTTTTATAGTTTTGAAATTTTTTTAAATTTTTATAGTTTTTTTGAAAAAAATGTTTTGTGCTTATGCAAATGATATGCAAATGATGCGAAAATAAGCACAAACCTCCCCCAAACTTGTTTTCAACAGTGTCCTCACTGTTGCCATCCGCTATATCTACAAAAACCTGTAAGCTTGGGAGGAATTTATTAGTGGGGGCAAAATATTTAAGTGAAGAACCTCCCCCAAACTTATTTTTGGCTCAAAATTTTTACAAAAAATTTTCTTTTCAGGAGCCCGAAAAATGTACCCCCCCAAACTTGAGTTATGCAATGTTAATCTTTTAAAATCACAAGTGGGGGTCAAAAATCATTGGTCGATGCCAAGCTTTGCAAAGACCGAAAGTTAATACCAACCATTCAAAAATTTTATCAATGCAGTGCTCTGGTTGGTGGAAGAAGAAGAAGTGGGGAAAGGTTAAGTGGTGGAAGAGAGTGTGTGTGCGTCTCATATTGGAGAGACGATGCAGTGAATGTGATGGATTACTCGCATTCTTTTTACAGTTCAGAAGACGGGGTGGAGGTTCAATTTCAGTGATTGGGAGATGATTCATCTCAACACCCGTGTCATTTAAAAATGCGAGTTCATCAGCGAAGATTTCCTCAAATGTTCCATCAATACCCCGGTGAATAATGTCATCACAAAGTGCGGGGTGATCTTCAGACTCTAAAAGCAGTTCATAATCAGTGTTAATTGTTGACCCGGACATCTCGGTGGAAGAGTCCGTATGTGTATGATACATAGTTGGGTCAAACAACAACGTATGAAAAGAGTCTAGATCAATATCAGGAGGATCATCAAATTCGCTGCTGTCGACATCCATTAAGTCGACAGAACAGACCTGAGCAGTAGGTTGGAGGGTACACTTCCCAACTTGTAAATGTTTAGTTCTATTGACCTATTCCCGAAAGACAGGGTCATAGAGCCGTTACGACAATTGATGATAGCATTGGAAGTGGCCAAAAAGGGGCGACCTAAAATCACCGGAATTTGATTCCGTGGGTTCGCTACAGGTTGTGTATCAATTACAATAAAATCTACCAGGAATATAAATTCTCCGATTTTTATTAACACATCCTCCAGTTCACCCCTAGGTTTGGTGATTGATCGGTCAGCCATCTGGAGAGTGCAATTGGTTGGCTTCAACTCTCCGATTCCTAGTTGCTCATAAACAGAATATGGAAGCAAGTTAACACTAGCGCCAAGGTCTAGTAGAGCACGGTTAATGTGTTTTTCCCCAATAGAAATGGAAATAGTAGGATATCCAGGATCCTTACGTTTCCTCGGTAATTGTTGGGGGAAAGCCATGTCTATTGTTTTTTCCATAAAAATCTTCTTGGGCACTGGATTCTTCCTCTTCCTAGTGCACAGGTTCTTAAGAGTTTTCGCATAGGAAGGAACTTGTTGGATGGCATCTAGGAGAGGGATGTTGGTGTTTACTTGCTTAAAAATGTTCATGATTTTCTCCATATGTGGACTCGGTGTGTTAGCCCTTAACCGATTAGGATAAGGTGCTTTAGCAATAAGCGCTGGGTCCATCATAGGAGAAGAAAGTGTTTGTGGAATCGATCCCAAAATAGAAGTGGGGATCGTCCGTGGAGGGGTAAAAGAGGTGGGCTGTAATGGCGAGCCTTTTGGGAAATGGAGAATAGGCTCGGAAGAAGGTGGTAGGGTAGAAGAAGTATGGTCAGAAGTGTGTGTGTGAAGAAAGGTCTCAGCCGGGGTGTTATTGATTGATTTATCAGTGACATCAAACTCTTCCCCAACGTGATGGTCAAGCACTCTTCCAGATCTCAACGTGATTGCATCCACATCATGTAAATAGCTAGAATTGGGTAAAGGTTGAGCTGGAAGTTTCCCTTTCTCCCTTGCACTCATTTCAGCTTTTAAACGTGCAATTTCTTCTTCCATCGATTTAATACTCTCGCTTTGGGACGCAGAGTTTTTCTTTATATAATCGACAGAAGACTTTATTTCAGCCGAAACTTGCATGAGATTTGTTAAGACCAAATTCATGCATTGTGCAAATGAATAGGTTTCATCAGTCCCGGTCAACTGCAAAGGACTAGATGGTGCAAAAGTGTTGAACGGATTTTGAAAATTTTGTGCTTGAAAGGGGTGCTGACTCAATTGTGGTGGTTGCTGTTGTGGTGGAGGGATCCCTTGGAAATTGTTTTGGGTTGGAACCGTGTTTTGAAATTGTGATTGGTTCCAAGCAAAGTTAGGGTTATTCCTCCAACCCTGATCATATGTGGAGGAAGATGGATTGTTTCTAGGTCTTTGAAATGCGGCATTGGTATGCTCATGACCTTGAAACGGGCATTCTTCCGTCAAGTGAGACGGATCAGAACAACAACCACATACAGTTTTGGAGAGTGATATTTGGCTTAGGGCGGCTAAAAATTTGTTTTCCATAGTTTCAAGTTTCTTTTGCATAGCCGAAATGTCAGCTCTAACTCCTATGGAAATATCATTGCCTTCCCTAGACGATTGACTCACACCCTCCCACTGTAAAGATTTTTCAGCGAAATCTTCTAGAAATTTCCAGGCTTCCCAATCATCTTTGGTCATAAAATTGCCTTGACACATGGATTCAAGGGTCTGTCTTGTGTAAGGAGTAATGCCCTCATAAATGATTCGGCACAATTCCCATCTCGGGATGCCGTGATGTGGACATTGGATTAACAGATCCTTGAAGCGGTCAAGACATTTTGAAAATGTTTCATTTGGAAGCTGGGTGAATTGATAGATTTCGCTACGGACTCGAGCTGTTTTGTGATGTGGGTAGAATTTATTAAGGAATGCTTTGACGAATTCATCCCAATTTGAAATGGAATGTGCGGTAGTGTTATATAGCCACTTCTCGGCTAAATCGCACAAAGTGAATGGGAGAAGACGAAGACGTAAAGCATCCACAGACAACTGTGAAGTACCCATCATTGCGCATACATTTTCAAATTTCGTGATAAACACGTATGCGTCTTCAGACTCGAGACCGTGAAATTTTGGTAGAAGGTTGATGTATTGGGGTTTTATTTGAAAATTTTCCCCGTTGGCTGGTGGAATGGATAGACAGGTGGAAAGTGGACCTCGTGTAGGATAGCATCTCTCTTGGAGAGAGATGCGAGGTGGATTCTGTGCACCCACAGACGGCGGCAGGGTAGTGGAAAAGAAGTTCGATGGAGGTGGATCCATCGATGTGGGTGTGGTGGTGGGTAAAGAAAAGGTAAGTGGAGAAATACCGACTTTGGGTCGATGAGGGAAACGCGGACTTAACAGGCACTAGAAACCCGTGTCCAGCCTATCTTGCACTAAAATGGGTTAGTACAAGTGGCAGCGTGAATTTATAATTAGGGGAAATGATGTATGCGGTGTTTGTTTTGAAAAGAATACGGATTTTTGAAAAAAATATGATGCAACAAAACAAATGCAACACACAAACCCTAGAATCTAGTGGTCACCTAGGTCAAACTCTAGACCGCTCCTAACTGCCAAAAGACAAGTCGCAGGATAGAATCCTCCACTGCCTCTTTGTCCCCCTGTGGCCGGATAAGTGCCAGGTAAGTGGGAAGGAACCACCACTACAGTGGGCCTAATTAATAACCACTAGCCTTAGACACACTCGCCTTAGGCACCACAAGAAAACGCGGATAAGCAATGAATTACCCACGGCCTTCTCTTGTCCTAATTGAGCGCGACAGTCCTTAGAGTCATCTCTAGATTTCTTTTAATTAATGAGGGTAGATGCGGATGCAAGTTTTGCGATTTTCGGGGCCTAGGAAGGGTAATGAAATCCCCACCTAATTTGGATTTGGTCGTGCCCCTTAATTTCCGTTTTAATATGCAACAACCACAAGAATCAAAAACACGCACAAAATTTTTATTGCTTTGCGGCGCTGCGATTTATTTGCAAAGAAACCTGCACAAAATATTAGTTGGAGCAGAGAAAGGAGAAGATAAGAAAGTGAAGGACTTACAGAGAAGAAATTATGCAGAGAAGAGATGAACCTGCGGCGCTTCCGCCGCAAATGCTGACTATTGCCGCTCTTCCGCCGCGGAATTTTGGGATCAGTGCACAAAAATTTGTGCACAAGCTCCTGTTCACCTACACAGCTCTCTGAATGTTTCAGAAAAATTTTTCTCCAGCTCCAATGATTCCAGATTTTCTCGCAACAAATCACAACACACGTATTAGTGTTTGCACGAATTTAGATCTAAAAATTATGATGAAATAAATTGTTCAACTCAAATTTCAAAATACGAACTATTAGTGCACTATCCCAGGCAACGGCGCCATTTGATTGAAAGGATTTCGGATTGTGTAAATGGAAAATTGAATAGAAATCACAACCAAAAATTAATTGACCGCAATCAACTACGGTGTCGGATTGTAGATTGTTAGTGAGTGCGGATCGTCCACAGGGAAAGTGTAATCGTTCGTCTTTCGAATTAGATGAGTTGAAACTTTAAGAAAAGAAAACAAAACAATTCATGATTTAAATTGAAGTTCAAGAATGAGAAAAATCTAGATCTAAGAAAAGTAAAAGATAGAATCAAGAATTGATCGTTTGATGATTTTTCCAAACCAAATCTCAAGAATCGAAATGAGGCTCGTAGGAATCGATCGGATCTATAGATGTGATGTAATCTTAGAATTACGTATTCTTATCCTTCGATGAATTGATACTAGATCGATGATGATCGATGAGAATTAAGGATTTCTTGTGAAACTAGGGTTTCATCTTATCCCTTGTTCTTTCGTCGATATCATTCACACTCTAGCCTCTAGTAAATTCAAGAAACGATCGTAGATCCCTAATTTCGAGCGATCACAATCAAGAAAGCATCGCTACGAAACTAGGTCATCGATTCTTGAACTTGCTAGGGTTTACAAAACTCGTAGGACTTAAAAATCATTTTTAGATTTGTTACATCATCATTCTACAATCGTCTCGACTCCTTTACGAGCGGAGTTTCACTCAAACATCACAACAAGAACAACAATTACAAATTGAGATCTAATCATGATGCAAGAATTAAAAGAAAGCAAGATTCAAGAATTTCACCTTTTATTTATATCGATAATTTTATTACATCGCTCAAGAACTACAAGAGGAGGAACTCGATCGTCGACTTGGCTTCGCTCGTCTCCGTGGAACGCGGATCGGCTTGGATCACTTGTCCGATTGAAGATCGGCTCGGCTCCTAAAAGGTTGAAGGCTTCTCACTTGATTTGGTACTCAAGATCTTGGATTTGGAGTGGAATTAGGGTTAGGGTTTCGCACAAGCTTTGTCACGAAGCTTGTGGAAGAAGATGATGAAGAATGGTCCTAATGATGAACAAAAATTAACCATAGGTTTAGGTTCCTATTTATAGATAACTAACCCTAGATCTAGGATTTCAAATTCTAAGTTTCCCTCCAAAAGTTTGTTGAGAGAATTCAAATTTCCCTCCAAAAGTTAGTTAGAGGAGAAGGTTCTAGATGTGATTAGTTAGGAGGAGCTTCTAGAAGAGGATTAATTAGGAGCTTAATTAGGATTAGCCTTCCTTAATTTTCTTTGCTGATCTGGTAGTAGATTCGAGAGAGTTCTGGAATTTGAAGTATCAGAATGGACTGTGGGACCAGAGAAAGGAATTGTGCCCAAAACTTGACGGCTGACGTGGCAGAACCGCGGCGCTTCCGCCGCAGATAATGGGTATTTGCCGCGGAAGGGCGGCAACTTTGAGGCTTTAGAGCTTCGGCTTTCTGGTGATTGTTTAGACTGAGTTGTGGGCCTTCTTCTGATGTATAGAATTATTTAATTCCTTCTGCACTGCTACCAGATCTGAAATGATTTAGTTGGCGTATTGTTTGATCAGCTTCTTTTGATTTTCTTCCGTATTTCCTGCACATACTCAAGACAAGTGTTGCGCAAATACAGAAATGATGCGATGCCATGAAATGCGGTTAATTTCCCATAAAGTGTTGGTTTAAAAGTCTACTACATCAAATCTCATATTTTGTGACAGATTTGTTAATATGTAGAATATGAATGCTGAACACTTCTAAGTGTATGCAAATGTTAAGGAAATTGCCGGCTAAAATATACAATATTTTCGACTGATCAACAACCATGCCAAATTAAAAAAAAATTGTGTTCTAATGAACCCTAACCTAGGATCTAGCTAGAGTGACTAGACGAGATGAAACATGTAATCAACCATTACACTAAGTGAATAAGAAATACAACCTTTGTAGACCGGTCTTTCACTTCTAAAGCTCCGTGTAGTAGTCCCTTCGCTGCGAGTAAAGATCTCCCGAACTCTAGTATGGGTTCCTTTGGAGAAATGAACAACCTTGCTCGAAGTCTTCGAGGCCGAAGATGATCTACGTCGAGGAGACTCAAACCCAAGCTACCTTTTAACTAGGTGATGAACTTTGTGACGAGAACACCCTAAACTAAATGGCAAGTAGTAGAGGATGATGAAGTAGGAAATGGTCTCACTTTAGATTTTATTTTCTAACAATATTTTCTCACCATTATAAAAGCTAGAGAGCTTTCATGACAAAGAAGATGAAATGATCAAGATGAGAAAATGAAACTAATGAGGTGGGAATAGCAACCATGGGTGAGTTAATATCAAATATTAACCAATGTAGAGACATAACCATGGTTTAAGATAACGGTTTGGTTAATAAATATCTTGAATAAGACAAAGTTAGTGGACTATGTCAAATGATCTACAAGCTTCCACAAGCTTACAAGCCATGACAAAATACCACTAATTTTGAATTACTAAAATAAATAAAATCCTTACCATTATCTTAATTATGGTGTAAGTCACACACACACCCATGTTTGCATGTATCATCAAGCATGATACAAACTAATGTACACAAATACATATCACATGTATACTTTGTGCACAATCAAGTGAGAAAAGCAATCTTGAGTGAGCTAATACTAGTTAATGTAAATTAATATATCAAATATATAATTATACATTATATTATCAAATCAACACTTGATTTAATAATCCGGCTATATCACATATAACCGACTAATATCATGTGTATCATTTTATCGAATCAACTCTTGATTCGATAACCCGGTTATATCGCATATAACCGACCGATGACACAAATCGCGAGAATAAAATACGGTATCATATACTCGTATTAATCTCGGTCCCGCATATATCACATATGTGCTCCTACTTCGTTTCGCTTGAGCCAGGAAACCTCTGTGTAGGACTCTAAAGACTCGTCAATACGCCGGCAGTGGGTGATGATCATATCAAACACCCACAAGCCGCAAGAGGCCTGCTAAACGTAATGGCCACCCGGGTATTGAGCGATCAGAAAATCAACAAGCAAGCCTGCTCATTCTCCTGCGAATCCAATCTGTAACACTACCGTACAATCCGGTCTGTTCGTCTGATATGTCGCATATCTCGCCTAGGGGTAGTAAACGTCAGACCCCAATAGCTTGATAAGTCATGCCGATGTAAGGTCCATAACGGTAGAGAAACTACAGATAACACTTACCAGTAAATCTCCGTATCAGCCTTGGCCAGGGACTTCCTGTTATAGCCAATCGAGCATAGCGCAACATCGACCCCCAATACCGAGAGAGACGAAACCCCTCCTATCGCTCATTGCCTCCATATGACTCGGAATCGTACCTAAAAACTACCTGTTTGCATGACTCGGTAGAGCCGTGGTAGGGTGGAAATCAAAGCACAGTGGGAGACACATAAGACTCTATGACGATCTTGGGTCAACAGACTAACCTGTACCAGTGTCACCAGAGAACTGCTATCTGACATGAAGTATAATACCATCTAGGAGTTCTCGGCAAGTCCGTTCAATGTACCCAGTCTCCACTGAGCACCCGTATACCATCTCTGATGTCAAACACCATTGGATATAGGATCATCTATCGCCCATCATATGGGTCGAGAAGATATACGCTAGTCTACTCTGGAATATCGATGCCCCTTCTCGATATTCCCATGACTAGGAACATTGAAGTATGAACTCATGGACTATCCAGGTCCCACTAGTATGATTTGCATCATAATCCTGGAAGTCAAGTACATATCCTAAGGGCTTTATCAATATGTAACTGAGAGACAGTAAGTGTACATGTTATGATAAAGACCAACCAGATAGCGTACTATCATGTCGAGCAAAAAAGTCCTCCCTATATATGTCCAAGCATCCACTATAATATACATCTCATGTACAATAATGGCCTCTAGGGCATACATACAACTAATAATCTCCCACTTGCACCAAGGCAAGTGGTTGTAGTATAGCATACCCAACGTCCTATAAAAGTCTCTCGCAGGAAAGGCCTCAGTGAGTGGATCCGTCGTATTAACCTCTGAGTCTATTCTCCTAACCTCGATCTCTTGGAGATCGACCATCTCAATGATTAGGTGATACTGCCTTAGAATATGTGTGGGTCACTAATGGGACAGGGGTTCATAGGCCTAAGTCACAACTCCATTGTCATACAATGGTAGGAACGTAGTTCATCTCATGAACAAATATACACCCAGATTGCCTCTTTGGTAGTATCTTTGATAGCGATGTATCCAGCCTTTATCGTCTAGTCTACCCCGGTATCTTGCTTGGAACTCTTCCAACATACCGTCCCTCTATTGAGAGTAAAGACAGTGCCTGTGACAGACTTTCAGTCAACCTTACCACCCTGGAAGCTTGAGTCCGGAAAGGAATCCCACTGGAGTTCACCGTTACCAAACTCCGAGAATAATTCTTTAGTGCTTCTCAAGTACTTAAGAAGGTTCTCCAAAGCTGTCCAGTGATTCTCCCCAGGATCATTTGATACCACCTCACTACACCTAGTGAGAATCCTAACATTCACTTAGATCTATCTCATAGATCCAAAAAACAAGATTTCGGAGGTATCACCTAGGTCCTACAAGAATCAATGTGATAAGTGGAGATTGACCGAGTGTAGCATAGGAAACTCCTTTCCTATCAAGAGTATGTCGTCCACGTGCAATACGAGAAAGACCACCTTACTCTCTACTACATTTTTGTATATACAAGGTTCATCTACCATTTTGATGAAGTCAAACGCTTTGACTACCACATCAAAACAGATGTTCCAACTCCATGATGCCTGCTTTATCCTGTAAAGCAACTTGCATACTTTTCCACTGCTTCCACTGTCTACGAAGCCCTCTAGCTGTGTACTTATAGACGCTCTCTTCTGAATCAGTATTTAGAAAAGCAATCATGACACCCAACCGTCAGATATCGTAGTCATGGTATGTATCAATGGAAAGTAGGATCCAGATAGACTTAAGCATAGCCATAGGAAAAAAGGTTTCATCATTATCCACACCTGGTCGATGATGAGAACCTTTTGCAACAAGCCTTGCTTTGAAAGTCTCAACTTTTCCATCTACACAAAGTAATCTTCTCAAGATATACATGCTCCTGATGGGGATTTAACCCTTCAGATATAGCAACCAAAGTCCATACTTTGTTGGTGTATATAGATTTCATCTCAGATCGCTTAGCATCCAGCATTCTTACAGAGTCCCCACTCATGATGGCCTACTCGAAACTAGTTAGGTCATCAACTCTCATGATGCAATCCTTGCTCCCACTGTCATCGAGAAAACCATAGTATCTCTCAGGTGGATGAGGAACCCTACCAGATCGGCGGCGAGTTTGAGGATCGTTGGGAACTATTGAATCCACCGGTTCTACCAAATCATCAGATATAGTTTGTATAGCTGGAACTCCTTGCGGTTCTACCTCATGACCACAATTTTTTTTAAATAAATTCCTTTTTCTAAAAAGGTGGCATGCCGAGAAATAAAACACCACTTGTTCCTTGGTGTGGTAGAAGATATTTCCTTGCAAATGTTTGGGATCTCCAACAAACTTCCACAGAAATGACCTTGTCTCGAGCTTGTCCAGATTTTGCTTTTGACATAGGCCGGATAACCCCAAATATTAACTTGCTTAAGACATGGGATCTTCCCATTCCATATCTCATATGGAGTGGTAGGCACCTGATTTGGTTGGAACCCAATTCAAAAGGTATGCAGCTTCCTCAAGAGCATAACCCCAAAAGGAAATTTGAAACTCAGTAGTATTCATCATAGAGCGTGCCATATCTAATACGGTACGATTGTTCTGTCCCGATACACCGTTGTGCTGTGGTGTATACGGAGGAGTAATGCTGAGAGAGAATCTCATTATCCTTTAGAATAGTCTGGGATCTCCATGCCTAAGTATTCTCCTCCCCGATCACATCAAAAAGACATAATACTTGTACCCGTTTTGGTTCTCTACTTCTGACTTATATTCTTTGAATTTCACAAAATCTTCAAACTTGTGTTTCAACTGAAACATATGGCCGAATCTTGAGAGATCATGTCACGACCCGAAATAGCACGTGACTGGCCCTTGAATCATATGAAGTCTATAGGACCTCATCTAATTCAAGTAAGCCAAAATCCCAGAAATCTAAAACCATTTTAAATAATAAATAAAGGAAAACTAGTTTTAAAGAAGTGAAGAAAACATGTTTTAAAACAAGGGTTTTTAAATAACATAAGCCGAATATGCATTTTAAGAATCTCATGTCTTTTCTGAAAATTTCGGCAGAGTTTCTTTTGTAAATACTGGCCCCAAACGGGGTACAACATGAATAATACATGCAATGATAAAAGGCATCCCCAGGCGGGAGCTAGCTCTTCGTCAATCGACGGTCACAACCACACAAACAATATAATATACAACGCCGAAGGGCGAGAATCAAAACTCAAAAGGAAACTCAAAATCAGCATGAAAACCATAATACTATAACGCGCGACTCTAAGGTCGAAATAATACACAACCGGTTTTCTAAGTCTGAAACAATATACAAGTTTGGTTAATGGAATTACTAAATACAACTGAATAAAATAAATATAAGGGTGGTCACGATGCGAGTGAACCCACCTACCAAAGCAATCATCCAGAGAGGAAACAGTGTGCCAAAAAAGCCGCAATGAAACCTGTACGGCAAAAACCTGCAAGAACTGTGGCACAACGGGGGTGAGTTGCCAAAACGTGAATAGAAAACATCGCAGAACAGAAATCGTATGTATGACACAATCTTAAGTCAATACGATCAGATACATGCATATAAACCTCAAATGACTAAGTCTGAAGCATGAAAAGGTAGCAAAGGTAAACATCTATACATAAGTGTAGAACCAGGTGCTCGTGCTAGTGCCTCAGGTAGCAACATATAAGAAATATGAGGTATGATCAATGTAATCAGTGTCAACTATATCATGAAATTTATGAGTATGTGGATACCATCCAACTATATGATCAATGTCATCAATGTCAACTATATGTAAGTGGATATCGTCTATGTGTCACCCAATGACATAAAGCATCATGCATGTAAATATCATAAACCATATGCATGGAAGTATGAGGATATAAATCAACATGTGTCCCTCGTGGCTCATCAAATCATGGAACTTGGGTGTCTAGCATCGACACCGGAAAACATCATGAAAACTGTGCCTAGCATCGGCACGTAAATCCTCATATATCGGGCTCCGTCAGTCCGGATCGGCCCACGGGCTCCGTCAGTCCGGATCGGCCCATATTATCTCTTGACTCCGGTCGGTATCCTCTGGATATCCGCCGGGCCCAAATACTATCACCGGTAGGTACACGCCACCCTGCCAGGCTCATCGTCTGCTCAACGAAAAACATTTCTCACCCTGGGGAACCATACCGTGTCCACCATGTACTCGCAATCGGCCTCATCCAGCTCCTCGATTCGGGTTGACATGTCACACGTCTCAGAACCGAGAAAACGCATGGTGGACGCACTAAAATATCATATCAAGGGAAACCGGGTTTTTAAAACAATACATATTCTCTTTTGAAATAACCACGGTTCCCAAATCTAAAAATCTCATAAAAACAAATATCTCAATGTGTATAATCATAAGCATGATGTATGCGACATATAAAGGAAATGTAAGCATATCAGTATATCATTCAAGGGTCATATCCTGATGCAACAATCCGACTGTGCAGTGACATGGCAATTATCTATGATGAAGTGTGTGAGCCGTTAAGCAGGTGTACGTGGAACATACACATCATCGATAATGGTGCTGGTGTCCTAACAGCATGAGTCTACTATAGCAATAAACACATTTACACATGCAATGCGATACGAATAGCATGAATATGCGGAAATCGAAAAATCAACGCAACAGTGAAGAATCTACATCAATATAAAAATGTCATACAGTTTTGCCATTTGAAATAAGACGAATCGTGGTGTTTTAGAAAAATAAGGGCTACGGTGTTTTTAAGAAAAGATGTATCTTTTGAAAATATCCGTAGAATCCCTTTGCATGTCTTTAAAATACTCACGATTCGTTAGTTTTGAAATAAGTATGACTCGGGTATAGTTTAACATCTACTAAGGAAACTACAAATCTAACTAACAAGCTAGTCGGGAGGGGTATGGAAACCACCTAAATCTGGGTCGATATATATATATATATATATATATATATATATATATATATATATATATATATATATATAATAGTCGGTGATCCCGCCTCAAAGGTACCGACGATACAATATCATATAACATCCTCGAGTCATGAGTGCGGATCTTATCATCAAATAAAGCTCGTACGGTAAATCATCGTACAGCATCCCAAATTTGGGTACGGGTCAATATCACAATCATCATATCAACTATCTGGTATCCTTATCGTCATATCCCATGATCTAGGGTACTGATCTAGTCTAGTACTAACCGATACCATCTATATAAATATAAGTGCGTGTGTAAAACACACGTCCAAAGGCCCACTAAAATCTCATGTCGTATCCCAAATACGAACCACATCATATCACTGATCTCATGGCACTATGCCCAATCTCATCGACTCATCTCTAAATATCATCCACTATCCTCATCATCCAGATATAAGTATAACAATTAAGCATGTGTGTGCGTGTGGGTGTAAACCTATTCTAGGGTTCGCAACTAGGAAACTATACAAGTTTACTTCTAAACCCTAATCTATCCATAGTACACCTAATCACATCTAGAATATCCATATCACACTTAACGCTATCATACATATATATAGTATATATATAGTATACTAAACATCGAACTGCGGGGGTGCTATACGCCATCCACCCGACTTCCCCCGTAGATATAATCTACTCATCTTGCTCTTCGCCTTCCGTTGCCGACGTCGCCACGCGCTTGCTTGTCGTCTCGAAGTCTTCGTGGGGTACCTACACATTAACGTATCGCAATTGCGTATTAAAATCACATCGGAAAACTGAAACGACACGCTAAGGCCTATAGGTTAGAACCTATGGACTACGCTTTCAAAACTATCAAACAACCCTCGATATCGTCGTACAAACGTCAAGTGATCGAGATAAAACACAAATACGAGAATCCAAGATTCAAAATACGAGAAACAAAACCCCGAATCAAAACAACAACTTTTGGAAATGGTCCCAGATTTCACCCAAGGTCAAATTGGACAATTCTGCATATGCCAAGGGTCTATTTTACTGATAAGGGGACCACAGAACAAGAACGAGACCAAATGGCCCAGGTCTGGCCGTAATTTGCGGCCAGAAAGCTTTTATTTGCGGCCTGGAATTGGATTCAGGAGCTGGGGTCTTGGGGTTAACTTCCTAGGTGCCTGCACATCTCTCTGTGTTTGCAAAATAATTTTCAGAGGCTCTGGGTGTCAGCAGATTTCATTTAACCCTCATAGAATCCACAATTTTCCGATATCGGCTTTTCTAAATCCGTATTCCGGGGCTCTAGTCCCTGGTTTAGGTCTGTATTCTAGCACTAGGGGGTTTGTGTGGCCTCTACTGAGCTCAATTACCCATCACAACTCAAGAATTCCAATACCCTTAACTAGAACTTTTCTACCCTCACTAAACATCACTATACCGGTTTAAAGTTAACATGGATGTAAAAGCAATGGGAAAACTAAGCTAATGGTTTAGAAAAATACCTCATTTAGCAACTCAAGAATTTTCTTGAGTTGCCCCAAGTGTCCAAAATGTAAGCTTTCTTGGTCCAATGTGTTGCTTGTGAGCTTGTTCAACTTTTTTGTGATGTGGGTGTTGGGTTAGCCTAGCACCTCATGAAGGGTTTGGAAGCATCACATGAACCAAAGGTGGAGACTTTAGGGTGCTAAGTTAACAAGCATCGGATCGTTCCTAGAAAAATTAGGGTTTCAAAAAATTCACATCAACATATGAAAAGAAAAGCTAGGGTTTAGAGAGTACAACCTTTGTAGCTCTCTACGCTAGACTCCTCGGCTACTTAGGGTTTGAAAAAGCTCCGCTTGAACTTCTCGAGGTCACCGATGATCCACCCGGAGTCCGCTTTGTCTAAGCTTGCAATTTTATCCGATCAAGTGAACGAAATCAAGATAACACTCTAAACAAGTGGGCTAGACTTGTGTAGAATGGTGTTGTGGTTCTCTTTCTCACTTCAAAATCCAATATTGATGAGTATATTGCTCACGACAAAGAACTAGAGAGCAAAATGAGAGAGATTGATGAAGATGATGGCTTTTTAGAAGATGATAAGTTCAACTCTTAAAGAAAATAGAAAAAATATATCAATATATATTTTCTATCTCTCATCTCAAACCATGGTTGAATCATTATTGTACTTGAGTTAAAAACTAAAAGGAAGAGTAAACCATGGTTAAAAGGTGGGTGAGTGAGGTTAGGTCAAGAAGAGTGTAGAAACAATCCAAAACAAACCCATTTCTTTTTCCTTTTGTTTTTAGCTTAAATTCAATAATATTCCATATAAAAAAACCCATGGTGTGAGTCTTATATTGCCACCATTTCCATGTATAATCAACCATGAATGATGTATGTATGTATGTATGGTATATGTACATCCATATGTGCATGAATCAAAAAGAAGGCATACATGCATGCATACATCCAACTAACTCAAGAAAGGATTTCAAGTGAGAAGCTAATGGTTAAATGATAAATCAACACTTGATTAATCAATCCGGCCATATCACATATGACCCCTACCAAAAGCAAGCCGCCCGATCAATATACGGTATTCAATACGCGCATTTTAATCGGGTTCATGCGCATATCGCATACGCGCATCACAATGTTTCGCCTGGACTAAGAAACTCCATTGTGGGACTCTGAGACTCGTCAATACGCCGGCAGTGGGTGATGATCATATCAAGCACCCCCAAGCCGCAAGCGGTCAGCTAAACGTAACGGCCACCCGGGTATTGAGCGATCAGAAGAGAACAAGCGAACCTGCTATAACTCCCGTCGAGCCGATCGGCAACACTTCCCGTACAGTCCGGTCTCCTCGTCTGATATGTCGCATATCAAGTCTAGGGGTGGTAAACGTCAGACTCCAATAACCGATAAGTCATGCCGATGTGAGGCTCATAACGGGTCGAGAAACTACTGGTAACACTTACCAGCAAATCTCTGAAACAGCCCTGGCCAGGGACTTCCCTGTTACGGCCAATCGAGCACAGCACAACATCAACCCCCAATACCGGGAGAGACGAAACCCCTCCTATCGCTCATTGCCTCCATGTGACTCGGGACTGTACCCAAAAACCACCGTTTTGCACGCCCTCATGGACGTGGTAAGGTGGAGATCAAAGCACAGTCGGAATCACACAAGACTCTATGACGATCTCGGGTCTACAGACTAACCTGTACAAGTGTCACCTGAGAGC
The DNA here is from genome assembly GCA_030015575.1 of Agapanthus africanus. Taxonomy (NCBI): domain Eukaryota; kingdom Viridiplantae; phylum Streptophyta; class Magnoliopsida; order Asparagales; family Amaryllidaceae; genus Agapanthus; species Agapanthus africanus. The sequence continues at coordinate 116,110,495 of CM057347.1, forward strand.
TGCCATCTGACGTGAGGTATAATACCATCTGGGAGTTCTCGGCGAGTCCGTCCAGTGTACCCAGTCTCCACTGAGCACCCGTATACCATCTCTGATGTCAAACACCAATGGATATGGGATCATTCATCGCCCATCTTATGGGTCGAGAAGCGTATACGCTAGTCTACACTGGTATATCGATGCCCCGTCTCGATACACCCATGACTAGGGACCTTGAAGGATGTACTTATGGACTACCATATCCCCACTAGTATGATCTGCATCATAGTCCAGGTAGTCAAGTACACATCCTAAGGGCTTTACCAACATGTAACTATAAGACAGTTTAAAGAGACTAGTATACATGTTAAGATAAAGAGCAACCAGATAGCATACTATCATATCGAGCAAGAAAGTCATCTCTATATATGTCCAAGCATCCAATATAATATACATCATCTGTACAATACTGGCCTCTAGGGCATACATACAACTAACAATCTCCCACTTGCACTAGGGCCAGCTGCTGAAGTATCGCATACCGAGCATCCCGAAGAGTCTCTCAAACTGTATCTGGGGAATGGCCTTCATTAGTGGATCCGCCGTGTTGTTCTTCGTGTCAACCCTCCTGACCTCGATCTCCCGGCGATCAACTATCTCCTGGATCAGGTGATACCGCCTCAGAATATGCCTGGATCGCTGATGGGACCTGGGTTCCTTGGCCAAAGCCACCGCTCTATTGTTATCGCAATACAAAGGTATTGGATGCTCAAAGGATGGAACCACTCCAAGTTCAGTAATGAACTTCTTGATCCAGACAGCCTCTTTAGCAGCATCGTTGGCAGCGATGTATTCAGCCTCCATCGTCGAGTCTGCCACGGTTTCCTGCTTGGAACTCTTCCAGCTAACCGCCCCTCCGTAAAGGGTAAAGACAAATCCTGACTGCGACTTAGAATCGTCCTTATCACTCTGGAAGCTTGAATCGGTAAAGGACTCCACTTGGAGTTCTCCGTTACCATACACCAAGAGCATCTCTTTAGTCCTTCGTAAGTACTTGAGAATGCTCTTCACAGCTGTCCAGTGACTCTCTCCAGGATCAGCTTGATACCTGCTCACTACACTTAGTGAGTATGCAACATCGGGTCTGGTACATAGCATCGCGTACATGATAGAGCCTACAGCCGAAGCATAGGGTATCCCTTGCATGCGAGCTCTCTCCAAATCAGTCTTGGAAGACATCTCTTTGGAGAGAGTGACTCCAGAGATCGTGGGCAAGTTCCCATGCTTGGATTCTTCCATACTAAACCTCTTTAGTATGGTGTCAATATACCTGGATTGGGACAATCCCAATATCCGTTTGGATCTATCTCTATAGATCCTGATTCCCAATATGCAGGAGGCATCACCAAGATCTTTCATTGAGAATCTTTGTGATAAGAAGAGCTTGACCGATTGCAGCATAGGAATGTCATTTCCTATCAAGAGTATGTCGTCTACGTACAATACGAGGAAGACAACCTTACTCTCTGCTACCTTCTTGTAGATACAAGGTTCATCTGGGTTTTTGACGAAATCAAACTCTTTGATAACGACGTCAAAGCAGATGTTCCAACTCCGTGATGCTTGCTTTAATCCATAAATGGATTTAAGCAGCTTGCACACCTTCCCGCTGCTCCCACTGTCTACGAAGCCCTCTGGCTGAGTCATGTACACGCACTCTTCTAAATCACCATTTAGAAAGGCGGTCTTAACATCCATTTGCCAGATTTCATAGTCATGATATGCAGCGATGGCAAGCATGATCCGGATGGATTTAAGCATAGCCACTGGAGAAAAAGTTTCGTCATAGTCTACACCTGGTCTTTGACGAAAACCTTTTGCAACAAGTCTAGCTTTGAAAGTCTCCACTTTCCCATCTACACCAAGTTTTTTCTTGAAGATCCACTTGCTCCCAATGGGTTTTACCCCTTCAGGAGCATCTTCTAATGTCCATACTTTGTTGGTGTACATGGATTCCATCTCGGACCGCATAGCATCCAGCCATTTCACTGAGTCCCTACTCGTGATGGCTTGCTCGAAGCTAGTTGGGTCATCATCCTCCATGATGCAATCCTCGCTCCCACCATCCATGAGAAAACCGTAGTATCTCTCAGGTGGACGAGGAACCCTACTAGATCGGCGGAGTGGCTGGGGTTCATTGGGAACTACGGAATCCTCTGGTACCACCAGATCTTCTGTTGTAGCTTTTATAGCTGGAACCTCTTCCAGTTCTACCTCATGACCATTAATCTCTTTTTCAAGAAATTCCTTTTCTAAAAAGGTGGCATGCCGAGAAACAAACACTCTTTGTTCCTCAGGATGGTAGAAGATATACCCTTGTGAATTCTTGGGATATCCTATAAATTTGCATAGAACAGACCGTGCCTCGAGTTTGTCCGGATTTTGTCGTTTGACATAGGCTGGACAACCCCATATCTTAACATAGTTAAGACATGGTCTCTTCCCTTTCCATATCTCATATGGAGTAGTAGGCACAGATTTGGTGGGGACCATATTCAATAGATGTATGGCTGTCTCAAGCGCATACCCTCAGAAGGAAATAGGCAACTCAGCTGTGCTCATCATAGAGCGCACCATATCTAATAGGGTGCGGTTCCTCCGTTCTGATACACCGTTGTGCTGTGGTGTATATGGAGGAGTCAGCTGAGAGAGAATCCCATTCTCTTTTAGGAAGTCCAGGAATTCACTGCTCAAGTATTCACCCCCTCGATCAGATCGAAGGATTTTAATACTTTTTCCGGTTTGGTTCTCGACTTCTTGTTTATATTCTCTAAATTTCTCAAAAGCTTCAGACTTGTGTCTTATCAAGTACACATGTCTGTATCTTGAGAGATCGTCAGTGAATGTAATGAAGTAGGAAGAACCATCCCTGGCATGTGTAGACATGGGACCGCATACATCACTATGTATTATTCCTAAGAGTTCGGTAACTCTTTCTCCGTGTCCCGTAAACGGAGTTTTGGTCATCTTGCCTTTGAGACATGACTGGCAAGTGTCATAAGATGAAATTTTGAATGGTTTCAAATATCCATCCTTATGCAACTTAGCTAGTCGTGTCGCATTGATATGACCCAGCCTACAATGCCACAAGAAGGATTCATTCAGTTCTGAACTCTTCCTCTTATGTGTGTTTGTTATGCTCAGAACTGTTGATTGATTTAGAACATAAATGTCATTGCACAACGTGCCTGATCCAACCAACTTTTGGTTACGGAAAATGTTCATAACATTATCCTGTAATACAAAATTATATCCCTCTTTGCTCAACAAAGAAACCGATATAATGTTGCATATCAGGTTCAGCATGTAATAGCATTCGTTCAGAACCAATGTATTACCAGTTGGTAATGTAAGGTGATATTCCCCGACAGTCTTAGCTGCAACAATTGCACCATTTCCAACTCTTATATCTTTATCACCTTCTCCAAGTTCTCTACCTTTCCTAAGCCCATGTAACTGATTACATATATGGGATCCTGACCCGGTATCTAATACCCAGGACGTAGGGCAAATGGAGAAACAGTTCTCTGTAACGAACACACCCGAAGAAAATGCATCATCATGTACTTTTTTCATTCGGGTGGCATGGGAATCCTGGTATTCCCCTATGTCTTGTTCAGTCCTATAACTCTTATAAGAAAGAACGGAACCAACGTCCCCCAGCACAGTATTACATGTGGGTTTGGTCAATACATCCATTTTATTATCTTGATTAGGGCATGACATGGTCGCAACCTGGAGAGAGAGAGAAGAAAACACTTTAGCGTATGCTCTTACAAGATCAGATTGGTTATTATCTTATCTAATCAGGATGGCTCCCACTGGTTTTTATCAAATCTTCCTTCAAACCCTAAAAGGAAAGATTAGCCGGGATTAATTACACCCTACAACTTCGCCGATCTTTCAGCCAGGCCAGTGTCGGTACTTTGAGGGAGGTTCCCCGTGCTTTCGCACGGACCTAATTAAAGTAAACCTCGTTTTCCCAGAGGCGTAACCCCGTTGACACCTTTCTAGACACCTACTTGATCAGCTAATTGTAATGTGTAAAACTCTCCCAGGAGTAACTCTTACTCGCAGTGGGTATCGGGATCCAACTATCTCATAGAAGGTATGCAATCTCATTGCAAATTTTAACACTTGAAATTCCCGATAATGCTTTTGCCCCTAGCATGCTATGACCTTGACGAAAGCCAACAAACCACAGCCCGCTAGTCAAGTTCAACCCGTACATTTCTTGACTGAATTAAACCCATCCGCACGACCCTTGACGAAAGCCAACAAAGCCGTACAACTACCCTAATCCAGTCACATCATATGCAGCAGATAAGCAGCACATAGCTACCGCACACTACACCTTGACGAAAGCCAACAAATGTAGCACGAATACTATATGCAACTTATCTGAAATGACGGAGGGCTACAACAGGTTTTTCTGGAAACCTATTGCGTAATGAACTTGATATCGTTGTAGAATCAAGTGAAGTTTCGAAATGGAGTGATTTTGAGGCTTTTCTAGTTTTGCTAAAGGGATCACTCCCGGTGAAGGGATCGTCGGCCCTTTCCTCGTTGAATGAGGTGCGGGATATATCATATATATCACTGTGCAAAGCAGGAACTATAGAAGCAATCAAAAGTCAAACCGAGTGTGTAGCATCTGCCAGTTTTTGCTAAAGGGGTCACTCTCGGTGAAGGGATCCCGGCCCTTTCCTCATCGAATAAGGTGCAGGGTATATCATATATACCGCTATGCAAAGCAAAACTGTAGCTACCCTTTTTTATTTAAAATTTTGATTCTACAACATCTTTTAGGTTTCTTTTCTTTCATTAATCACATTAATGAAGTCCCATCATTTAAGTCACCTAAACATCACAGATAAATACGACGTACACTTATGCCATCCGCATTCGCCTCGATGTCCCCTCGTGCATCGTTAGGTTAGGTAACTAACGACAGAGCAGGGCAGGGCTAGTGCGGATGTAAAACATAACTAACGCCTATATAATATATCATATATACTATATACAGTATCCATCAGAACATATCACATGATCACATCACAGATATCGCAGCAGAAACATAGATATAATGTGGGATATACTAGGACATCCGTATTTAGTATTTAGCCAAAATAGAAAATACGGATTCCACAGTCGCGATGAATAGCCAAGCCCACACCCTGGACCCCTACGAGAGAGGCAAGCGACCCTACCAATTCTGGAGTTTAGGAGACCGGGTCTCGACTCCTCGAGATGGCCTCCCACTGAACCCCAGAACCCGGTCACCCGTGCTCCCCTCCTTGGGTCCATCCTAATGCGGAAAAGTAAATAATATACAACACAGGTGGCATCGACCTCAACCCGGAAGTGCCCCAAATAAAAGAATATTACATTACATTTGAATTTACATGAATGAAAATATAAAACTCTCATCTCACATAAAAACCCCCGGCTATTCAATCGCGACAATCCTGCACATCATATCTCAGCAACACATAATATCACATATCATCAACGTAAGTAAGTATGCATACACCGATTGTCGTCGACGTATAGCAACGACAATCGGCAATACCACTACATACTACACTTACGGTCACAAAAAAGAAAGTGTAAAACTGCAATATCTTGAATCCACATTCTTTTTAGACATCGTAAATGCGAAATATCACATACCTCGTATTTCATGTCTTATAATATGAATTCCACACATTGCATCAAATTCCAGATAATTAGACAGTATTAAAGTTTTTCGAACGAACGATCAAATACCCAAGATTCACTAAAGCTCAACACTTGAGCGAAGTTCAAAAAAACTTGGAGTGTGACACAGTAGTAGCGGTCCAGCCGTAGAAGGGTCAAGCCAACGCCTCACATGTGGCACGCCGTACTGGCCCAAACCCTAAGGTTCAAAGGGCAGTTCAAGACGGTCACATAATCGAGTTAAGGTTTGTTGTCTTCTAGAGGGACTACCACAAAACTTGCACGTATCTCCAAAATATTTAAACCCTGTGAAAAGTGAGCAAATGATACTCGTTCAAACACTTCACTACTTACTAACTTACCCGGAAAAGGCACGAAATCAAAATTCCGATCGAATCAACGAGTCCAAAACCATCTCCAGAATTTTTCAGCACTAAATACAGATTAAAAATACCCTAAAAAATATACAAGCAGAATAAAGCATTACAGTATAAAAATTATACTTTGATTGAGGTGTACGGCAGCGGAACCGCGGCCCAAGGAAGCTTAGGCCGCGTTTCCGCGGCAGAAAAGACAGTTCATCCAAAAAAATCTATACCGTAATTCTTATTTTTACCTGCTGAATTTTTTACATATTTTTAATTCTGAAAATAACCAGATTTTTAAAAAAGTCCAGAGTGCACCCAAAAATCCGTATTTTCGGTTCGATCGGAGTTTTAACTTCGTAAAGGTGTCGCCTAATGTTCTAGGTCGTCTCTGATACCAATGTTGGGTTAGCCTAGCATCTCATGAAGGGTTTGGAAGCATCACATGAACCAAAGGTGGAGTCTTGAAGGTGCTAAGTTAACAAGCATCGGATCGTTCCAAGAAAAATTAGGGTTTCAAAAAATTCACATCAACATATGAAAAGAAAAGCTAGGGTTTAGAGAGTACAACCTTTGTACCTCCCTACGCTAGACTCCTTGGCTACTTAGGGTTTGAAAAAGCTCTGCTTGAACTCCTCGAGGTCACCGATGATCCACCCGGAGTCCGCTTTGTCTAAGCTTGCAACTTTATCCGATCAAGTGAACGAAATCAAGCTAACACTCTAAACAAGTGGGCTAGACTTGTGTAGAATGGTGTTGTGGTTCTCTTTCTCACATCAAAATCCAATCTTGATGAGTACATTGCTCACGACAAAGAACTAGAGAGCAAAATGAGAGAGGTTGATGAAGATGATGGCTTTTTAGAAGATGATAAGTTCAACTCTTAAAGAAAATAGAAAAAATATATCAATATATATTTTCTATCTCTCATCTCAAACCGTGGTTGAGTCATTCTTGTACTTGAGTTAAAAACTAAAAGGAAGAGTAAACCATGGTTAAAAGGTGGGTGAGTGAGGTTAGGTCAAGAAGAGTGTAGAAACAATCCAAAACAAACCCATTTCTTTTTCCTTTTGTTTTTAGCTTAAATACAATAATATTCCATATAAAAAAACCCATGGTGTAAGTCTTATATTGCCACCATTTCGTTGTATAATCAACCATGAAAGATGTATGTATGTATGTATGTGTATATGTACATCCATATGTGCATGAATCAAAAAGAAGGCATACATGCATGCATACATCCAACTAACTCAAGAAAGGATTTCAAGTGAGAAGCTAATGGTTAAATGATAAATCAACACTTGATTTATCAATTCGGCCATATCACATATGACCCCTACCAAAAGCAAGCCGCCCGATCAATATACGGTATCCAATACGCGCATTTTAATCGAGTCCATGCGCATATCGCATACGCGCACCACAACGTTTCGCCTGGACTAGGAAACTCCATTGTGGGACTCTGAGACTCGTCAATACGCCGGCAGTGGGTGATGATCATATCAAGCACCCCCAAGCCGCAAGCGGTCAGCTAAACGTAACGGCCACCCGGGTATTGAGCGATCAGAAGAGAACAAGCGAACCTGCTACAACTCCCGTCGAGCCGATCAGCAACACTTCCCGTACAGTCCGGTCTCCTCGTCTGATATGTCGCATATCAAGTCTTGGGGTGGTAAACGTCAGACCCCAATAACCGATAAGTCGTGCCGATGTGAGGCTCATAACGGGTCGAGAAACTACTGGTAACACTTACCAGCAAATCTCTGAAACAGCCATGGCCAGGGACTTCCCTGTTACGGCCAATCAAGCACAGTACAACATCAACCCCCAATATCGGGAGAGACAAAACCCCTCCTATCGCTCATTGCCTCCATGTGACTCGGGACTGTACCCAAAAACCACCATTTTGCATGCCCTCATGGACGTGGTAAGGTGGAGATCAAAGCACATTGGGAATCACACAAGACTCTATGACGATCTCGGGTCTACAGACTAACCTGTACAAGTGTCACCTGAGAACTGCAATCTGACGTGAGATATAATACCATCTGGGAGTTCTCGGCGAGTCCGTCCAGTGTACCCAGTCTCCACTGAGCACCCGTATACCATCTCTGATGTCAAACACCAATGGATATGGTATCATCCATCGCCCATCTCATGGGTCGAGAAGCGTATACGCTAGTCTACACTGGTATATCGATGCCCCGTCTCGATACACCCACGACTAGGGACCTTGAAGGATGTACTTATGGACTACCATGTCCCCACTAGTATGATCTGCATCATAGTCCAGGTAGTCAGGTACACATCCTAAGGGCTTTACCAATATGTAACTATTAGACAGTTTAAAGTGACTAGTATACATGTTAAGATAAAGAGCAACCAGATAGCATACTATCATATCGAGCAAGAAAGTCATCTCTATATATGTCCAAGCATCTAGTATAATATACATCATCTGTACAATACTGGCCTCTAGGGCATACATACAACTAACAGTGGGGAAGATGTTTTGGTGAAGTTTTTGAGATGTTTTGAGGAGAAGAAGTGGAGGTAGGAGAGAGGGCGGCAGCAGCAGCTAGGGTGCGGGAGAGGAGAGGAGATGGTGAGGAAAATGAAGTAGGAATGGGAGTTGATCAAAGGTTTGACCCCTTACCCTCTCATTCTCTCTCATGCCCATCCCTCCATTCTTTATTCAACCTTTTTCTGTTCTTTTCTTTTTCTCATTCACTCTAATTTACAACCATGCAAGAATCATGAAGAATGCCATGATAAAAAAAATGTAACTCATGAAATAAAGTCTTGTGCATGTTTTGCACAAAACACGCTTAAAACCCGATTAGCGAATTTTAATCGCGATTAGCACTAAATTAGTGTCAAATAAATCGTAAAGCTTCATAATTTGCATAAATCCAATAAGGCACCCTCAATATGAACAATTTCTATAATTTTACAAATTTTTTCCAAATTTATCGGTATTTAATTATACCGCCTTATTAAAATATTCAATAATTTATTATTTAATTATAAAAATTCCCAAAAATAATATTTTATTTTTTTGAAATGTTACAATCTTCTCCCCTTAAAAAAATTCGGTCCCCGAATTTTAATTTAAACCCCTACAATACTAAGAAATTTCGGTTAAAGTCCAAGTCGTCGGGGCTCCGAAATCATCAATACATAAAACGCATCATAGCGCAATGTATGCGCATGAACAATGAGCAGATAACTCAAAATCAAAACTCCGTCAAGTATCCCGCAATTTTCGCAGTCATGCTAAATACACGAAGGTCAAATCCAAAACAAAATCAATATGATATACATCAAAATTATACATGTAGGCATCAAACCTATACATGTAAATAGCTGAAGGAAATGCATGCCGAACCTTTTTAAATCGCTGTGCGATGCGCATAACACTGCACAGTGGCGGACGTCTATTGTAAGAAAATAACCATATATGTAAATATCTTTTGTTTAATATGTGTGTCCCGCCGTTTTGAAACAATTTAGAAGGGTTTCCTTGTTTTAAACGTTTCGTGTCATCTCAGACACGTAGATAAATACTGAGACTAAAGCTCTCTTTTTGGAAATCCCTTCGATAGCTATCAATGCATGCAAAATATATCCACGTACTGTCGTCTGACTAGTCCCGCTCAGCACGAAAACAAATAGTAAATATCATAAAAACGTACTGCTCCATAAGAAATCAATCTCAAAATGGGTATATGAATGCTACGTGCGTTTGGTGAGCACGGAAATCAAAATCCATATATGTGTCATATATGTGCACAGAAACCACATCTAAGTGCAACGGGTGTGCACGAAACACCTATCAAAGGCAACGGGTGTGCCTAACAGCAAAATTAGGTGTATCTGATATGCACGAAGAATCTCGATTTAGTGCATCTGGTGTGCACCAAAATTGCATCTCATAACATGCGCGAAAATCCAAATCGGTGCATCCATTATGCAGGAAATCACGAAATCAACATCAATATCAGAATCGAAGTCGACGGTATACAATATAGCTTAATCCAGATCAGGTATATCGCGGTATATAATCTCACAACCATGTGCATCAGCGTGCACAAATAAAATCAAAACACTAAAAGTGCATGAAACTATGCTGGAAGCATAAATCAAATCACAAGCATAAAATAGGCATGAAATCACAATCAATACCTCAAGCGTAATAACTATGCACAAAATATAAATACCCAGTAGGTGCAACCATGGTGCATGAAAACAAATATCATGAAACTCCGTCATCAAGACAAAATCATGCGAATAGATCGCCCAAAATACCGAAATCCAAGGTGACGGATACGTGATAACCAAATCACCAAATCACAAATCATAAATACCGTCGCTGATATTTCCTCCTTCAAAGTTAAGAAGGTGTCGGTGCATCCAATGCTAATAGAGCAAGATATCTACTTGCCCCCTGTTCGTGGTCTGGCGCCTGGTGCTTTTAGGCTCTCGTCTCTCACTGTGCATTACTAGATATATAGCTCCTCGGCTCAACGGCCCAATATGGAATGACGACGGAAACAGTCCCGCTCTGGCACATCCTCTACAGATCTCTGGCCAGCTATCTCTTCGATGATGCCGAACTCTGGCCTGCTGGGTGTACGCAATATGACCGCTCCTGGGTCCAAGTCTTCTCGTATAGTATTCAAGAAAGGTCATGTCGAAGTCTCTCTCAAATCTCGTTCCTGCCGAATTGCTCGGAAGTTATCACCCTGTTCTAAATCTATTTCTTGTTCCGGAATGGCTACATACTCATCGCGACTCCTTCTGGAAGGTATATCCATATACAACGCCTCTGCATGCGTATTGCATCTCTGATGTCAGCGGAGTGGAACATCATCTCGTCGAAATCTCGTGCGAACTCTTTACTCCACTATGTTCCAATGTCAACTGATTCGGACTCGTCTTCTCGTGGCTGCATGGACTGCGCTCCAACGGCTATACTCATATCCGGAGTCTCCTAAGAAATGCATCCCACTACATGGCATCCGAATGAAGTCGAACCATTCGATCGATTCGTCAAAACCTCATAATCCCCCAAGAGCTCAACATCTTGGGTACAGTTTAATAGTATCGAGTACATACCACAGCATAGGTGGACCAGCCGTAGAAGGGAAAACCCAAGCCTCACTAATGGCGCCGTGGAACTACCGCAAACCCTAAGGTTCAAAGGCTTTCACACGGTCATTATGTCGAGTTAGGGTTTCATTCTTCTAGAGGGTCCATGTAATCGATTGCATGTCTTTTCGAATACTTTAAACTTGGAAAATAGGCTCCTGACATTCGATCACCTCCATCGACTCCCAACGTACCTGTGTGAAGTCGTATCTAGCTGGGATCAATCTAACTGATGACCTCGCATCGGGGTAAGCGAACGAACTACATGTCCTAGTCATTCATCCTCGAGTGACTAGCGACCTTCTATCATATCTCTAAGTATATCCTCATCCTGCAGTAGCTCCAACATCTGGGCGATATCTCGTCATTCGTAACGACCACTGGGTCATTCGTCCGCACTCTGAATAGTGCCTCAATCATCAATTAATAGGTGCATCGACGGTCATCACATTCTGGCTGGCCTCTAGCAGTAGCCTGATCCTCTGGTGCAGATCTGCACGTCCGAGAAATCCCGTAAAAAAGATCCGTCAAACGCTCATGGCGCAAAACATAATAAGACGACGCCTCTATATGCAATCGTATGTCCCTGGAAACACGCCCTGGCCAATCCTCGTCTGTGACGAGCTCGTGCTGACCGCAACTCTAGCCGTAGCTCTCTCTCTCTGCTCGTATAATCGTGGCAGCAAAATCATAATCAACATCGATGAGGATAGATCATAGGAAAGAATATAATATTGTGCAAGGAAATGTACATCCTAAGGTTTCTTAAGCGGAGTAGCGTATCGTAAGTCTGCCGCGGAACATACGTACGGTACGTCACTCTACTCAAGCTACCTACCCCATCAACCAAGGGTCAACCTACGCGATGAAAGTTTGGGTATAATACCCCCTCGACTAAGTCTAAGTTCCATAAGGTCAAGCCTAAGTTCCGTATATATATAGACGCTCTAGGCTCTGCATAGTCAAACTTAGACTCGAACCAAGGTTAACATAGAGCTCTGATACCAACTTTGTCACGACCCGAAATAGCACGTGACTGGTCCTTGAATCATATGAAGTCTATAGGACCTCATCTAATTCAAGTAAGCCAAAAGCCCAGAAATCTAAAACCATTTTAAATAATAAATAAAGGAAAACTAGTTTTAAAGAAGTGAAGAAAACATGTTTTAAAATAAGGGTTTTTAATTAACATAAGCCGAATATGCATTTTAAAAATCGCATGTCTTTTCTAAAAAATTCGGCAGAGTTTTCTTTGTAAATACTGGCCCAAAACGGGGTACAACATGAATAATACATGAAATGATAAAAGGCATCCCCAAGCGGGAGCTAGCTCTTTGTCAATCGACGGTCACAACCACATAAACAATATAATATACAACGCCGAAGGGCGAGAATCAAAACTCAAAAGGAAACTCAAAATCAGCATGAAAACCATAATACTACAACGCGCGACTCTAAGGTCGAAATAATACACAACCGGTTTTCTAAGTCTGAAACAATATACAAGTTTGGTTGATGGAATTACTAGATACAACTGAATAAAATAAATATAAGGGTGGTCACGATGAGAGTGAACCCACCTACCAAAGCAATCACCCAGAGAGGAAGCAGTGTGCCAGAAAAGCCGCAATGAAACCTGTACGGCAAAAACCTGCAAGAACTGTGGCACAACGGGGGTGAGTTGCCAACTCGTGAATAGAAAACATCGCAGAGCAGAAATCGTATGTATGACACAATCCTAGGTCAATACGATCAGATACATACATATAAATCTCAAATGAATAAGTCTGAAGCATGAAAAGGTGGCAAAGGTAAACATCTATACATAAGTGTAGTACCAGGTGTGTTAGTGTATATGCCTTAGGGGCCATTATTGTATCATACTGGCTTGTATATTACTTAATGGAAGCTTGGGATATTCACAGTTATATTAACAGTCTTGCTAAACATGGTAGTATGCTACTTGTTTTTATCTATCTTAATATGTGTGTACGTATTGATAGAGCCCTTAGGATCTTGCTTGACTACCAACGTTGTGATGGCAGTCACACTAATGGGGGCTGGGTAGTCTACAAGCACATCCTTTTTCAGGTCCCTAGTCGTAGGATTATCGAGACAGGGCATCGATACTCCGGAGTAGACTGGTGTGTACGCTTCTCATCCCAGTTGGGGAGATGGTCTGTCCCACAGCCATCAGTACGTCGTACTAGAGATAGTATATAGGTGCTTGTTGGGTTACGGGTACACCGGACAGGACTCGCAGGGAACTGTTGGTTGGTATTATACCCGTCCTCAGTTAACAATTCCCAGGTGACATGAGTACAGCATAGTCCGCAGACTTGACACTGCTACTTCGCCTCGAGTGTGTCCCACTTTTCTTAGATTGCTACCCTACCACAGCTCAAAGGAGTCGTGCAAACAGGTAGCAGTTAGGTGAAGTCCTGAGCACTTGGAGGTAGTAGTGGATAGACAGGATTCGTCTCTCCCGGTATTGTGAGTTGATATCGTGCTGTGTCTGGAGAGCCATAACGCAAAGTCTCTGGCCAGGGCAGGCGAGATTTACTGGTAGGTTTTCCTGTAGTTTCTCAAGGTATAATGGGCTTCGCTCCGACACGACTTATTCCGCTTTTAGGGGACTGACGCTTGCCGCCTCCCTATGCCCGATATGCGATAGTCCTAGACGAACAGACCGAAATGTACGGAGATTGTCACATCAGGCTCAGTAGGAGTTCGGATAGGTTTCCTCATCGGCCTTCTTATCGACATCTACTTGTAGACCGTTACGTACAGCTAGTGCCGCTTGCGGTCTATGGTTAAACCCACTGCCAGCGTAGTAGTCGAGTCTTTAGAGTCCCACACAGAGAGTTTCCCTGCTCCGGGCGAAACGATATAGAGGTCGTATGGTTTTACGACAAGGGTTCGGATACATACGTGTTTAAATGCGCGTACGATGTTCGGACAGTTTTTACTAGCCGGCTTTGGTTTAAGCCAGATTCTAGTACCGGATTATTGGATTTATACAGTCTAAAGTTTTTTCGTGTTTTCACGATAGGAGGGGCGTTCTCGTAATTTGGCGGGAAGCTTCTAGAAGGATGATGACTTGAGAGTTTAGGTGGCATAAGCATTTATTGATTTAGTGACTCATTTGTGTGATTCATTCATGTCATTAATGATGCATTAAATGGTTAATGACTCATGTAATGAATCACACATAATGAATAAATGAAGCATGATGATTAATCATTTGATTTATTTATTTTGATAAATGATTATGCTTCATATATTCAAGAAGGATCATTATTTTATAATCATTATTATCCTCACCTTCTCTCTCCACACCTTCTCTCTCTTCAAACCCTAATCCTACCCTTTCATGTGTTGAGATCAAGGATTAGCAAGACTAATTAATCCATATCCATACTCTATATCACCTGGGTGACTTTGATTAGCAACTAGAGAAACCTAGTTACCTCAAGATTATAGGCAAAGCTTGGAGTAGAAGCTCTCGGGTGGATCGTCTATTACATAGAGGAGGCCGACGAGGAGGTGGATAAAGAGAAGAAGAAGGACACGGTTCAATAGGTATAATCTTCTTCCATAGTAGTTAACTACTCTTATGTTAGTGTTAGTTATAGTTTAGCAAAGATCCTTTCGGTTGGTCGATGTTAATCTAAAGAACTTGATTGTTTTTCATATTTCCGCCTCCCCGCAACTCGTGGGGTGTAATACATCGACTTACAGTGGTATCAGAGCCTCGCTAAACAATAACTAACTTATTAGCAAAGTCGTTAGAATTTCAAACGCAAAACGAACCGGAAAAAACATCGAAATCACCAAGTTTCTGTCGAATTTAAAATGAGGTCTAAAAATTTTTCAGGGACCTCTAAAAATACATGCAGGAAAATATAAGAATTCTGGAGAAAATTGGGTTCTTGAATCGGCCACGACGCCGCGGAACCGCGGCCGATCCAAGCAATTGGCCGCGGATCCGCTGCCGAGTTGGGGCCGATTCAACCCAAATTTCCCCAGAACTCTTCTGTGGTTATTTTGTTATTTCTGGAATGATTATTTTCTGCTCAAGTCTCAGGTACACAGAGAAGTTTTTGGAGTAGAATCTAATGTGTTTGCTCGATCGAAATTATATGATGTTTGGCTAGTAAGATTATATCTGTGAATTGTATAATGTGTTCGTAAACCTCCCCTAATTGCTAGTATGTCGGTTGGCAGGGGGTTGCACATTTCTGTAATGATTTTACTGTTTGTGATTATGAACTTGATTGGATTGTTGTGATGATTAGCCGGGGTTTAAGATGGGTTTCTATATTCATTCTTTCGATGTAAATATAATATGTTGTAATATTATTTTACGGGGCACATCCAGGTTGCGGTTGTAGTCACCGTTGTATTATTTTATTTTACTGTTTTTGCTCCTAGGATAGACCCAAGGTGGGGTGCACAAACTACCGGGTACATTGAATTGTTTAGTGGCCTACTCACGTTGTTGAGGGAGACCGCTTCACTTCGGGTACTTGGCGGGTAGTTTGCTGTACTCGTAGGGGTCTACGGTGGGGTAATGGCTATTCATCACAACTGTGTAATCCGTCTTTCGTTGCAGGCTCAATAGAAAAGCGGATTGCTTGTATATCCAATAATATTCATCTGTGATCTGGAATGCCTATTATTGCGTCAGACGAATGTACAATATCTATATATGATAGCTATTTAGACGTCACTTATGTTTTACACCCGCGCTAGCCCAGCCCCCGCTCTGTCGTTAGTTAAGTAACCTAACGAGTGATGACAGGACCCCGTGGCGAATGCGGATGGCATAAGAGGACGTTGTATTTTCGTTGTTTATGCAATGATAGGTTAATGATGGGACGCAGTATTATTAATGCAAAAAAAATAAACCAAAGTTGAATCGTTGGAACAGTTTAAAAGAAACCACTCGGTTATTTTAAAACAGAGGATATTTTTTTAAATTGCGGAGCTTTAACCACTCCTTTTAAAAGCTCTCAGGTTCCTTCGATCATATCAAGTTCACTACGTTCACGGTTTCGCCAAAACCATTCGTAGCCCTCCGTCATTTCATTTGGGTATTCGGTAGTATTCAAGCTATGTATTTTGACCAACGCCAAGGCATAGTGTTTGGTAGCTGCTGGGTATTCATTTGTTGCATAGATAGATGAGTTGGTTTGGGACAGTCGTATTATCATTTGGCCAACATCAGGGGTATGTACGGATGGGTTCAAATTAACAGGATAATGATGGGTAGAACTTGACATGTGACTTATGACATTTTGACCAACGCCAAGGTCATAAGAGCATGGGGCAGAAATATATATCGGGAATTTCTAAAGAAACTGAAATTTGCAAAGAGATGCATACCATTTGGAGTTTGATGAATGCTGGTAGGATTCCTTCAGCATTATCATACGATGATATTTGGATCCCGATCCTACTGTGAGTATATGCTACTCATCAGGAGATTTGTCACTTAACGATCAATGCTATAAACCAAGTAGGTGCCGAGAAAGGTGTCAGAGGGGCTGCGCCCCCAGAGAAAAGTGGTTATTTAATTAAGGAACTTCGCGAAAGCGTTGGAAAACCTCCCTCGAAGTACCGACACCGGCCTGGCTGAATGGTTAAGCAAGTATTGTATGGTGAGAATAGTCCTGGCTAGTTCTTCCTTTTTGGTTTGAGGAGGGATTCGAGAAACAGTGGGAGCCATCCAGTTTAGATAAACTAAAAACCACTCTAAACTTGTAAGAGCATCATGCTAAAGTGTTCTCTCTCTCTCTCATTGCAGCAACCCAAAACATGACAGGACTTAAGTTACTGCTAGAAAAAAATATATTGACAGGGCCGAACTATAAAGATTGGCTGCGGAATGTCAAGATGGCTTTGACTTATGACAAATTGAGGTATGTCCTTACCACTAATGGACCTGCTGTCCCTGGTCCAAAATCCAGTAATGCAGATAAGGAAATCCATAAAACCTGGGAGTTAGATTGTGCGAAGGCCAAGTGCATCGTGCTTGCCTCGATGAATAATGAACATCAGAGGAGGCATGAGGATATGGATCTTGAATCCATATTTCTCTATACAAAGGATCTGTATGGGGAGCAATCTCGTATAGCAAGATACGAGACCTCGAAGAACCTGTTTCAAGCGAGGTTGGCCATCGGATCGTCTGTAGGAGAACATGTCCTAAAGACGATTAGCTATATAGAAGAGCTCGCAGACCTGGGAACGACTTTGGAGAACGAGCTCTATACAGACTTGATTCTCCAGTCCCTTCCTTCCACCTACGCCCAGTTTATTCTGAATTTCAACATTCAAAGAAAAGAAGTTGAACTTCCAGAACTCCTTAACATGTTGAGGAGTGCAGAGGGCGTAAATCCATGCTACCTCTCCCGGTACTTTCGGGCATGCGGAATTTGATGAAAAACAATTTTCTAGAGGCGGTAACATGGACTCAAAACCGGATCTTTGTTAAACATCTAACTAACAACCTAATTAGGAGTTGTTAACTACTCGGTTAGGGGGTTATACCTTTCTTTCTTGAACTCCTTCGTCTTCAAACCTCGATGGTGTACGGATCGGCTTCACCCCGTCGTCTCCTTGCGCCGAAGATCGATCCACCCGAAAGCTTCTACCATTGGCTTCTTCTTCGAGCTTTGAAGAAACTAGTTCACTCGGTTTTCTAAACCTTGTGAACTAGAGTGAGTAGAGGAGAGTGTGTTGGGATTTTTCTCTATGGTTCTTGGTTCTCAACATATGAGACAAGTGAGCCATAGACTAAAGAGAGGGAGAGCAAGAAGAAGAGGATGAGAGCTCAAGAACACAAGAGAGAGAAAGGAAATGAAATAATGAGCAAGACTTTTTTCTCTTGGCTCTCATAATCCAAAACCATCATAACCAATAATAGCAATCAAGTATTAGTGATGGTTTAAGCTACAATAACCATATCATTCCATGCACTCATTTTGCACAAGAGAACAAGCAAGCAAAAGTCTTTGCCATGAAATGATAGCCATTGTTATCATGATGGTCAACTAGTCCAACCTAATCAACCGGTCAACAAAGTCAACAAGTCAACAAAGTCAACCCCTTAACAACCATGTCACTATAATACTTAATTAATATTATTGTTAATTACATATCATATTCTCATTAGGGTTGAGCAAAAAGTCAATAGTCAACAGTCAACGGTCAACAACCCTAAAGAGAATCCTCTGTCTCTCCGTCAACTGTGCATAGACACCCGCATTCGTGTTCCGAGGAACACGAATACTGTAAGTCCATGCTACCTCTCCCGGTACTTTCGGGCATGCGGAATTTGGTGAAAAACAATTTTCTAGAGGCGGTAACATGGACTCAAAACCGGATCTTTGTTAAACATCTAACTAACAACCTAACTAGGAGTTGTTAACTACTCGGTTGGGGGGTTATACCTTTCTTACTTGAACTCCTTCGTCTTCAAATCTCGATGGTTGTCCGTATCGGCTTCACCCCGTCGTCTCCTTGCGCCGAAGATCGATCCACCTGAAAGCTTCTACCTTTGGCTTCTTCTTCGAACTTTGAAGAAACTAGTTCACTCGGTTTGCTAAACCTTGTGAACTAGAGTGAGTAGAGGAGAGTGTGTTGGGATGTTCTCTATGGTTCTTGGTTCTCAACACATGAGACAAGTGAACCATAGACTAAAGAGAGGGAGAGCAAGAAGAAGGAGATGAGAGCTCAAGAACACAAGAGAGAGAATGAAAATGATAGAATGAGCAAGACTTTCCGTACAGTCCGGTCTGTTCGTCTGATACATCGATGGTGGGTCTAGGGGGGCGGTAAACGTCAGTCCCCTAATAGCGGTACAAGTCGTGTCGGAGTGAAGCCCAATACACCCTGAGATAACACTGGAAGCCTACCAGTATATCTCGCTTGCCCTGGCCAGGGACTACTCGTGTAATGGCTCTCCTAGACACAGCGCGATGTCAACCCCCAATACCGGGAGAGACGAATCCTGTCTAACCGTCACTGCCTCCAAGTGCTTCGGGACTGCAGCCAACTACTACCTGTTTGCACGACTCCTTTGAGCCGTGGTAGGGTAGTAATCAAAGTACAGTGGGAACACACTCGAGGCGAAGTAACAGTGTCAAGTCAGCGGACTAAGATGTACTCATGTCACCTGGGAACTGATAACTGACGATAGGTATAATACCAACCGGTCAGTTCCCGACGAGTCATGTCCAGTGTACTCGTAACCTAACGAGCACCCGCATACTATCTCCGGTACGACGTACTAATGGCTGTGGGACAGACCGTCTCCCACACTGGGATGAGAAGCGCATGCGCTAGTCTACTCCGGAGTATCGATGCCCTGTCTCGATAGTCCTGCGACTAGGGACCTGCATAAGGATGTGCTTATAGATTACCCAGCCCCCACTAGTGTGACTGCCATCACAACAATGGTAATCAAGCAAAGATCCTAAGGGCTCCACTAATGTGTATAGGTGATATACTAAAATAAACACATGTACACATTGAAGTAGAAACAAACCAAGTAGCATACTAATATTTTGAGCAAGATTGTATATACAAGGTGAATATCCCAAGCTTCCATTAAGTAATATACAAACTAGTATGATACTGTAATGGGCTCTAGGGCATATACACTAACAATCTCCCACTTGCACTAAGGCCATGTACTGGCGTATCGAAGACATATCATCTCGATCAGCCGCTCGAACTGAGTCTGGGGCAAGGCCTTGGTGAATGGATCTGCAGTGTTATCTTCTGAAGCAACCCTCCGAACCTCGATCTCCTGGCGATCCACGATCTCCCTGATCAGGTGATACCGCCTCAAGATGTGTCTGGATCTCTGATGGACCTGGGTTCCTTCGCTAAAGCTATAGCCGCGTTGTTGTCGCAATACAGAGGTATTGGATCAACAATGGACAGAACCACCTGAAGTTCTTTCAAGAACTTTCTCATCCAGACAGCTTCTTTTGCGGCATCAGATGCAGCGATGTATTCCGCTTCCATCGTCGAGTCTGCAACGGTTTCCTGTTTGGAACTCTTCCAACACACCGCCCCTCCATTGAGGGTAAAGACAAAACCTGACATGGACTTGGAATCATCCTTGTCACTCTGGAAGCTGGAGTCAGCAAAGGCCTCGATCTGGAGGTCTTTTCCGCCATACACTAAGAACATCTCCTTAGTCCTTCTCAGGTACTTGAGAATGTTCTTTACCTCTATCCAGTGTTTTTCCCTAGGGTTTGACTGATACCGGCTTACCACACTTAGTGCATAAGCTACATCCGGTCTGGTACACAACATCGTATACATTATAGAGCCTACCGCAGAAGCGTAGGGTATAAAAGACATGCGATCCCTCTCCAAATCAGTCTTGGGAGGCATCTCTTTAGAGAGGGTGATCCCGTGACAAGCCGGCAGGTTACCGCGCTTGGAATCTTCCATACTGAATCTTTTCAGTATGGTGTCGATGTACCTGGACTGTGAAAGTCCTAATATCCTCTTGGATCTATCACGATGGATCCGGATCCCCAGGATGTATGAGGCATCACCCAGGTCTTTCATGGAGAACCTGTGTGACAAGAACCCCTTGACAGATTGTAGCATAGGAATGTCATTTCCTATTAAGGGAATGTCATCCACGTATAAAACGAGGAATACTACAGTTCTCGCTACAAATCTACTATAGATGCATGCTTCATCTGGATTTTTGATAAAGCCAAATTCCTTGACTGTCTCATCAAAACAGATGTTCCAACTCCGCGATGCCTGCTTTAGTCCATAGATGGACTTAAGCAACTTGCACACCTTTCCGCTGCTCCCACTCTGAATGAAACCCTCTGGTTGGTCCATATAGACACACTCCTCTAAATTTCCATTTAGAAAAGCAGTCTTTACGTCCATCTGCCAGATCTCATAATCGTGGAAGGCAGCAATGGCAAGAAGGATCCGAATGGATTTCAGCATAGCCACGGGAGAAAAGGTTTCGTCATAGTCCAAACCAGGTCTTTGACGAAAACCCTTTGCAACAAGTCTAGCTTTATAGGTCTCAACCTGTCCATCTACACCAATCTTCCTTTTGAAGATCCACTTGCATCCTACGGGTTTTACCCCGTCTGGAGCAATGTCCAACGTCCATACTTTGTTGGTGTACATGGACTCCATTTCGGTCCGCATTGCATCCAGCCATTTTACCGAGTCAACGCTCTGAACGACCTGCTGGAAGCTAGTAGGCTCATCATAATCTATGATGCAATCCTCTCTATCCCCGTATATGAGAAAACCGTAGTATCTCTCGGGCGGATGAGACTGCCTACTACTCCTGCGGAGCGGCGTTGGAATGTCCTGTTCTTTTGAACCCTCTGGTTCCACTAAGCTTTCAGTAATAGCTCATGGTTCTGGAATTTCTTCCAGTTCTACTGCTCTCCCACTAATTTCCTTTTCTAAGAACTGGTGTTCTAGAAAGTGGGCATGACGAGAAACAAAAACCTTTTGTTCATCTTCGCAATAGAAGAAATATCCCTTGGAGTTCTTTGGATATCCCACGAACTTGCACTATACTGAGCGTGCCTCGAGCCTGTCCGCATGCTGCTTTTTACCAAAAGCTGGACTTCCCCATGTCTTAATGTGATTAAGATAGGGTCTCTTCCCACACCACATCTCATATGGTGTAGTAGGCACAGTCTTAGTTGGAACTCGGTTCAAAAGGTATGCAGCTGATTCTAGCGCATACCCCAGAATGATCGCGGTAACTCAGCGTTACTCATCATGGACCGTACCATATCCAATAGGGTTCGGTTCTGTCTCTCCGATACACCGTTATGTTGCGGAGTGTATGGAGGAGTAAGCTGAGAGAGAATTCCGTTCTCTTTTAAATAGTCCAGGAACTCGGCACTCAAGTATTCTCCACCTCGATCCGATCTTAGAATCTTGATACTTTTGCCGGTTTGTTTTTCTACTTCATTCTTATATTCCTGGAATTTTCCGAAGGCTTCGGACTTATGTTTCATTAAGTAGACATAACCGTACCTTGAAAAGTCATCCGTGAAAGTAATGAAGTAAGAATAACCGCTTCGCGGTTGTGTAGACATTGAACCGCACACGTCGCTGTGTACGAGTCCCAAGAGCTCGCTCGCCCTTACTCCGTGTCCAGTGAACGGAGTCTTTGTCATCTTTCCTTTGAGACAGGATTGACAAGTGGCATACGATTGATATTCAAACGGATTCAAATATCCTTCTGTATGTAACTTCGTCAACCTTCTCTCATTGATGTGACCTAGTCTACAATGCCACAAGAAAGTCTGATTGATTTCTGGAGACTTTCTTTTGTGTGTATTCTGGACATTGAAAATCTGTGGTTGGTTTAATACGTATATACCATTGCTCAATGTACCTGACCCAATCATAACTTGATTAAGGTGAATGTTTACAACATTGCTTACAAATGCAAATTCATAACCTTCTTTAGAAACCAAAGATAAAGAAATGATATTACAAGTTGCGTTGGGTACAAAAAAGCAATTACGCAAAACCAAAACATGTCCATCTGACATTCCCAGGTGATAGTCCCCCACGGCCTTAGCATCCATTCTAGCTCCATTTGCAACTTTGAGGGTCATGTCACCTGCCTTCAAAAACCTACGGTTTCTCAACGCCTGCAAAGAATTACAGATATGAGATCCTGATCCGGTATCCAATACCCAGGAAGTAGAGTTTATTGAAAGACAGTTATCAATAACATACACACCTGAAGCTGAAGCCGCAACCTGCTTCAGTTCCTGTGTTCTGGCTTTCCAAGCCCTGCAATCATTCTTCCAGTGTCCCTTCTTATGACAATAGAAGCATTCTTCCTTATCCACAAGCTTTCCCACTTTCTTTGTTGCTTTTGCCTTTCCCTTCGTATCCACTTTACTAACACCGCCCCTTGGTTTGGCGAGGGTTTTCTTCTTCTTTCCCTTGGCTTTCGCCTTCGACCTAGAAGAGGAAGATCCTCCTACAAACAAAGTGGATGTTTTCCTACCTTTTTGTAGGGTGCCCTCTGCGCTCCTCAGCATGTTGAGGAGTTCTGAAAGTTCAACTTCTTTTTCTTGTGAGTTGAAGTTCAGGATAAACTGGGCGTAAGTGGAAGTAAGGGACTGGAGAATCAATTCCGTATAGAGCTCATTCTCCAACGTGGACCCAAGGTCCGCGAGCTCTTCTATGTAGCCAATCATCTTAAGCACGTGTTTCGCTACCGATGATCCGACGGCCAACCTTGCCGAAAATAACTTCTTCGACACTTCGTATCTTGCCATACGAGATCGCTCTCCATACAGTTCTTTTGTATGGAGAAATATGGATTCGAGGTCCATATTCTCGTGCCTCCTCTGATGTTCGTTGTCCATAGAGGCAAGCACGAGAAACTTGGCCTTCGCGCAATCGATTTCCCAGGTCTTACGGATTTCCTTATCCACGACGTTGGTTTTGGGACCTGGGACAGGGGGAGCTTTGGTGGTAAGAAGATACCCCAGCTTGTCGTAAGTGATTGCCATCTTAACATTCCTGAGCCAATCTTTGTAGTTTGGCCCTGTCAGTATGTTTTTATCTAGAAGTAACTTAAGTCCAGTCATGTCGATTGGTCGCTGCAATTAGGAGAGAGAAGAAACATTCAGCATGATGCTCTTGCAAGTTTAGAATGGTTTTTAGTTTGTCTAAACAGGATGGCTCCCACTGTTTCTCGAATCCCTCCTCAAACCAAAAAGGAAGAATTAGTCAGGATCAATCTCACCGTACAATTCTTGCTTAACCGTTCAGCCAGGCCAGTGTCGGTACTTCGAGGGTGGTTTTCCAACGCTTTAGCGAAGTTCGTTAATTAAATAACCTCTTTTCCCTGTGGGTGTAGCCCCGCTAACACCTTTCTAGACACCTACTTGGTTTATAGCATTGATCGTTAAGTGAGAAATTTCCCGAGGAGTAGCATATACTCACAGTAGGATCGGGATCCAAATATCATCGTGTGACGAAACTGAAGGAATCCTACCAGAATCATCACACTCCAAATGGCATGCAACACTAGCAAGTTTCAGTTCTTTTGAAACTCCCGATGTGGATTTTGCCCCATGCTCTTATGACCTTGACTTTGGCCAAAATATCATAAGTCACATGTCAAGTTCTACCCGTCATTCTACAGGTTAATTTGGATCCACCCGTACCTACCCTTGACTTTGGCCAAAATGGCAGTACGACTGTCTCAAACCAACGCAACTATCTATGCTACACATGAATACCCAATAGCTACCAATCACTATGCCTTGACTTTGGCCAACATGCATAGCTTGAATACTATTGACTATTCATGTGAAAGGACGGAGGGCTACGAATGGTTTTGGCGAAACCGTGAACGTAGTGAACTTGATATAATCGATGGAACGAGATAGCTTTTAAAAGGAGTGGCTCAAACTCCGCATTTAAAAGTTGGTTTTGAAAAGAACCGAGTGGTTTTTCGAAAGTGTTCCAACGACTTTTACTTGGTTTATTTTCTTGCATTAGTTCTTTTAATGCGTGATATTCTTGCATTAGTTCTTTTAATGCGTCCCATCATTTAATCCTACAATTGCAGAAAACAACCAAAATATGACGTACGCTTATGCCATTCGCATTCGCCACGGTGCCCCGTCATTACCCGTTAGGTTACTTAACTAACGACAGAGCGGGGGCTGGGTTAGCGCGGCTGTTAAACATAAGCAACGCCTAAATAATATCATATATAGATATATTGCAATGATAGCCATTTCAGATCACAAATGAACACATTGGATATACTAGGAATCCGCAATTCGTACGAGCCTGTAACGAAAAGCAGATTACACGGTCGCGGTGAATAGCCAATACCCCATCCAAGACCCCTACGGGTGCGGCAAACTACCCACCAAGTACCCGAAGCGAAGCAACCTCCCTCAACTCCGTGAGTAAGACACTCGGCACTTCGGCATACCCGGTAGTTTGTGCACCCCCTCTATGGGTCTATCCTAGGAGCAAAAGCAGTAAAAAAATTATACAATGACGGCTACAACCCGACCCGGTTGTGCGGCCATACAAATAAT
Source organism: Agapanthus africanus (assembly GCA_030015575.1). Taxonomy (NCBI): domain Eukaryota; kingdom Viridiplantae; phylum Streptophyta; class Magnoliopsida; order Asparagales; family Amaryllidaceae; genus Agapanthus; species Agapanthus africanus. Next base: position 116,135,864 of record CM057347.1, read on the forward strand.
TATTACATCACTTTACAAATTTACATGAATTGAAAGAAAAGAAAACTCTCGTCTCACAACACCCGGCTATTCACCCGCGACAATCCTATGAATTCATATACACATTCCAATAACATTACAGATCACAGATTTGTATAACCCCCACTAATCGACATATAGCGATTAGCAGACGTTCAATACAAATATCATATCACAGAAAAACCCATCAGCTTAAGTTTTTTAGAAGTTCGATCAAAAATACGGATTTTCAGGCCCCAAACACAAAATTTTTCTTCTGGAAAATCTGGGCAAAAAATACATATTCCAAAAATCCCAAAACAACCCCATAAAAACACTGCACAAAATTTGGACCTCGGCAGAGTCAACTCGGTCGCGGAACCGCGGCGGGAGCGTGCTCCCGCCGCGTTTCCACGGCGCTTTGACCGGTTCGTGGGACCAAATTTCGTGGGTGTTTAATAAAAACCCTGAGCCGATTTTTAAGATGAAATTTCTCAATTTTACAGAACTTTAAAAATCGACAGCAACTTTGAATTTCGGGTTTAGTTCGGGACTTTTTCTCCGATCGAATTTCTAGCTACTATGCTAACATGTTAGATAGAGTTTAACTAGGCTCTGATACCACTGTAAGTCCATGCTACCTCTCCCGGTACTTTCGGGCATGCGGAATTTGGTGAAAAACAATTTTCTAGAGGCGGTAACATGGACTCAAAACCGGATCTTTGTTAAACATCTAACTAACAACCTAACTAGGAGTTGTTAACTACTCGGTTAGGGGGTTATACCTTTCTTACTTGAACTCCTTCGTCTTCAAACCTCGATGGTTGTCCGGATCGGCTTCACCCCGTCGTCTCCTTGCGCCGAAGATCGATCCACCTGAAAGCTTCTACCTTTAGCTTCTTCTTCGAACTTTGAAGAAACTAGTTCACTCGGTTTGCTAAACCTTGTGAACTAGAGTGAGTAGAGGAGAGTGTGTTGGGATTTTCTCTATGGTTCTTGGTTCTCAACACATGAGACAAGTGAACCATAGACTAAAGAGAGGGAGAGCAAGAGGAAGGAGATGAGAGCTCAAGAACACAAGGGAGAGAATGAAAATGATAGAATGAGCAAGACTTTTCTCACTTGGCTCTCATAATCCAAAACCATTATCACAAAAATAGTAACCAAGTATTGTGTAAATGGTTCAAGTCAAAATGGCTATATCATTTCATGCACTCATATTGCACAAGAGAATAAGCAAGTAAAAAGCCTTTGCTATGAAATGATAGTCATTGTCATCATGATGGTCAACTAGTCCAACCTAGTCAACCGGTCAACAAAGTCAACAAGTCAACAAAATCAACCCCTCAACAACCATGTCACCACAATACTTAATTAATATTATTGTTAATTACATATCATATTCTCATTAGGGTTGAGCAAAAAGTCAATAGTCAACAGTCAACGGTCAACAACCCTAATGAGAATCCTCTGCCTCTGTCTCTCCGTCAACTGTGCATACACACCCGCATTCGCGTTCCGAGGAACACGAATACATACTGGATAAAACTAATCCCAAAACATACACTAGGATCTGGCTTAAACCAAAGCCCGCTGGTGTTAACTGTCCGGACACTGTACGGGCACAAGTGCACGGATGTGACCGGACCCTGTCGCAAAACCATGCGACCTGTCGCAAAACCATGCGACCTCTACTCTTTTGCCTAAAGGTGAATAGCTTTCTGTGTGGGACTCTAAAGACTCGACACTATGCTGGCAGTAGGTTTAACCACAGACCGCAAGCGGCACTAGCTGTGCGTAACGGTCCCCAGGTAGATGCCGACAAGAAGACTGACGAGGTGAAACCCATCTGAACTACTACTGAGCCTGAATGTGACAATCTCCGTACAGTCCGGTCTGTTCGTCTGATACATCGCATGGTGGGCCTAGGGGGCGGTAAACGTCAGTTCCCTAATAGCGGTACAAGTCATGTCGGAGTGAAGCCCAATACACCCTGAGATAACACTGGAAGCCTACCAGTATATCTCGCTTGCCCTGGCCAGGGACTACTCGTGTAATGGCTCTCCTAAACACAGCGCGATGTCAACCCCCAATACCGGGAGAGACGAATCCTGTCTAACCGTCACTGCCTCCAAGTGCTTCGGGACTGCACCCAACTACTACCTGTTTGCACAACTCCTTTGAGCCGTGGTAGGGTAGTAATCAAAGTACAGTAGGAACACACTCGAGGAGAAGTGACAGTATCAAGTTAGCGGACTAAGCTGTACTCATGTCACCTGGGAAATGATAACTGACGATAGGTATAATACCAACCGGTCAGTTCCCGACGAGTCCTGTCCAGAGTACTCGTAACCTAACGAGCACCCGCATACTATCTCCAGTATGACGTACTAACGGCTGTGGGACAGACCGTCTCCCACACTGGGATGAGAAGCGCATGCGCTAGTCTACTCCGGAGTATCGATGCCCTGTCTCGATAGTCCTACAACTAAGGGCCTGCATAAGGATGTGCTTATAGATTACCCAGCCCCCATTAGTGTGACTGCCATCACAACGCTGGTAATCAAGCAAAGATCCTAAGGGCTCCACTAATGTGTATAGGTGATATACTAAAATAAACACATATACACATTGAAGTAGAAACAAAGCAAGTAGCATACTACTATTTTGAGCAAGATTGTATTTACAAGGTGAATATCCCAAGCTTCCATTAAGTAATATACAAACTAGTATGATACAGTAATGGCCTCTAGGGCATATACACTAACAAATACATACTGGATAAAACCAATCCCAAAACGTACACTTGGATCTGGCTTAAACCAAAGCCCGCTAGTGTTAACTGTCCGGACACTGTACGTGCACAAGTGCACGGATGTGACCGAACCCTGTCGCAAAACCATGCGACCTGTCGCAAAACCATGCGACCTGTCGCAAAACCATGCGACCTCTACTCTTTTGCCTAAAGGCGAATAGCTTTCTGTGTGGGACTCTAAAGACTCGACACTACGCTGGCAGTGGGTTTAACCACAGACCACAAGCGGCACTAGCTGTGCGTAACGGTCCCCAGGTAGATGCCGACAAGAAGACTGACGAGGTGAAACCCATCTGAACTCCTACTGAGCCTGAATATGACAGTCTCCGTACAGTCCGGTCTGTTCGTCTGATACATCGCATGGTGGGCCTGGGGGGGCGGTAAACGTCAGTCCCCTAATAGCGGTACAAGTCGTGTCGGAGTGAAGCCCAAAACACCCTGAGATAACACTGGAAGCCTACCAGTATATCTCGCTTGCTCTGGCCAGGGACTACTCGTGTAATGGCTCTCCTAGACACAGCGCGATGTCAACCCCCAAAACCGGAAGAGACGAATCCTGTCTAACCGTCACTGCCTCCAAGTGCTTCGGGACTGCACCCAAAAACTACATGTTTGCACGACTCCTTTGAGCCGTGGTAGGGTAGTAATCAAAGTGCAGTGGGAACACACTCGAGGGGAAGTGACAGTATCAAGTCAGCGGACTAAGCTGTACTCATGTCGCCTGGGAACTGATAACTGACGATAGGTATAATACCAACCGGTCAGTTCCCGACGAGTCCTGTCCAGTGTACTCGTAACCTAACGAGCACCCGCATACTATCTCCAGTACAACGTACTGATGGCTGTGGGACCGACCATCTCCCACTCTGGGATGAGAAGCGCATGCGCTAGTCTACTCCAGAGTATCGATGCCCTGTCTCGATAGTCCTGCGACTAGGGACCTGCATAAGGATGTGCTTATAGATTACCCAGCCCCCACGAGTGTGACTGCCATCACAACGCTAGTAATCAAGCAAAGATCCTAAGGGCTCCACTAATGTGTATAGGTGATATACTAAAATAAACACATGTACACATTGAAGTAGAAACAAACCAAGTAGCATACTACTATTTTGAGCAAGATTGTATATACAAGGTGAATATCCTAAGCTTCCATTATGTAATATACAAACTAGTATGATACAGTAATGGCCTCTAGGGCATATACACTAACAATCTCCCACTTGCACTAAGGCCATGTACCGGCGTATCGAAGACCTATTATCTCGATCAGCCGCTCGAACTGAGTCTGGGGCAAGGCCTTGGTGAATGGATCTGCAGTGTTATCTTCTGAAGCAACCCTCCGAACCTCGATCTCCTGGCGATCCACGATCTCCCTGATCAGGTGATACCGCCTCAAGATGTGTCTGGATCTCTGATGGGACCTGGGTTCCTTCGCTAAAGCTATAGCCCTGTTGTTGTCGCAATACAGAGTTATTGGATCAACAATGGACGGAACCACCTGAAGTTCTTTCAAGAACTTCTTCATCCAGACAGCTTCTTTTGCGGCATCAAATGCAGCGATGTATTCCGCTTCCATCATCGAGTCTGCAACGGTTTCCTATTCGGAACTCTTCCAACACACCGCCCCTCCATTGAGGGTAAAGACAAAACCCGACATGGACTTGGAATCATCCTTGTCACTCTTGAAGCTGGAGTCAGCAAAGGCCTCGATCTGGAGGTCTTTCCCGCCATACACCAAGAACATCTCCTTAGTCCTCCTCAGGTACTTGAGAATGTTCTTTACCGCTATCCAGTGTTTCTCCCCAGGGTTTGACTGATACCGGCTTACTACACTCAGTGCATAAGCTACATCCGGTCTGGTACACAACATCGCATACATTATAGAGCCTACCGCAGAAGCGTAGGGTATAATAGACATGCGATCCCTTTCTAAATCAGTTTTGGGAGACATCTCTTTAGAGAGGGTGATCCCGTGAAAAGCCGGTAGGTTACCGCGCTTGGAATCTTCCATACTGAATCTTTTCAGTATGGTGTCGATGTACCTGGACTGTGAAAGTCCTAATATCCTCTTGGATCTATCACGATGGATCCGGATACCCAGGATGTATGAGGCATCACCCAGGTCTTTCATGGAGAACCTGTGTGACAAGAACCCCTTGACAGATTGTAGCATAGGAATGTCATTTTCTATTAAGAGAATGTCATCCACGTATAAAACGAGGAATACTACAGTTCTCGCTACAAATCTACTATAGATGCATGGTTCATCTGGATTTTTGATAAAACCAAATTCCTTGACCGTCTCATCAAAACAGATGTTCCAACTCCGCGATGCCAGCTTTAGTCCATAGATGGACTTAAGCAACTTGCACACTTTTCCGCTGCTCCCACTCTGAATAAAACCCTCTGGCTGGTCCATATAGACACACTCCTCTAAATTTCCATTTAGAAAAGCGGTCTTTACGTCCATCTGCCAAATCTCATAATCGTGGAAGGCAGCAATAGCAAGAAGGATCCCAATGGATTTCAGCATAGCTACTGGAGAAAAGGTCTCGTCATAGTCCAAACCAGGTCTTTGACGAAAACCCTTTGCAACAAGTCTAGCTTTATAGGTCTCAACCTGTCCATCTACACCAATCTTCCTTTTGAAGATCCACTTGCATCCTACGGATTTTACCCCGTATGGAGCAACGTCCAACGTCCATACTTTGTTGGTGTACATGGACTCCATTTCGGTCCGCATTGCATCCAGCCATTTTACCGAGTCAACGCTCTGAACGGTCTGCTGGAAGCTAGTGGGCTCATCATAATCTATGATGCAATCCTTTCTATCCCCGTCTATGAGAAAACCGTAGTATCTCTCGGGCGGATGAGACTGCCTACCACTCCTGCGGAGCGGCGTAGGAATGTCCTGTTCTTTTGAAACCTCTGGTTCCACTAAGCTTTCAGTAATAGTCTGTGGTTCTGGAATTTCTTCCAGTTCTACTGCGCTCCCACTAATTTCCTTTTCTAAGAACTGGTGTTCTAGAAAGTGGGCATGACGAGAAACAAAAACCTTTTGTTCCTCTTCGCAGGGAAAGAAATATCCCTTGGAGTTCTTTGGATATCCCACAAACTTGCACTGTACTGAGCGTGCCTCGAGCTTGTCCGCATGCTGCTTTTTGACAAAAGCTGGACTTCCCCATGTCTTAATGTGATTAAGATAGGGTCTCTTCCCACACCACATCTCATATGGTGTAGTAGGCACAGTCTTAGTGGGAACTCGGTACAAAAGGTATGCAGCTGATTATAGCGCATACCCCCAGAATGATCGCGGTAACTCAGCGTTACTCATCATGGACCGTACCATATCCAATAGGGTTCGGTTCCGTCTCTCCGATACACCGTTATGTTGCGGAGTGTATGGAGGAGTAAGCTGAGAGAGAATTCCGTTCTCTTTTAAATAGTCCAGGAACTCGGCACTCAAGTATTCTCCACCTCGATCCGATCTTAGAATCTTGATACTTTTGCCGGTTTGTTTTTCTACTTCATTCTTATATTCCTGGAATTTTCCGAAGGCTTCGGACTTATGTTTCATTAAGTAGACATAACCGTACCTTGAAAAGTCATCCGTAAAAGTAATGAAGTAAGAATAACCGCTTCGCGCATGTGTAGACATTGGACCGCACACGTCGCTGTGTACGAGTCCCAAGAGCTCGCTCGCCCTTACTCCGTGTCTAGTGAACGGAGTCTTTGTCATCTTTCCTTTGAGACAGGATTGACAAGTGGCATACGATTGATATTCGAACGGATTCAAATATCCTTCTGTATGTAACTTCGTCAACCTTCTCTCATTGATGTGACTTAGTCTACAATGCCACAAGAAAGTCTGATTGATTTCTGGAGACTTTCTTTTGTGTGTATTCTGGACATTGAAAATCTGTGGTTGGTTTAATACGTATATACCATTGCTCAATGTACCTGACCCAATCATAACTTGATTAAGGTGAATGTTTACAACATTGCTTACAAACGCAAATTCATAACCTTCTTTAGAAACCAAAGATACAGAAATGATATTACAAGTTGCGTTGGGTACAAAAAAGCAATTACGCAAAACCAAAACATGTCCATCTGACATTCCCAGGTGATAGTCCCCCACGGCCTTAGCATCCATGCTAGCTCCATTTGCAACTTTGAGGGTCATGTCACCTGCCTTCAAAAACCTACGGTTTCTCAATGCCGGCAAAGAATTACAGATATAAGATCCTGATCCGGTATCCAATACCCAGGAAGTAGAGTTTATTGAAAGACAGTTATCGATAACATACACACCTGAAGCTGAAGCCGCAACCTGCTTCAGTTCCTGTGTTCTGGCTTTCCAAGCCCTGCAATCATTCTTCCAGTGTCCCTTCTTATGACAATAAAGCATTCTTCTTTATCCACAAGCTGCCCCGCTTTCTTTGTTGCTTTTTCTTTTGCTTTTCCCTTCGAATCCACTTTACTAACACCGCCCCTTGGTTTGGCGGGGGCTTTCTTCTTCTTTCCCTTGGCTTTCGCCTTGGACCTAGAAGAGGAAGATCCTCCTACAAACAAAGTGGATGTTTCCCTACCTTTCTGTAGGGTGCCCTCTGCGCTCCTCAGCATGTTGAGAAGTTCTGAAAGTTCAACTTCCTTTTCTTGTAAGTTGAAGTTCAGGATAAACTGGGCGTAAGTGCAAGGAAGGGACCGGAGAATCAAGTCCGTATAGAGCTCATTCTCCAACGTGGTCCCAAGGTCCGCGAGCTCTTCTATGTAGCCAATCATCTTAAGCACGTGTTCCGCTACAGATGATCCGACGGCCAACCTTGCCGAAAATAACTTCTTCGACACTTCGTATCTTGCGATACGAGACTGCTCTCCATACAGTTCTTTTGTATGGAGAAATATGGATTCGAGGTCCATATTTTCGTGCCTCCTCTGATGTTCGTTGTCCATAGAGGCAAGCACGAGGCACTTGGCCTTCGCGCAATCAATTTCCCAGGTCTTATGGATTTCCTTATCCGCGACGCTGGTTTTGGGACCTGGGACAGGGGGAGCATTGGTGGTAAGAAGATACCCCAGCTTGTCGTAAGTGATTGCCATCTTGACATTCCTGAGCCAATCTTTATAGTTTGGCCCTGTCAGTATGTTCTTATCTAGAAGTAACTTAAGTACAGTCATGTCGATTGGTCGCTGCAATTAGGAGAGAGAGAAGAAACACTCAGCATGATGCTCTTGCAAGTTTAGAATGGTTTTAGTTTGTCTAAACAGGATGGCTCCCACTGTTTCTCGAATCCCTCCTCAAACCAAAAAGGAAGAATTAGTCAGGATCAATCTCACCGTACAATTCTTGCTTAACCGTTCAGCCAGGCCAGTGTCGGTACTTCGAGGGAGGTTTTCCAACACTTTCGCGAAGTTTCTTAATTAAATAACCTCTTTTCCCTGTGGGCGTAGCCTCGCTAACACCTTTCTAGACACCTACTTGGTTTATAGCATTGATCGTTAAGTGAGAAATTTCCCGAGGAGTAGCATATACTCACAGTAGGATCGGGATCCAAATATCATCGCATGACGAAACTGAAGGAATCCTACCAGAATCATCACACTCCAAATGGTATGCAAGACTAGCAGGTTTCAGTTCTTTTGAAACTCCCGATGTGGATTTTTGCCCCATGCTCTTATGACCTTGACTTTGGCCAAAATATCATAAGTCACATGTCAAGTTCTACCCGTCATTCTCCAGGTTAATTTGGATCCACCCGTACCTACCCTTGACTTTAGCCAAAATGGCAGTACGACTGTCCCAAACCAACGCATCTATCTATGCTACACATAAATACCCAATAGCTAGCAATAAATATTCCTTGACTTTGGCTAACATACATAGTTTGAATACTATTGACTATCCATGTGAAACGATGGAGGGCTACGAATGGTTTTGGCGAAACCGTGAACGTAGTGAACTTGATATAATCGATGGAACGAGATAGCTTTTAAAAGGAGTGGCTCAAACTCCGCATTTTAAAAGTTGGTTTTGAAAAGAACCGAGTGGTTTTTCGAAAATGTTCCAACGACTTTTACTTGGTTTATTTTTCTTGCATTAGTTCTTTTAATGCGTGATATTCTTGCATTAGTTCTTTTAATGCGTCCCATCATTTAATCCTACCATTGCAGAAAACAACCAAAATATGACGTATGCTTATGCCATTCGCATTCGCCATGGGGCCCCGTCATTACCCGTTAGGTTACTTAACTAACGACCGAGCAGGGGCTGGGCTAGCGCGGCTGTAAAACATAAGCAACGCCTAAATAATATCATATATAGATATATTGCAATGATAGCCATTTCAGACCACAGATGAACACATTGGATATACTAGGAATCCGCAATTCGTACGAGCCTGAAATGAAAAGCAGATTACACGGTCGCGGTGAATAGCCAAAACCCCACCCAAGACCCCTACGGGTGCGGCAAACTACCCGCCAAGTACCCGAAGCGGAGCAACCTCCCTCAACACCGTAAGTAGGCTACTCGGCACTTCGAGATACCCGGTAGTTTGTGCACCCCCTCCAAGGGTCTATCCTAGGAGCAAAAACAGTAAAAAGAAATTATACAATGACGGCTACAACCCCGACCCGGTTGTGCGGCCATACAAATAATTATTACATCAATTTACAAATTTACATGAATTGAAAGAAAAGAAAACTCTCGTCTCACAACCCCCGGCTATTCACCCGCGACAATCCAATGAATTCATATACACATTCCAAAGACATTACAGATCATAGATTTGTATAACTCCTAATAATCGACATATAGCGATTAGCAGACGTTCAATACAAATATCACATCACAGATAAAAACCCGTAAGCTTAAGTCTTTAGAAGTTCGATCAAAAATACGGATTTTTAGGCCCCAAACACAAAATTTTCTTTCTGGAAAATCTGGGCTGAAAAGACATATTGCAAAAATCCCAAAACAACCCCAGAAACACACTGCACAAAATTTGGACCTCGGCCGAGTCAACTCGGCCGCGGAACCGCGGCGGGAGGGTGCTCCGGCCGCGTTTCCGCGGAGCTTTGATCGGTTCGTGGGACCAAATTTTGTGGGTGTTTAACAAAAAGCCTGAGCCGATTTTTAAGATGAAATTTATCAATTTTTGAACAGAAAAAAATCGGCAGAAACTTGACATAGCGGGTTCGTTTTGCGACTTTTTCTTTGATCGATCTTCTAGTTACTTTGCTAACATGTTAGATAATGTTTAACTAGGCTCTGATACCACTGTAAGTCCATGCTACCTCTCCCGGTACTTTCGGGCATGCGGAATTTGATGAAAAACAATTTTCTAGAGGCGGTAACATGGACTCAAAACCGGATCTTTGTTAAACATCTAACAAACAACCTAACTAGGAGTTGTTAACTACTCGGTTAGGGGGTTATACCTTTCTTTCTTGAACTCCTTCGTCTTCAAACCTCGATAGTGTACGGATCGGCTTCACCCCGTCGTCTCCTTGCGCCGAAGATCGATCCACCCGAAAGCTTCTACTATTGGCTTCTTCTTCGAGCTTTGAAGAAACTAGTTCACTCGGTTTGCTAAACCTTGTGAACTAGAGTGAGTAGAGGAGAGTGTGTTGGGATTTTTCTCTATGGTTCTTGGTTCTCAACACATGAGACAAGTGAGCCATAGACTAAAGAGAGGGAGATCAAGAGGAAGAGGATGAGAGCTCAAGAACACAAGAGAGAGAAAGGAAATGAAAGAATGAGCAAGACTTTTTTCTCTTGGCTCTCATAATCCAAAACCATCATAACCAATAATAGCAATCAAGTATTAGTGATGGTTTAAGCGACAATAGCCATATCATTCCATGCACTCATTTTGCACAAGAGAACAAGCAAGCAAAAGTCTTTGCCATGAAATGATAGCCATTGTCATCATGATGGTCAACTAGTCCAACCTAGTCAACCGGTTAACAAAGTCAACAAGTCAACAAAGTCAACCCCTCAACAACCATGTCACTATAATACTTAATTAATATTATTGTTAATTACATATCATATTCTCATTAGGGTTGAGCAAAAAGTCAATAGTCAACGGTCAACAACCCTAATGAGAATCCTCTGCCTCTATCTCTCCGTCAACTGTGCATACACACCCGCATCTGCGTTCCGAGGAACACGAATACATACTGGATAAAACCAATCCCAAAACATACACTAGGATCTGGCTTAAACCAAAGCCCGCTAGTGTTAACTGTCCGGACACTGTACGTGCACAAGTGCACGGATGTGACCGAACCCTGTCGCAAAACCATGCGACCTATCGCAAAACCATGATACCTCTACTCTTTTGCCTAAAGGCGAATAGCTTTCTGTGTGGGACTCTAAAGACTCGACACTACGCTGGCAGTGGGTTTAACCACAGACCGCAAGCGGCACTAGCTGTGCGTAACGGTCCCCAGGTAGATGCCAACAAGAAGACTGACGAGGTGAAACCCATCTGAACTCCTACTGAGCCTGAATGTGACAGTCTCCGTACAGTCCGGTCTGTTCGTCTGATACATCGCATGGCGGGCCTAGGGGGGCGGTAAACGTCAGTCCCCTGATAGCGGTACAAGTCGTGTCGGAGTGAAGCCCAAAACACCCTGAGATAACACTGGAAGCCTACCAGTATATCTCGCTTGCCCTGGCCAGGGACTACTCGTGTAATGGTTCTCCTAGACACAGCGCGATGTCAACCACCAATACCGGGAGAGACGAATCCTGTCTAACCGTCACTGCCTACAAGTGCTTCGGGACTGCACCCAAAAACTACCTGTTTGCACGACTCCTTTGAGCCGTGGTAGGGTAGTAATCAAAGTGCAGTGGGAACACACTTGAGGCGAAGTGACAGTGTCAAGTCAGCGGACTAAGCTGTACTCATGTCACCTGGGAACTGATAACTGACGATAGGTATAATACCAACCGGTCAGTTCCCGACGAGTCCTGTCCAGTGTACTCGTAACCTAATGAGCACCCGTATACTATCTCCAGTACGACGTACTGATGGCTGTGGGACAGACCATCTCCCACTCTGGGATGAGAAGCGCATGCGCTAGTCTACTCCGGAGTATCGATGCCCTGTCTCGATAGTCCTGCGACTAGGGACCTGCATAAGGATGTGCTTATAGATTACCCAGCCCCTACTAGTGTGACTGCCATCACAACGCTGGTAATCAAGCATAGATCCTAAGGGCTCCACTAATGTGTATAGGTGATATACTAAAATAAACACATGTACACATTGAAGTAGAAACAAACCAAGTAGCATACTACTATTTTAAGCAAGATTGTATATACAAGGTGAATATCCCAAGCTTCCATTAAGTAATATACAAACTAGTATGATACAGTAATGGCCTCTAGGGCATATACACTAACAGAGGGCACCTTGAAGAAGGCAAGGGAAACACCCGCTATGTTGGTTCGCGGTGCTTCTTCTTCCGGGTCCAAGGCTCGGGCCAAAGGAAGGAAGAATAAGGCCGCCACCAAACCTAGAGGAGGTGATAGTAAGGTGGGAGTAAAGGGAAAGAAAAAGATTGCGGTGCCAGTAGTGGCCAAGGATGAGTGCTTCCATTGTCATATGAAAGGTCACTGGAAGAAAGATTGCAAGGCGTGGAATGCCAAGAACCAGGAACCAAAGCAAGCTGTGGCTTCGACTTCAGGTTTGTTTGTCATTAAGAATTGTCTGTCAATCAACTCTACTTCCTGGGTATTGGATACCGAATCAGGATCTCATATATGCAATTCATTGCAGGCACTGAGAAACAGTAGAGTGCTGAAGGTTGGTGATATGACCCTGAAGGTTATTAACGGAGCTAGCGTGGGAGCTGTGTCCGTAGGGGATTATCACCTGGGATTGACGAGTGGACATATTTTGGTTTTGCATAACTGTTTTTGTGTATCTAGTTTAACGTGTAATATCATATCAGTTTCCTTGTTATCAAAAGAAGGTTATGATTTCACGTTTGTAAGCGATGTTGTTAACATCCACCTAAATCATGGTTTGATTGGGTCCGGTACGCTGGATAACGGTATATATGTCTTAAACCAATTAAAGATTTTCAATGTTCAGAACACACTAAAAAGAAAGTCTCCAGATTTAAATAAAGCTTTCTTATGGCATTGTAGACTAGGTCACATCAATGAGACAAGGTTAACTAAGTTACATAAAGAAGGATATTTGGATTCATTCGAATATCAATCTTATGCCACTTGTCAATCATGTCTCAAAGGAAAGATGACAAAGACTCCATTCACTGGACATTGAGTAAAAGCAAGCGAGCTCTTAGGACTCATACACAGCGATGTATGCGGTCCAATGTCTACACATGCAAGAGGTGGTTTTTCCTATTTCATTACTTTTACGGATGATTACTCTAGGTACGGATTCATTTTTTTAATGAAACATAAATCCGAGGCTTTTGAGAAATTCCAAGAGTATAAGAATGAAGTAGAAAACCAAACCGGCAAAAGTATCAAGACACTGAGATCTGATCGAGGTGGTGAATACATAAGTGTCGAGTTTCTAGGTTACCTAAAAGAGAAAGGAATTCTCTCTCAGCTTACTCCTCCATACACTCCACAGCATAACGGTGTATCGGAGAGACGGAATCAAATCCTATTGGATATGGTACGTTCCATGGTGAGTAATGCCGAGTTACCGCGATATTTCTGGGGTTATGCGCTAGAATCAGCGGCATATCTTTTGAACAGGGTTCCGACCAAGACTGTGCCTACCACGCCATATTAGATGTGGAGTGGGAAGAAACCCTATCTTCAGTATTTAAAGATATGGGGATGTCCAGCTTTTGTTAAAAAGCAGCTTGCGGACAAACTCGAGGCACGATCAATACAGTGTAAGTTTGTGGAATATCCAAAGAACTCTAAGGGATATTATTTCTATTACGCAGAGGAACAAAAGGTTTTTGTTTCTCGTAATGCCCATTTTCTAGAACAGCGGTTTTTAGAAAAACAAACAAGTTGGAGCGAAATAGAACTGGAAGAAATTCCAGAACCACAAACTACTACTGAAAGTTTAGTAGAACCAGTAGTTCAAGAAGAACAGGACATTCCCGCACCCCTCCGCAGGAGTAGTAGGCCGTCTCATCTGTCTGAGAGATACTACGGTTTTCTTATAGATGGGGATATAGAGGATTGCATCATTGATGATAATGAACCTACTAGCTTCCAGCAGGCCATCCAGAGCGGGGACTCGGTACGATGGCTAGATGCAATGCGGACCGAAATGGAGTCCATGTACACCAACAAAGTATGGACTTTGGACTTTGCTCCAGGTGGGGTAAAACCCATAGGATACAAATGGATCTTCAAGAAAAAGATTGGTGTAGATGGATAGGTGGAAACCTATAAGGCTAGACTTGTTTAAAAGGTTTTCATCAAAGACCTGGTTTGGACTATGACGAGACTTTTTCTCCAGTGGCTATGCTCAAATCCATTCAGGTCCTTCTTGCTATTTCCGCCTTCCATGATTATGAGATCTGGCAGATGGACGTAAAGACGGCTTTTCTAAATGGTAATTTGGAAGAGTGCGTCTATATGGATCAGCCAGAAGGCTTCAATCAGAGTGGGAGCAGCGGGAAAGTATGCAAGTTGTTTAAGTCCATTTATGGACTAAAGCAGGCATCGCGGAGTTGGAACATCTGTTTTAATGAAACGGTCAAAGAATATGACTTTATCAAAAATCCAGATGAACCATTTATATATAGTAAAATTATAGCACGAACTGTTGTATTCCTCGTCTTGGACGTGGATGACATTCTATTGATAGAAAATGACATTCCTATGCTACAATCTGTCAAAGGATTCTTGTCACGCAGGTTCTCCATGAAAGACCTGGGTGATGCCTCTTACATTCTGGGGATCCGGATCTATCGTGATAGATCCAAGAGGATGTTGGGACTTTCGCAGTCCAGGTATATCAACACTGCACTGAAAAGATTCAGTATGGAAGATTCTAAGCGCGGTAATTTACCGGCTTGTCACGGAATCACCCTCTCCAAAGAGATGTCTCCCAAGAATGATTTGGAAAGGGAACGCATGTCTATTATACCCTACGCTTCTGCGGTAGGCTTTATAATATATGCAATGTTGTGCACCGAACCAGATGTAGCTTACGCACTGAGCGTGGTAAGCCGGTATCAGTCAGACCTAGGGAAGAAGTACTGGATAGTAGTAAAGAACATTCTCAAGTACCTGAGAAGGACTAAGGAGATGTTCTTGGTTTACGGTGGAAAAGACCTCAAGATCGAGGCCTTTGCTGATTCCGGCTTCCATAGTGATAAGGATGACTCAAGTCCATGTCGGGTTATGTCTTTACCCTCAATGGAGGGGCGGTGTGCTGGAAGAGCTCCAAGCAGGACATCGTTGCAGACTCGATGAGGGAAGCGGAGTATATTGCTCCTTGCGATGCCGCAAAAGAAGCGGTCTGGATGAAGAAGTTCCTAACAGAACTTCAGGTGGTTCCTACAATTGTTGATCCAATACCACTATATTGCGACAACAACGGAGCTATAGCTTTAGCGAAGGAACTCAGGTCCCATCAGAAGTCCAGACACATTTTAAGGCAGTATCACCTAATCAGGGAGATCATAGATCGCCGGGAGATCGAGGTCCTGAGAGTTGCCACAGAGGAGAACACTGCTGATCCATTCACAAAGGCCTTACCTCAGATTCAGTTCGAGAGGCTACTCGAGATGATCGGTCTTCGATATGCCAGTACATTGCCCAAGTGCACGTGGGATATTGTTAGTATATATGCCCTAGGGGCCATTATTGTATCATACTGGCTTGTATATTACTTAATGGAAGATTGGGATATTCACAGTTATATTAACAGTCTTGCTAAACATGGTAGTATGCTACTTGGTTTTATCTATCTTAATATGTGTGTACGTATTGATAGAGCCCTTAGGATCTTGCTTGACTACCAACGTTGTGATGGCAGTCACACTAGTGGGGGCTGGGTAGTCTACAAGAACATCCTTTTTCAGGTCCCTAGTCGTAGGATTATCGAGACAGGGCATCGATACTCCGGAGTAGACTGGTGTGTACGCTTCTCATCCCAGTTGGGGAGATGGTCTGTCCCACAGCCATCAGTACGTCGTACTAGAGATAGTATACAGGTGCTTGTTGGGTTACGGGTACACCGGACAGGACTCGCAGGGAACTGTTGGTTGGTATTATACCCGTCGTCAGTTAACAGTTCCCATATGACATGAGTACATCATAGTCCGCAGACTTGACACTGCTACTTCGCCACGAGTGTGTCCCATTGTTCTTAGATTGCTACCCTACCACGGCTCAAAGGAGTCATGCAAACAGGTAGCAGTTGGGTGCAGTCCCGAGCACTTGGAGGCAGTAGTGGTTAGACAGGATTCGTCTCTCCCGGTATTGGGAGTTGATATCGCGCTGTGTCTGGAGAGCCATTACGCAAAGTCCCTGGCCAGGACAAGCGAGATTTACTGGTAGGTTTTCCAGTAGTTTCTCAAGGTGTAATGGGCTTTGCTCCGATACGACTTATACCGCTTTTAGGGGACTAACGCTTGCCGCCCCCCTAGGCCCGATATGCGATAGTCCTAGACGAACAGACTGGACTGTACGGAGATTGTCACATCAGGCTCAGTAGGAGTTCGGATGGGTTTCCTCATCGGCCTTCTTATCGACATCTACCTGTGGACCGTTACGTACAGCTAGTGCCGCTTGCGGTCTGTGGTTAAACCCACTGCCAGTGTAGTAGTCGAGTCTTTAGAGTCCCACACAGAGAGTTTCCCTACTCCGGGCGAAATGATATATAGGTCGTATGGTTTTACGACAAGGGTTCGGACGCATACGTGTTTAAACGCACGTACGATGTTCGGACAGTTTTTACTAGCCGGCTTTGGTTTAAGCAAGATTCTAGTATCGGATTATTGGATTTATACAGTCTAAAATTTTTCCGTGTTTTCACGATAGGAGGGATGTTCTCGTAATTTGGCGGGAAGCTTCTAGAAGGATGATGACTTGAGGGTTTAGGTGGCATAAGCATTTATTGATTTAGTGACTCATTTGTGTGATTCATTCATGTCATTAATGATGCATTAAATGGTTAATGACTCATGTAATGAATCACACATAATGAATAAATGAAGCATGATGATTAATCATTTGATTTATTTATTTTGATAAATGATTGTGCTTCATATATTCAAGAAGGATCATTATTTCATTATCATTATTATCCTCACCTTCTCTCTCCTCAAGCTCTCTCTCATCAAACCCTAATCTTACCCTTTCATATGTTGAGATCAAGGATTAGCAAGACAAATTAATCCATATCCATACTCTATATCACCTAGGTGACTTTGATTAGCAACTAGAGAAACCTAGTTACCTCAAGATTATAGGTAAAGGTTGGAGTAGAAGCTCTCGGGTGGATCGTCTATTATATAGAGGAGGCCGACGAGGAGGTGAATAACGAGAAGAAGAAGGACACGGTTCAATAGGTATAATCTTCTTCCATAGTAGTTAACAACTCCTAAGTTAGTGTTAGTTATAGTTTAGCAAAGATCCTTTCGGTTGGTCGATGTTAATCTAAAGAACTTGATTGTTTTTCATATTTCTGCCTCCCCGCAACTTGTGGGGTGTAATACATCGACTTACAAGGTGCTCGTGCTAGTGCCTCAGGTAGCAACATATCAGAAATATGAGGTATGATCAATGTGATCAGTGTCAACTCTATCATGAAATTTATGAGTATGTGGATATCATCCAACTATGTGATCAATGCTATCATTGTCAACTATATGTAAGTGGATATCGTCTACGTGTCACCCAATGACATAAAGCATCATGCATGTAAATATCATAAAGTATATGCATGGAAGTATGAGGATATAAATCAACATGTGTCCCTCGTGACACATCAAATCATGGAACCTGGGTGTCTAGCATCGACACCGGAAAACATCATGAAAACTGTTGGAGATAGTGCCCTCAGAGTCAATTATTGGATCACAGGCACGTGATTGCAATGATTGAGGGAGGACCTATCCCGGTAGAACAGTCTTACTCGAGATGATAGTTTGCTATCTGGTTTACCTTTATCATCGTGTACTGCTTTAGGTGACCTGTCAGGTCGCTATTGCACATTGATAGAGCCCCTAGGATTCTTGCTTGACTGCCGGCAGTATGAGGGCGATCATATACGTGAGAGCTGGGGTCTACAAGCATATCAGGATCGGACGGTTTGTACTAGAGGCCGTATAGATATATGGCAGGGTTCGATCAGATACGTGCGGTATTGCACGGATCAGGATCGGACGAACATTACTAGCCGGCTTTGGTTTAAGCCGGATCCTAGTTTAGTACAGTGTAGATTTTGTCTCTTTGCATTTGTATCCGGACGGAATACAGATGCGGGTGTGTATGCACAGTATCGGGGTTTTCCTGTAATTTATTACGGGACCAGTTTTCTGGAGTTGCCAGTTTGCATTCCGTTCCGGCCGGTTTTCCTTTGTTCTTTCCCGGCCGGACTTTTTCGATGGAGGGGGTTATTTGCAAGTTTGCAAATAACACATTGTGGAGGTTTTTCTTGCAAATGTATTTATTATGAAAGCATCTTTAGATACCATTCTTTTCCTTCATCTTTTCATGCTTTATTAAGATTAGAAATGAGTTGAAAGATGATGTGATTTTGTTATGATGATGTTTTGGGTGTGGTCACCACTTGTGCTCCTACGATCACCTCCCTTCATGCTTCATATTCTTTCCTCCACCATTTCTAAGTTCATAAGTTTTTCCATGGTTGAGAGAGAAGAAGATGAGAGCTTCATCTTTGAGAGAATAGCATTCTTGATCTCATTTTACATGTTAAGAAAAATGCAAGCACCATTTTTCTTATCTTGTTTCCTCCATCTTCTTCTAATGGCAACGAACCCAAATGAGACATAGCCTCTACACTACACTTCCTACAGCAAATCTTGGACGCGTCGACTCACCAGCTTCGCGCCCGAGTTGCCTCGGTATTGAGGTGGGAGCCCGTAAAAGTACCCGGCTTCGTGGTGCCCTTTTTGACGAGGAGGAGACGGACGGAGATCCCGCAAGAAGATCGGAGTGGAGATGAAGACCGGAGGACTCGGATCACTCGGTATATCTCTAACCCGTCCTCTTGTTAGCTTAGACTAGTTTAATGGCACGATCCGGGGTTTTAGTGCGTGGTGGTGCCGGTTTGCTAAGTCCGCAAAAATTAAAGTTTATCACCGTTTCCGCGTTTGGCCGTCGGATTGACGGCCGGGGCGCCGCCGTGCACTTACAGTGGTATCAGAGACTCGCCATTAACTTCGTCTAGCTTCATTTGATGTGTTTTTGCATTTCCGATCGACCAAAACTCCAAAATCTACATTTTTGTTAGCATCAGTTTCTGTTGAAATATTTTGGTCTCGAAAATTTTTTCAGGTTGTAAAATATTGATGTACTGGAAAATCTAAGAACTCTGTAAAATTTCGATGAAGTGAATCCACAGTGGGAGCGCGGAACCGCCGCATATACCCCCATTCCGCCGCTCTTCCGCTGCACACTGTGGAGATCACTTCACCAATTTTTTTCAGAGGCTTTCTGGGCTTAAAATATGGGTTTTGGAATATTAAAATTGGGCCCAGGTTTTCTGTGAGTGCTACAGTTTTGATTGGGGGCCCACTTGTTAATTTTTGATCGATCGGATATTTTAAACACATTTTTCACAGTATTTACATTATATCTGCGACCGTGATGTTAGTTATATGTATGCCCTAGAGGCCATTACTATACATAGGATGTATATTGTAGTGGATGCTGGGACATATATAGGGAGGACTTTCTTGCTCGACATGATAGTATGCTATCTGGTTGCTCTTTACCTTAACGTGTATACTGATTGTCTCTCTGTTACATGTTGGTAAAGCCCTTAGGATCTGTACTTGACTACCTGGACTATGATGCGGATCATACTAGTGGGGACATGGTAGTCTATAAGTACATCCTTCACAGTCCCTAGTCGAGGGTGTATCGAGACGGGGCATCGATATACCAGAGTAGACTAGCGTGTACCTTCTCGACCCATACAGATGGGCGATGGATGATCCCATATCCATCGGTGTTTGACATCAGAGGAGATATACGGGTGCTCAGTAGAGACTGGGTACACTGGACGGACTCGCCGAGAACTCCCAGATGGTATTATACCTCACGTCAGATGGCAGTTCTCTGGTGACACTGGTACAGAGTAGTCTGTTGACCCGAGATCGTCATAGAGTCTTGTGTGGTTCCCACTGTGCTTTGATTTCCATCTTACCACGTCCAAGAGGGCGTGCAAAACGGTGGTTTTTGGGTACAGTCCCGAGTCACATGGAGGCAATGAGCGATAGGAGGGGAGTCGTCTCTCCCGGTATATGGGGGTTGATGTTGCGCTGTGTTCGATTGGCTATAACAGGAAATCCCTGGCCAGGGTTGCTGAGATTTACTGGTAAGTGTTACCAGTAGTTTCTCGAACAGTTATAGACCTCATATCGACACGACTTATTGAGCTATTGGGGTCTGACGTATACCACCCCTAGGCGAGATATGCGACATATCAGACGATCAGACCGGACTGTACGGTAGTGTTACTGGTCGGATTCACTGGAGTGTGAGCGGGCTTGCTCGTCGATCTTCAGATCGCTCAATACCCGGGTGGCCGTTACGTTTAGCAGACCGCTTGCGGCTTGTGGATGCTTGATATGATCATCATCTGCTGCCGGCGTATTGACGAGTCTTTAGAGTCCTACACAGAGGTTTCCTGGCTCAAGCGAAACGAAATATGAGCGCATATGAGATATGTGCGGGACCGAGAATAATACTGTATGCGATACTGTATTCGATTCTCGCGATGTGACATCGATCGGTTATATGCGATATAGCCGGGTTATCGGATCAAGTGTTGATTCGATAAGATGTTACTAATGATACCCGTCGGTTATGTGCGTCATGACCGGGTCGTTAAATCAAGTGTTGATTTAATGATTTAATGCATAATTATATATTTGATATATTACTTTGCATTAACTAGTATCGGTTCACTTTGAATGGATTTTCTCACTCGGGTGTGCGCATTACATATGCGATATGATTTTTGTGCACTTGATTGTATCATGTTTGATGATACATATCTTTTTGTTAAGTGTAATGAATTAAACCTAGGTTAAATAAATGATTAGGGTTTTCTTTTATTCATTCATTTATATTTTCATTTGTATTTAAAAGATAAATGAGAAAAGGAAAAGAAGTCAAAAATGGTGGCTATTTTTGTTTTCAACTTGAAGCTTCATGAAGCTTTCTTCATGTCACCATTTTTGTCTCATCTCCTTTACCCTAACCATTCTTTAACCTTGGTCAATTCTCTACACTTAACTTGGGTTAAAATTATGATAAGAATAAAATTATTATTCTTTTTATAATAACTCATCATCTTCTTGCTTTCTTCTTCTTCTTGACTTCATGAAGAAAACCTCCACTACATCAATGGTGGATTGATGATTAGAGTGAGAAATCCAATTCTAAAGTCTACCCACTTCCTATTTCTTCATCCTCTACTTCTTGCCAAGTAGTAGAGTGTGTTTCCTTCACAACTTTTCAAGGTTTGGTGAAGGTGGAGCTTGATTCATCGATGCCTCGACGTAGATCATCTTCGGCATGGACATCGACGACCTAGCTTGCCCATTCTCCGACGAAGCCGACTCTAGAGCCCGGATTTGATTTGGACAGCGGAGACGACCTCGTTGCGGAGCCGTGGAGGTGGTGGACCGGATCTACAAAGGTTGTATTTCCGTTTTCCCTTAGTTAAATGTTAACTAGTTCATTGTTCGCCTAGAAATCTAGCAAACGATCCGTACTTTAGGGTTTGTAGGCACCGTAATTTTTGAAATTGCCATGGTTGATGGCTTGGGAGACCTTACTAGAGTGCCTAGGAACCCTGCAGTGGTATCAGAGACTAGCTAGAGCCTTAGGCGAAGTCCAGACGGAAATTGAAGTCCGAACGAACCCGAAACCCCGATTCAAAGTTGCTCTCTGTACATTTTTTAAATTCTGGTCTTTTTCCACATTAAAAATGTTCAGAAAAATCAGCAGGTGAATATAAGATATACTGTGAAATTCGTGCAACTAATTCATTCTTCTTGCCGCGCTTCCGCGGCACAAGCTAGCCTCGTGCGGCGGTTGCGCGGCGGTACGGCCGATTTATTAAATGTTTTTTTCACAGTATCTCATTATTATTAGTGCTGGTATTCCTGGGTATTTTTAATATATTTTCCAGAGTTGAATTTTTCTGAGTTGATTTGGGGATTCGGTATTTCGATCGGGATATCAAATTTTGTCTGTGTGGCTTTCCGGATAAATTTTAGAATATGTTAAAAAGTTCGACCGGATATAAATACCCAATTTTTCCCCTGTCGGGAAATTTCCAAGTGTTGGATATTTCCGTAGTTTAACGACGTTCTAAGTAGTGCAAGTAACGCGATGGTCCCTCTAGAAGACACAAACCTTAACTCGATTATGTGACCGTCTTGAACTGCCCTTTGAACCTTCGGGTTTGGGGCAGTACGGCGTGCCACATGTGAGGCGTTGGCTTGACCCTTCTACGGCTGGATCGTTGGTACTGAGGTACGAACGGAATGTTGTTAGACTTGTTTCATGTGTTGATCAGTTTCGGGAAAACTTGGGTGTTCGATTGTTCAATCGAAAAGTTTAACATTTTCTGTTTATCCGGAATGTGATACAATAATTGGAATTCACAATGAGTTATATGATAACTAAATGAATGTTATAAACGTAGCAATTTAGTCTCACTTGATCGGTTGCCACGGAATTTTGATGTGATCAAAAGTCCGTCGCAATCACGTAGCGTACGCGGATACTCGCCGGGTAAACTTAATAGACAGCCTCACTCCATAGCCCCGACCAAGTGACTGTAGGAGAACCCCGTCGCCGAAAGCATCCGTCCGGGTGCTCGCGGTAGCGGTGTTCCGCCTTGGTGCACTTCGTCGCCGGTATCGGGGGTGCAGCCGTCTACTGAAGTTTGCGACGAGCATTCGATCAGGATGTCGGGAATCTTGTTGAATTGCCCGACTTGATATTGAAAAGAGTTTTCGATTTTGAGACTAAAATGCGGGGTTTATAATTGTTAGGCATGCGATGTCTAAGTAATTCATTTGGTCAGGCATGCGATGTCTGAGGTGGTTGCGGATTCCAACTGTTGTAGTTTTACACTTTCTTTTCTGTGACCGTAAGTGTAATATGTGATATCGCCGGTTTCGTTGCTATACGTCAACGACAATTGGGATGCGCATATTTACTTACGTTGATGACATGTGATGTTATGTGTTGCTGGATATGTTATATTGGATCGTCGTGATTGAATAGCCGGGGGGTTTTTATGTGAGATGAGTGTTTTTCATTTTCATTCATGTAAAAACTTGTATGTAATATTCTTTTATTGGGGC
The DNA here is from genome assembly GCA_030015575.1 of Agapanthus africanus. Lineage (NCBI taxonomy): Eukaryota > Viridiplantae > Streptophyta > Magnoliopsida > Asparagales > Amaryllidaceae > Agapanthus > Agapanthus africanus. The sequence continues at coordinate 116,159,226 of CM057347.1, forward strand.
GCTTCCAGGTTGCGGGAGTTGTCACCTGTTGTATATTATTTACTTTTCCGCACTAGGATAGACCCAAGGAGGAGGGCACAAGTAACCGGGTTCTGGAGTCCAGTGGGAGACCAACTCGAGGAGTCGAGTCCGGGTCTCCTAACTCCAGAATTGGAAGGGTTGCTTGCCGCTCTCGTAGGGGTCTAGGGGTGTGGGTTTGGCTATTCATCACGACCGTGGAATCCGTGTTTTATACTGGCTCGTATTGAAAACACGGACGTCCTAGTATATCCAATATTTCATATGATTCTTCTGCTGCGATATCTGTGATGAGATCATGTGATGTTTCTGTGATGGATATAGTATATAGTATATATGATATATTATATAGACGTTACTTATGTTTTACACCCGCGCTAGCCCTGCCCTGCTCTGCCGTTAGTTACCTAACCTAACGGTGCACGAGGGGACATCGAGGCGAATGCGGATGGCATAAGTGTACGTCATATCTATCTGTGATGTTTAGGTACATAAATGATGGGACTTCATTAATGTGATTAATGAAATAAAAGAAACCTAAGATGTTGTAGAATCGAATTTCAAAATAAAACAAGGTAGCTACAGTTCTTGCTTTGCACAGCGGTATATGCGATATATCCTGCACCTTATTCGATGAGGAAAGGACCGAGATCCCTTCACCGAGAGTGACTCCTTTAGCAATAACTGGCAGATGCTACACACTCGGTTTGTCTTTTGATTGCTTTTAAGAGTTTTTGCTTTGCACAGTGATATATATGATATATCCCGCACCTCATTCGACGAGGAAAGGACCGACGATCCCTTCACCGGGAGTGACTCCTTTAGCAAAACTAGAAAAGCCTCAAAAACACTCCATTTCAAAATTCATTCGATCCTACAACGATATCAAGTTCATTACGCAATAGGTTTTCAGAAAAACCTGTCGTAGCCCTCCGTCATTTCAGATACGTACTAGTTAGTATTCGTGCTGCGGTTGTTTGGCCTCCGTCAAGGCGTAGTGTACGGTAGCTAACTAGTGCTTATCTGCTAGCATATGATGCGATTGGATTAGGGTATTCGTACGGCGTTGTTTGGCCTCCGTCAAGGGTCGTGCGGGTGGGTTTAATTCAATCAGGAAATGACGGGTTGAACTTGACTAGCGGACTATGGGTTGTTTGGCCTCCGTCAAGGTCATAGCGAGCTAGGGGCAAAATATTATCGGGAATTTCAAGTGTTGAAATTTGCAATGAGATTGCATACCTTCTATGAGATAGTTGGATCCCGATACCCGCTGCGAGTAAGTGTTACTCCTGGGAGAGTTTTATACATTACAACTAGCCGATCAAGTAGGTGTCTAGAAAGGTGTCAACGAGGTTACGCCTCTGGGAAAACGAGGTTTACATTAATTAGGTTCGTGCGAAAGCACGGGGGACCTCCCTCAAAGTACCGACACTGGCCTGGCTGAAAGATTGGCGAACTTGTAGTGTGTAATTAATCCCGGCTAGTCTTTCCTTTTAGGGTTTGAAGGAAGATTTGATAAAAAGCAGTGGGAGCCATCCTGATTAGATAAAATAATAACCAATCTATTCTTGACAGAGCGCACGCTGAGTGTTTTCTTCTCTCTCTCTCCAGGTAGCGACCATATCACGCCTTAATCAAGATAATAATACGGAATATTGAACGAACCCGCTTGTTATACTGAGCTGGGGAACGTTGGTCCCGCTCCAACTTATAATTGTTATAAGACAGAGCAGGAAATTGGGGATTACCAGAATTCCCGTGCCGCCCAAACGAAGAGAGTGCATGCTGATGCATCATCTTCGGGTGTGTTCATTATATAGAACTGTTTCTCAGTGTCCTTTACGTCCTGGGTATGTGATGCCAGATCAGGATCCCAGATATGTAATCTGTTACATAGGGCTACAGAAAGGTAGAGAACTGAGAACGGGTGATAAGTTTCATGAGGCAGAAAACGGGGCAAGTGTTGCAGCCAAGTCTGTCGGTCACTGTCAACCTGTATTACAATACATTGATTCTGAACGAATGTTGTTAGATACCGAACCTGATATACAAAATCATATCAGTCTCTTTATCAGAAAAGAAAGGATATAATTTTGTATTGATGGATAATGTTTTGAACATTTCCTATATCAAAAGTTGATCGGTTCAGGCACGTTATCTAAAAGCATTAATGTTCTAAATCAAACTACAGTTCTTAGTATACGGAACACACACAAGAGGAAGAGTTCAGAAATGAACGAATTCTTCTTGAGGTATTGTAGACTAGGTCATATCAATGCGACCCGACTGGCTGAGTTACATTTAGATGCATATTTAAATTAGTTTGAATTTACATCTTGTGAAACTCGCCAGTCATGTCACAAAGATAAGATGACCACAGCTCCGTTTACTGGAAACAGAGAAAGAGTTAGTAAACTCTTGGGATGATACATGTTGATGTATGTTAGGTCCCCTGTCTACAAATGCCAGGACTGGTTCTTTGTACTTCATTACGTTCTCTGATGATCTTTCGAGTTTCAGACCTATGTTCCTGTTGAAACACAAGTCCGAACCTTTTGAGATATTTACAGAATATAAGTTAGAAGTAGAGAACCAAAATACGGGTATAAGTATTATGTCCTTTGATGTGATCAAGGAGGAGAATACTTGAGCACGGAATTCCTGGATTATTCTAAAGGAGAATGAGATTCTCTCTCAGCATTACTCCTCCGAATACACCATAGCACGATGGTATATCGGGGCGGAGCAATCACACCCTATGTGATATGGTGTGCTCTATGATGAGTACTACTGAGTTACCTATTTCCTTTAGGGAGTTATGCACTTGAGAAGCTGCATACCTATTGAATAAGGTTCAAATCAAATCAGTTGCCTACCACTTCATATGTGATATGATAAGGGAAGAGCCCATCTCTTAAGTTAGTTAAGATTTAGGGTTGTCTGGCCTATGTCTAAAAGCAAAATCCGGACAAGCTCGAAGCAAGGTCTGTTATGTAGAACTGGAAAGGTTCCAGCTATACTAAATACAGCAGATGATTTGATAAAACCAAAGGATTCAGTAGATACCAACGAACCTCAGCCTCTCCGCCGATCTAGTAGGGTTCCTCACCCACCTGAGAGATACTTCGGTTTCTCTATGACAGTGGGAGTGAGGATTACATCATGAGATGATGACCCAACTAGTTTCGAACTGGCCATCGAGAGTAAGACTCCGTAAGAATGGCTGGATGTTTAGTGATCTTAGATGGAATCCTTATACACCAGCAAAGTATGGACTTTGGCTGCTAGATCTGAAGGGTTAAATCCCCATCAGGAGCAAGTATATCTTGAGAAGATTACTTGGTGTACATGGAAGAGTTGAGACTTTCAAAGCTAGACTTGTTAAAGGTTTTCGTCATTGACCAGGCGTGGATCATGATGAAACCTTTTCAAGTAGCTATGCTTAAGTCCATCCAGATCCTACTTGCCACGGCTACATACCATGACTGCGATATCTGGTGGTTAGGTGTCTTGACTGCTTTTCTAAATGATGATTTAGAAGAGAGCGTCTATAAGTACACAGCCAGAGGGCTTCGTAGACAGTGGGAGCAGCGGAAACGTGTGCAAGATGCTTTATAAGATAAAGCAGGCATCGCGGAGTTGGAACGTCTGTTTTGATGAAGTAGTCAAAGAGTTTGACATCATCAAAATGGTAGATGAACCTTGTACAAACAAAAAGGTAGTAGGGAGTATGGTGACGATCCTCGTAGAGTACGTGGATGACATACTCTTGATAAGAAAGGAGTTTCTTATGCTACGCTCGATCAATCTCCGCTTATCACCATGATTCTCCATATAGGATCAAAGTGATACCTCCTAAATCCAGGGTTTTGGATCTATGAGATAGATCTAAATGGATGTTGGGATTCTCACTAGTTGTAGTGAGATGGTATCAATCGATCCTGGGGAGAATCACTGGAAGGGTTCCAGGGTGATAAAGACGACTGAATGTCAGTCGCAGGCATTGTCTTTACCCTCAGTAAAGGGACGGTATGTTGGAAGAGTTCCAAGCTGGATACCGTGACATACTAGACGATAAAGGCAGGATACATCGCTACTTAAGATGCTACCAAAGAGGCTGTTTGGGTGTATATTGGTTCAAGAGATGAACTGTGTTCCTACCATTGTGTGACAATGGAGTTGTGGCTTATGCCAAGGAACGCCGGTCCCATCAGTGATCCAGACATATTCTAAGGCAGCATCGCCTGATCATGGAGATGATTGATCTCCAGGGTGATCGAGGTTTGGAGAGTAGACTCAGAAGACAACACAGCGGATCCACTCACAAAGGCCTGTTCCCAGAGAGAGACTTTTATGGGATGGTTGAGTATGAGATACTTCAAACCACTGCTACAGATGGCCCTAGTGCAAGTGGGAGATTGTTAGTTATATGTATGCCCTAGAGGCCATTACTATACATAGGATGTATATTGTAGTGGATGCTGGGACATATATAGGGAGGACTTTCTTGCTCGACATGATAGTATACTATCTGGTTGCTCTTTACCTTAACGTGTATACTGATTGTCTCTCTGTTACATGTTGGTAAAGCCCTTAGGATCTGTACTTGACTACCTGGACTATGATGCGGATCATACTAGTGGGGACATGGTAGTCTATAAGTACATCCTTCACAGTCCCTAGTCGAGGGTGTATCGAGACGGGGCATCGATATACCAGAGTAGACTAGCGTGTACCTTCTCGACCCATACAGATGGGCGATGGATGATCCCATATCCATCGGTGTTTGACATCAGAGGAGATATACGGGTGCTCAGTAGAGACTGGGTACACTGGACGGACTCGCCGAGAACTCCCAGATGGTATTATACCTCACGTCAGATGGCAGTTCTCTGGTGACACTGGTACAGAGTAGTCTGTTGACCCGAGATCGTCATAGAGTCTTGTGTGGTTCCCACTGTGCTTTGATTTCCATCTTACCACGTCCAAGAGGGCGTGCAAAACGGTGGTTTTTGGGTACAGTCCCGAGTCACATGGAGGCAATGAGCGATAGGAGGGGAGTCGTCTCTCCCGGTATATGGGGGTTGATGTTGCGCTGTGTTCGATTGGCTATAACAGGAAATCCCTGGCCAGGGTTGCTGAGATTTACTGGTAAGTGTTACCAGTAGTTTCTCGAACAGTTATAGACCTCATATCGACACGACTTATTGAGCTATTGGGGTCTGACGTATACCACCCCTAGGCGAGATATGCGACATATCAGACGATCAGACCGGACTGTACGGTAGTGTTACTGGTCGGATTCACTGGAGTGTGAGCGGGCTTGCTCGTCGATCTTCAGATCGCTCAATACCCGGGTGGCCGTTACGTTTAGCAGACCGCTTGCGGCTTGTGGATGCTTGATATGATCATCATCTGCTGCCGGCGTATTGACGAGTCTTTAGAGTCCTACACAGAGGTTTCCTGGCTCAAGCGAAACGAAATAGGAGCGCATATGAGATATGTGCGGGACCGAGAATAATACTGTATGCGATACTGTATTCGATTCTCGCGATGTGACATCGATCGGTTATATGCGATATAGCCGGGTTATCGGATCAAGTGTTGATTCGATAAGATGTTACTAATGATACCCGTCGGTTATGTGCGTCATGACCGGGTCGTTAAATCAAGTGTTGATTTAATGATTTAATGCATAATTATATATTTGATATATTACTTTGCATTAACTAGTATCGGTTCACTTTGAATGGATTTTCTCACTCGGGTGTGCGCATTACATATGCGATATGATTTTTGTGCACTTGATTGTATCATGTTTGATGATACATATCTTTTTGTTAAGTGTAATGAATTAAACCTAGGTTAAATAAATGATTAGGGTTTTCTTTTATTCATTCATTTATATTTTCATTTTTATTTAAAAGATAAATGAGAAAAGGAAAAGAAGTCAAAAATGGTGGCTATTTTTGTTTTCAACTTGAAGCTTCATGAAGCTTTCTTCATGTCACCATTTTTGTCTCATCTCCTTTACCCTAACCATTCTTTAACCTTGGTCAATTCTCTACACTTAACTTGGGTTAAAATTATGATAAGAATAAAATTATTATTCTTTTTATAATAACTCATCATCTTCTTGCTTTCTTCTTCTTCTTGACTTCATGAAGAAAACCTCCACTACATCAATGGTGGATTGATGATTAGAGTGAGAAATCCAATTCTAAAGTCTACCCACTTCCTATTTCTTCATCCTCTACTTCTTGCCAAGTAGTAGAGTGTGTTTCCTTCACAACTTTTCTAGGTTTGGTGAAGGTGGAGCTTGATTCATCGATGCCTCGACGTAGATCATCTTCGGCATGGACATCGACGACCTAGCTTGCCCATTCTCCGACGAAGCCGACTCTAGAGCCCGGATTTGATTTGGACAGCGGAGACGACCTCGTTGCGGAGCCGTGGAGGTGGTGGACCGGATCTACAAAGGTTGTATTTCCGTATTCCCTTAGTTAAATGTTAACTAGTTCATTGTTCGCCTAGAAATCTAGCAAACGATCCGTACTTTAGGGTTTGTAGGCACCGTAATTTTTGAAATTGCCATGGTTGATGGGTTGGGAGACCTTACTAGAGTGCCTAGGAACCCTGCACGTGAATGTCACTCGATCGGTAAATCCCGTCTAACTGCTATAGCCCGGTTAGACGGATTTGCGAACGTGACTTTCACGTTGATGTTCCATGTTTATGCTGTGATGTTGCGGATCGGTCGGTGGGGATAGCCTGGATGCAATGCTAGTACAGTGTTGTTGTATTATGTACATTTGATATTGCGGGGCGAGCGTCCGACATGTGGACTTCCGTCACTGCCAGTTTGTATTATTCTTTTGGGGCACGACCTGGTTGCGGTCGATGTACCCGGTGTATGTATATTTTACTTTCTGTACTAGGGTTACCCCGCGGAGGGGTGCACGGATAGCCGGGTTCTTGAGGGCAACGGGCCCGCATCTCAGGGCATTGAGACGGAGGGGCTTCAGTCTGGAATTGGCGGGCTATTCGCCGCACTCGTAGGGGGTACAGGTTGACCCAGGAGGGGTGCCCAAGTTACCGGATTCCGTGAAGTGCTGGGTGGTCCATTCACGGTGCTGAAGGGGGCTGCCTCGCTTCAGGTTTTGGCGGGTGACTTGTCGCGCCCGTAGGGGTCTAGGATTTCCTTGCACAGGCTATCCACACGACCAGGGGAACGTCGGGTTTCAGCAGTGGCTCTGTGAAACCCGGGGATCCCAGATATCTGTATTGTTCTGTGATGCTGTACATTTCTGTGATGTTGCATTTTATTCACGCCTTGAGCGAAATACTATATATTGGTATATATATTAGTAGATGTTGTATATGTTTTTCATCCGCGCTAGTCCAGTCCCCGCTCTGCCGTTAGTTAGCTAACCTAACGGGTGATGACGGGACCCAGTGGCGAATGCGAATGGCATATACGTACGTCAGTATATTTTCGTTCTTTGTGGTGTGATCAATTGATGGGACTGCATTGATTCGGATCAATGCAAGTTTAACAAACCTATTCTGATGTTGTTGGAACACTTTTCAAAAAGCTGTTATTGCAAGGACGTTCACTTTTGTTTTGCATCGTGGTATTCATTTGGAATATCCTGCTCCTCAGTCGACGAGGCAAGGGCCGAGATCCCTTCACCGGGAGTGACCCCTTGGACAGAAGTTTGCGTCAGGGCATTAACTTCACTATAGCCGATTACTTTTGCTTTGCACCGTGGTATTCAGTTGGAATATCCTGCACCTCATTCTACAGGGAAAGAGCCGAGATCCCTTCACCGGGAGTGACCTCTTTAGTAAAGGTTTTCGTCACTATATTTTCTAAAAAGATATCCGTTCCTTCAACGATATCAAGTTCATTACGTTAAAGGTTTTCGCCAGAAACCATTCGTAGCCCTCCGTCGTTTCATATGGATAGTCAATAATATTCAAGCTGTGTATGTTGGCCAAAGTCAAGGCACAGTGTTTGGTAGCTGTTGGTTATTCATATGCAGCATAGATAGATGTGTTGGTTTGGGGCAGTCGTACTACCATTTTGGCCCAAGTCAAGGGTATGTACGGGTGGGCTCAAATTAACCTGGAGAATGACGGGTTGAACTTGACATGTGACTTATGATATGTTGGCCAAAGTCAAGGTCATAAGAGCATGGGGTAGAAATCACATCGGGAGTTTCAAAAGAACTGAAACTTGCCAGATATGCGCATACCTTCTAGAGTGTGATAGCGTGAGCGGATTCCGTCATGTTATCATGCGATGAGAGTTGGATCCTGATTCCCACTGATGAGTTAGTTTACTCCTTGGGTATTCTCGACTAATTCTTCTTATAGGTTTGGAGGAGAATTTGAGGTACAGTGGGAGGTTTCCAGATTAGATAAATTGGTAACCTTTCTGATCTAGGTTTGAGTGCACGCTGAGTGTTTCTTTTCTCTTTCTCTGGCAGCGACCATTGACCCGACCCTAGACTTTGACTCAGTGACCAAGTTGACCGAACCTTCTTAACACAGGCTTTTGGATTGTCAGAGTTGCAGACCTCATTGCCACTCCTACTTTTACCCTTTTCTCCAGGACACCCCGTATTACTACGAACGTCCACTTCCATTGGACAAAACCATCGTATGGTTAGATACGAACTCGAAGGGATTCGAGGATGGTTTCCGGTTCTGGAGAAAACGGATAGGATTATTCAGTTGTCTTTTCCCTTTTACCTTTTCTCAAGTTGTGAGCACTCCTTGATTTAGGAGATAGTACACCTATTACTCAAATTGGATAGTCTTCTTCCGAACCTTAGGCTGGTGCCGACTGGTAGGGAATGAAGAAAACCAATTAGCCTAAACGGTGTGCAGAAAGTATTAAGATTAAGACAAAGCAAGGGATTAGTAAGAGGGCAAAGTAAATTGCGACTGATATTCACGACCAAACCGAGTATTTCTTCGCTAATCCTAAATCACCTTTTTATTTCTCCAGGACACTCCGTATCACTACGAAGATCCACAGTTTATTGGATACTCCATCGTATGGTTATATACGAACTCGAAAGGAACTTGTTCCAGTTCGGGGATGGATTCTGGTCTAGGAGAAATAGGAATAAGGTTTATTCGGTTGTCTTTTATCTTCACCTTCTCTCGCATTGCTAGTGCTCCTAGGATTAGGACAGTACACCCATTATGCTTATTGGATAGTCTTCTTCCAAACCATAGGCTGGTGCCGAACGGTAGGGAAGGAAGAAAACCAATTGGCCTAAACAGGTGTGCAGAAGGTAATGACTAAAGACATATAAAGGGATTTGGAGAGGTGGCAAAGAATTATACGGTTATAGTTGAGAATCTGGATAATGAAAGAGGCATTACTAGGAATACCAGGATACCCCATTGAAACATTTCAGTGTTTCAGTTTCACTGTGTACTGTTAAAAGAAAACTGATTTCCCGATTAGACACTTGCTCCAGGGTATGTATTTACCAGGTATGATTCTCACATCTGTATGGCTTTACAGATGATGAGTGGGAGTAAGTTATTGGGAATTGGGTGATCATCCTCATTATATCGGGATTCGTTGTAATCGGTGATATTTGAGGAGATCACCTGGGCTGTTTGCCGGTCGGCAAATATTTGGTTTTGAATATCTGCTGTTGTACACCAATTTCAAATTGATGTATCTGTTAGGTCCACGTTACCTCTCCCGGTACTTTCGGGGTTGCGGAAACGGTAAACAAAATTTTTTCTAAGGTTTGTAACATGGACCGTAAAAGCCGGATCTTTGCTAAACGAAAACTAGCTAAAGTAAACTAACAACTAAGTAAGTTGTAGAAAGGTTATACCTTGAGCTCGAACTCCTTCTCTCCTTGCTCGTCGGAATGGTAGAAAGAGTTCACCTTGCTTGTCTTCTTCCGTCAAAGAAAGATCCACTTGAAAGCCACCACCTTTAGCTTCAACTCCAAGCTAGGAGTAACTAGAGTGCAAGAAATGCTAAGACTTGAACCCTAGAAGTGAGTAGAGAAGATCAAGTGAAGGTTTTTCTCAAGCTTTTTGTTTCTCAACACATGAGAGGGAGAGAGCTTGAGGGAGAGGATGAGCAAGAGAGAGAAAAGATATATGAGAGTGAATTATTAGTGAGCCATTCTCACTAATATGTGAGGATAATTTTAATTAGATAATTAGCTTGAAAATTGTCATGATAAATCATGAATTGACCATTATCATTTCAATTTTTGCAAAGATCAAAGAGCATCTTCCAAATGAAATGATTATGGTCAAGTTGTCAACATGGTCAACAAGTCAATGAAGTCAAATTGTCAACAACAACCATGCACAATAATTAAGCTAATTATCAATTAACAATAATCCACACAAAATCAATAGGGTTAATAAAATGACAAAAGCCATTAACCCTAAACAAGGTCCTCTCCCCCAATCTCAAGCAACTGTGCATACGCACCCGCATTCGTGATCCGAGGAACATGAACACAATGAGAAAAACCAATCTCAAATCATATACTAGGATCCGGCTTAAACCAAAGCCCGCTAGTATAAACTGTCCGGACAGCAAACGTGCACAAGTGCGCGGATGCGAACGAACCCTGTCGCAAAAACCATGCGACCTCTACTCGTTTTGCCTAAAGGCGAATAGCTCTCTGTGTGGGACTCTAAAGACTCGACACTACGCTGGCAGTGGGTTTAACCACAGACCGCAAGCGGCACTAGCTGTACGTAACGGTCCCCAGGTAGATGTCGATAAGAAGACTGACGAGGTGAACCCCATCTGCACTCCTACTGAGCCTGTATGTGACAGTCTCCGTACAGTCCGGTCTGTTCGTCTGATACATCGCATGGCGGGCCTAGGGGGGCGGTAAACGTCAGTCCCCTAATAGCGGTACAAGTCGTGTCGGAGTGAAGCCCAATACACCCTGAGATAACACTGGAAACCTACCAGTATATCTCGCTTGCCCTGGCCAGGGACTACTCGTGTAATGGCTCTCCTAGACACAGCGCGATGTCAACCCCCAATACCGGGAGAGACGAATCCTGTCTAACCGTCACTGCCTCCAAGTGCTTCGGGACTGCTCCCAACTACTACCTGTTTGCACGACTCAGTAGAGCCGTGGTAGGGTAGCAATCAAAGAACAGTGGGAACACACTCGAGGCGAAGTGACAGTGTCAAGTCAGCGGACTAAGCTGTACTCATGTCACCTGGGAACTGATAACTGACGATAGGTATAATACCAACCATCAGTTCCCGACGAGTCCTGTCCAGTGTACTCGTAACCTAACGAGCACCCGCATACTATCTCAAGTACGACGTACTGACGGCTGTGGGACAGACCGTCTCCCGAGCTGGGATGAGAAGCGCATACGCTAGTCTACTCCGGAGTATCGATGCCCTATCTCGATACTCCCACGACTAGGGACGTGTATAAGGATGTGCTTGTAGATTACCCAGCCACCACGAGTGTGATCGCCATCACAACGCCGGTAATCAAGCAAAGATCCTAAGGGCTCTACTAATGCGTATAGGTGATATAATAAATAAACACACATGTACACATTAAAGCAGAGACAAACCAAGTAGCATACTACTATATTGAGCAAGATTGTCTGTACAACTGTGAATATCCCAAGCTTCCATCAAGTAATATACATACTAGTATGATACAGTAATGGCCTCTAGGGCATATACACCAACAATCTCCCACTTGCACTAAGGCCATGTACTGGCGTATCGAAGACCTATCATCTCGATCAGCCGCTCGAACTGAGTCTGGGGTAAAGCCTTCGTGAATGGGTCCGCAGTGTTGTCCATTGTGTCCACTCTCCGTGCCTCGATCTCCTGTCGATCAATGATCTCCCTGATCAGGTGATACCGCCTTAAGATGTGCCTGGATTTCTGATGGGACCTTGGTTCCTTCGCTAAAGCTATAGCCCCATTGTTATCGCAATACAAAGGTATTGGGTCAACAATGGATGGAACCACCTGAAGTTCACTAATGAACTTCTTAATCCAGACCGCCTCTTTTGCGGCATCGCTTGCAGCAATGTATTCAGCCTCCATCGTCGAGTCTGCGACGGTATCCTGCTTGGAACTCCTCCAACATACCGCCCCTCCGTTGAGGGTAAACACAAAATCCGAGACGGACTTGCTATCATCTTTGTCACTCTGGAAGCTTGAATCGGTAAAGGACTCGACCCTAAGGTCTCCATTACCGTAAACCAGGAACATCTCCTTAGTCCTTCTCAGGTACTTGAGAATGTTCTTCACTGCTGTCCAGTGGTCCTCCCCTGGGTCCGACTGATACCGGCTTACCGTGCTCAACGCGTAAGCTACATCTGGTCTTGTACATAGCATCGCATACATTATAGATCCTACCGCCGAAGCGTAGGGTATAGTGCTCATGCGAACCCTCTCCTCGTCAGTCTTAGGAGACATCTTCTTGGAGAGGGTAATTCCGTGCAATGCGGGTATGTTACCGCGCTTGGAATCCTCCATACTAAATCTCTTTAGTACGGTCTCTATGTACCTGGACTGCGAAAGTCCCAATAGTTTCTTGGATCTATCTCTATAGATCTTGATCCCCAGAATGTACGAGGCATCACCCAGGTCCTTCATGGAGAACCTTTGTGACAAAAACAGCTTGACTGATTGTAGCATAGGAATGTCATTTCCTATCAGAAGAATGTCGTCCACGTACAAGACTAGGAATACGACAGTTCGTCCTACAATCTTCTTATAGACACAGGGTTCATCTTCGTTCTTGATGAAATCAAATTCCTTGATTGCCTCATCAAAACAGATGTTCCAGCTCCGCGATGCCTGCTTTAATCCATAAATGGATTTAAGCAACTTGCACACCTTTCCGCTGCTCCCACTGTCTACGAAACCTTCTGGTTGATCCATGTAAACGCACTCTTCCAAACAACCGTTTAGGAAAGCCGTTTTAACATCCATCTGCCAGATTTCATAGTCAAGGAAGGCAGCAATGGCAAGTAAGATCCGAATGGATTTGAGCATAGCCACCGGAGAAAAAGTCTCGTCATAGTCCAAACCAGGTCTTTGACGGAAACCTTTTGCAACGAGCCTAGCTTTATAGGTTTCCACCTGCCCATCTACACCAAGTTTCCTTTTGTAGATCCATTTGCATCCAACGGGTTTTACCCCAGCTGGAGCAATATCCAAGGTCCACACTTTATTGGCGTACATGGACTCCATTTCGGATTGCATTGCTTCCTGCCACTTATCAGAGTCCCTACTGATAATGGCCTGCCTGAAACTGGTAGGGTCATCTTCTTCCAAGATGCAATCCTCTCGATCCCCGTCTATGAGAAAACCGTAGTATCTCTCGGGCGGATGAGAAATCCTACCAGATCTGCGGAGTGGCTGAGGTTCGTTTGGGGTTATTGAATCTAGCGGTTCCTCCAAATTTTCAGTTACATTTTGTGGTCGCTGAATTTCTTCCAGTTCTACCGAACTCCCACTAGTTTCTTTTGCAAGAAACTCCCTTTCCAAGAAGGTAGCGTGGCGAGATACAAACACCTTCTGTTCCTCAGTGTGGTAGAACAGATATCCTAGTGAGTCTTTAGGATATCCCACAAATTTACAGAGAACTGACCGTGCCTCTAACTTGTCCGGTTTCTGTGTTTTCACATAGGCCGGACAACCCCATATCTTAAATCGCTTAAGATACGGATTTCTTCCACTCCATATTTCATATGGAGTCTTAGGCACTGATTTGGATGGAACATAGTTCAATAGGTACGCCGCTGTCTGAAGCGCATGTCCCCAAAATGAAAGAGGCAACTCAGCACTACTCATCATGGAGCGAACCATATCCAATAGGGTACGATTCCTCCGCTCCGAAACACCGTTGTGCTGTGGTGTATAAGGAGGAGTAAGCTGAGAGAGAATACCATTCTCTTTTAAGTAATCTAGGAATTCCGTACTTAAGTACTCCCCTCCCCTGTCAGACCGGAGGATCTTGATACTTTTGCCTGTCTGGTTCTCTACTTCCTTTCTGAATTCCTTGAATTTCTCAAAAGCTTCAGATTTGTGTTTCAATAGATACACATATCCGAACCTAGAGAGATCGTCAGTGAATGTGATGAAGTACGAGAACCCACCCCTTGCATGTATAGACATCGGACCACACACATCACTGTGTATGAGTCCCAAGAGCTCTCTTGCTCTTTCCCCATGTCCGGTGAACGGAGATTTGGTCATCTTCCCTTTGAGACAAGACTGACAAGTTTCATAAGATGAAAACTCGAACGTATTCAAGAGTCCATCTTTATGCAACTTACTCAGTCTTTTCTCTCCGATATGACCAAGCCTACAATGCCACAAGTAGGATTCATTCGTATCTGAATTCTTCCTCTTGCGTGTGTTTTGTATATTGAGAACTGTATTCTGATTTAGAACGTAGATACCATTACACAGTGTACCCTCTGCAACCAGTACCTTATGAAGGTAAATGTTCATGATATTCTTTTCAAGAACAAAATCATATCCATCTTTATCGAGTAAAGAAACTGATATGATGTTGCAAACCATGGAGGGTACATAGTAGCAATCGTTCAAAATCATAGTCTTGCCATTAGGCAATACTAGGTGATATTCACCGACGGCTGCCGCATTAACTTGTGCTCCGTTCGCTACTCTGAGCGACATATCACCCGGTGTAACTTTCCTACTTTTTCTCAGTCCCTGCAATAAATTACAGATATGAGATCCTGATCCGGTATCAAGTACCCAGGAGGTAGGGCTGACCGTAAAACAGTTCTCAATTACAAGAACACCTGAAGTAGATGCAAAACCATGCTTCTTCTTCAACTGGGTATCCTGGAAATCCATACTTTCCTCTTTCCCATTCTCATACTCATGACTGTTGTCACAAGTTAGAGCTGAACCAACTTTCCCCAGTCCCGAATAAGAATTCGGATCGGTCAAGCGATACATTTTATTATCTTGATTAGGGCGTGAAAAGGTTGCTGCCTGGAGAGAGAGAAAAGAAACACTCAGCGTATGCTCTTGCAAGATTAGATTGGTTTATTAATTTATCTAACCAGGATGTCTCCCACTGTTTACTCAAATTCTTCTTAAAACCTTTTAAAAGAAGAACTAGCCGGGTTTTAATTCACGTCACAATACTTGCTTAACCTTTCAGCCAGGCTAGTGTCGGTACTTCGAGGGAGGTTTTCCAACGCTTTCGCGAAGTTCCTTAATTAAAGAACCTCTTTTCCCTGGGGGCGTAACCCCGCTAACACCTTTCTAGGCACCTACTAGGTTTATAGCATTGATCGTTAAGTGAAATAATCTCCCGAGAGTAAACCAACTCATCAGTGGGATCGGGATCCAACTGTCATTGTGTGATAACCTAGATGGAATCCACTCTAGTCACCACACTCCAGAAGGTATGCTAAATCTGCAAGTTTCAGTACTTTTGAAACTCCCGATGTGGTTTTTGCCCCTAGGACCCAAGTGATCTTGACGGAGTCAACAAATCAAAGAGTCCTAGTCAAGTTCAACCTGTCATTATCTGGATTGCATTAAACCCACCCGCATAACCCTTGACGGAGTCAACAAGGTTATACGACTGTCCTAATCAATCCCATATACCGATACAAACAAGCAGCACTTAGCTACCGTACACTACGCCTTGACGGAGTCAACAAACGCAGCACGAATACTAAGTGTTACTTGTAAGAAATGACAGAGGGCTACGGCTGGGTTTTTGGCGAAAAACCCGTTAACGTAATGAACTTGATATCGTTGAAGGAACCTGGTAGTCTTTTTGAAAAACATAGTGGCGAAAACATTTGCTAAAGAGGTCACTCCCTGCGAAGGGATCTCGGCTCTTTCCTCGTCGAGTGAGGTGCTGGGCATTCGTAAGATGAATACCTCGATGCAAAGCAAGAATAATCGACTATGGTGAAGTTATTACCCTGACGCAAAGTTTTGTCCAAGGGGTCACTCCCGGTGAAGGGATCTCGGCCCTTGCCTCGTCGACTGAGGTGCTGGGCATTCATAACCGAATACCACGATGCAAAACAAAAAGATGAACGTCCTTGTAATAACAGCTTTTTGAAAAATTGTTCCAACAACGTCTTTTAGGTTTATTTTCTTGCATTAGTTCTTTTAATGCGTCCCATCATTTAAATCCTACCATTGCAGAAAACAACCAAAATATGGCGTACGCTTATGCCATTCGCATTCGCCACGGGGCCCCGTCATCACCCGTTAGGTTACTTAACTAACGACAGAGCGGGGGCTGGGCTAGCGCGGCTGTAAAACATAAGCAACGCCTAAATAGTTATTATATATAGCAATATAGCAATGATAGCCAATCCAGATCACAGATGAACACTTTGGATATACTAGGAATCCGGAATTCGTTCGAGCCTGCAACGAAAAGTGGATTACACGGTCGCGATGAATAGCCAATACCCCACCCAAGACCCCTACGGGTGCGGCAAACTACCCGCCAAGTACCCGAAGTGAAGCAACCTCCCTCAATGCCATGAGTAGGCCACTCGGCACTTCGAGCTACCCGGTAGTTTGTGCACCCCTCCATGGGTCTATCCTAGGAGCAAAAACAGTAAAAAGAATTATACAATGACGGCTACAACCCCGACCCGGTTGTGCGGCCAAACAAATAATATTACATCAATTTACAAATTTATTACATGAATGAAAGAAAAAGAAACTCTCATCTCACATCCACCCCGGCTATTCATCCGCGACAATCCAACGAGTTCATATACACAAACCAACAACAATCACAGATCACAGATATGTATAACCCCGACTAATCGACATATAGCGATTAGCCGACGTTCAATACATAAGAACATCACAGATATAACCTTTATAGTCAAAGTATATTGAAGTTCGGAAAAAAAATACGGAATTATAGGCCCCCAAAAACAAATTTGTGTTCTGGAAAATCTGGGCACATATAATATATCTGAAAAATCCTAAAACCATGTCAGAAACATACTGCACCAAAAACGAGACAGCAACTCTACCAGAGTGCGGCGCTTCCGCGGCAATAGCAAGCTATTGCCGCGGAAGCGCGGCCGATCTGGTGAGTTACTGTGTCGTTTTTGGTGGGTTTCTTCTAAAAATCCTGAGATGATTTTTGGGATATAACAAATTTTGTTTTGACGAGAAAAAAATTTAACAGAAACTCAGGTTTTCATAACTTGGTTTTTTTTCGATTTTTCCATTTCGAACTTCGATACACTTTACTACCAAGCTAGTTTATGTTTAGTTAGGCTCTGATACCACTGTTAGGTCCACGTTACCTCTCCCGGTACTTTCGGGGTTGCGGAAACGGTAAACAAAAATTTTTCTAAGGTTTGTAACATGGACCGTAAAAGCCGGATCTTTGCTAAACGAAAACTAGCTAAAGTAAACTAACAACTAAGTAAGTTGTAGAAAGGTTATACCTTGAGCTCGAACTCCTTCTCTCCTTGCTCGTCGGAATGGTAGAAAGAGTTCACCTTGCTTGTCTTCTTCCGTCAAAGAAAGATCCACTTGAAAGCCACCACCTTTAGCTTCAACTCCAAGCTAGGAGTAACTAGAGTGCAAGAAATGCTAAGACTTGAACCCTAGAAGTGAGTAGAGAAGATCAAGTGAAGGTTTTTCTCAAGCTTTTTGTTTCTCAACACATGAGAGGGAGAGAGCTTGAGGGAGAGGATGAGCAAGAGAGAGAAAAGATATATGAGAGTGAATTATTAGTGAGCCATTCTCACTAATATGTGAGGATAATTTTAATTAGATAATTAGCTTGAAAATTGTCATGATAAATCATGAATTGACCATTATCATTTCAATTTTTGCAAAGATCAAAGAGCATCTTCCAAATGAAATGATTATGGTCAAGTTGTCAACATGGTCAACAAGTCAATGAAGTCAAATTGTCAACAACAACCATGCACAATAATTAAGCTAATTATCAATTAACAATAATCCACACAAAATCAATAGGGTTAATAAAATGACAAAAGCCATTAACCCTAAACAAGGTCCTCTCCCCCAATCTCAAGCAACTGTGCATACGCACCCGCATTCGTGATCCGAGGAACACGAACACAATGAGAAAAACCAATCTCAAATCATATACTAGGATCCGGCTTAAACCAAAGCCCGCTAGTATAAACTGTCCGGACAGCAAACGTGCACAAGTGCGCGGATGCGAACGAACCCTGTCGCAAAAACCATGCGACCTCTACTCGTTTTGCCTAAAGGCGAATAGCTCTCTGTGTGGGACTCTAAAGACTCGACACTACGCTGGCAGTGGGTTTAACCACAGACCGCAAGCGACACTAGCTGTACGTAACGGTCCCCAGGTAGATGTCGATAAGAAGACTGACGAGGTGAACCCCATCTGCACTCCTACTGAGCCTGTATGTGACAGTCTCCGTACAGTCCGGTCTGTTCGTCTGATACATCGCATGGCGGGCCTAGGGGGGCGGTAAACGTCAGTCCCCTAATAGCGGTACAAGTCGTGTCGGAGTGAAGCCCAATACACCCTGAGATAACACTGGAAACCTACCAGTATATCTCGCTTGCCCTGGCCAGGGACTACTCGTGTAATGGCTCTCCTAGACACAGCGCGATGTCAACCCCCAATACCGGGAGAGACGAATCCTGTCTAACCGTCACTGCCTCCAAGTGCTTCGGGACTGCTCCCAACTACTACCTGTTTGCACGACTCAGTAGAGCCGTGGTAGGGTAGCAATCAAAGAACAGTGGGAACACACTCGAGGCGAAGTGACAGTGTCAAGTCAGCGGACTAAGCTGTACTCATGTCACCTGGGAACTGATAACTGACGATAGGTATAATACCAACCATCAGTTCCCGACGAGTCCTGTCCAGTGTACTCGTAACCTAACGAGCACCCGCATACTATCTCAAGTACGACGTACTGACGGCTGTGGGACAGACCGTCTCCCGAGCTGGGATGAGAAGCGCATATGCTAGTCTACTCCGGAGTATCGATGCCCTATCTCGATACTCCCACGACTAGGGACGTGTATAAGGATGTGCTTGTAGATTACCCAGCCACCACGAGTGTGATCGCCATCACAACGCCGGTAATCAAGCAAAGATCCTAAGGGCTCTACTAATGCGTATAGGTGATATAATAAATAAACACACATGTACACATTAAAGCAGAGACAAACCAAGTAGCATACTACTATATTGAGCAAGATTGTCTGTACAACTGTGAATATCCCAAGCTTCCATCAAGTAATATACATACTAGTATGATACAGTAATGGCCTCTAGGGCATATACACCAACAGTATCTGTACGTCTATTTTAATCGAGTGAGATATACCTTTTGATATTATGTCGATGACATTTACCTATATCAGTGGATGGTTAGGTAAGGAGCATTAAACAGCGGTGTAATTCTTCTTAACCATAAGTACAGTTTTTAACCTACAACACACAGTGAAAGAGTTGTTAGACTCGGCGGACTTATACATAGTATTGTATGTTGTCCAGTGTCCATTAGGACAGAGGGGTTGGTCCTCATACTATATTCTGTTTACTTTTAACTTCTCTAGTTCTTAGACATATGTTTCGTAGAAACACATGGTCTAAATTTTGAGGAGTTATAGGTATTTGAATAGAGTAGAGAACCAGGTGTAGCAAGTATCGGGATTCTTCAAGGTGATCGAAGATGTAGATACTTGTGTATGGTATTCAGTTGATAGTAATGATAAAGAGAAATTGCTTCTATTTCAGGTTACTCATAATTGGAAGCATTCCTAAGTTGAGTAATGCTGATCGGCCTCTCTCCATTTTGTTGACATGCACTGGAGACAGCTGCATGATTTGAATCTGGTTCAATTAAATCAGTGCCTCTGGTTCTATATTGGATATAGCACAGTTCATATCTTAACGTTGTTAAGGTACGGGGAGTTGTCCGGCTTATAATTAAAACCAGACTCTGGACAGCTCAAGGCGCGTTTCTGTAATGGCTGTTTGTGGGTTGACCCAGGCTATGACGAGGGTTGACTTTCTACCATCTGAAAGATCAATAGTGATATTGTTTTTAACTCGCCACATTTTAAAAGAAATGGTTATTTTTCAAAAACAGTAGTGGGAGTATGGTAGAACTGGAAGTGATTCCAGAACCGCAAACGATTACTGAAGATTTGATAAGGAACCTAAAGATTCAATCTGTTTTGACATTCCATTAGCCACTCCGCAGATAAGGTGGGTAACTTCAAGCACCCGAGAGGTACTCCGGTAGCCTCAAGGACGGTGACAGGGAAGTTCTTGTTTACCCACACTTGCCATTGCTGTTGTTCCAGGCTGCGAGACCCGGTGGGAGGATGAGTATAGCGTCGTTCTAAACTAGCTTTAGAAGTGCACATCTATATGACTCTGCCAGAGGGTTGTCGTAGTCAGTGGGAGCAGCGGAAGCATTGGTGGACATCAGGCTTATGTCTATTTATAGACTAAAGCAGATATAGCGGAGATAGATCATCTATTTCTGATGTGACAGTCATAGGTTTGACGTCATCAGAATAGGGGATGGATCTGTTGAGAAGGTAGTAGGAAGTGATATTCCTATACTACGATCGGTTATACTTTGGTCGTCACACGGTGGTTTCTCCACAAGGGACTTGGACATTATATCAGACATACTGGTTACTAGATCTATAGTTTTAGATCTAGATTTGGGTGGTTTCCCAATCAGGGTACTTCGACAACATTCTAAGAGTATTTAAAATGGACGACTCCTGGCACGGTAGTGTACCTGCAAGTGATGGAGTCACCCTCTCTAAAGGTGTCTTATAGACTAAAGGGGAGAGGGATGCGTATGATTGGCAGATCACTTGCTTAGGCAATTGAGTCAATCATGAGATGTCAAGTACCACACCAGATGTTGTTCTTGCAGTAGGTGCAATAAGTTAATATTGATCCAATCTTGGAGAAACAGTCGGAAGCAGTTTTAGAATATAAGTGGATGTTCTAGGGATATGATAACGACAGCCTCATTTGGGAGACAGTTATCATTCCAGGCTTCCAAGGTGACATGGACGACAGGGTGATCGTCAGAGTTATAGTTTTCCCTCTGACGAGGGGCAGTATTTTGGACAGGTGATCCAAGGAAATACTGAGGGTTGCATGGCGCAGGATACTGATTAAGTTCAGTTGACGATACAGTCTAAGAAGTTTGGATTTGGAGTTCATTTATGTGCTCGGTCCCATCAGACATCCAGACACTCTAAGACAGGTATTGCTCATTTCGGGAGATGGCTTTCTCCGCGAACTTGAGATATAGAGAGACATAGAAAGAAACTTCAGAGCGGATCCACTCGCTGAGGCTATTCCTCGAACGCAAGAGTTTCGCAAACAGGATTTGTGAGACTGACTAGTAGAGGAGTTGGGTGTTCGGTATCACACGGGCTGTGAGTATGCGACATCGCAATAATTAGCCTTGAGTGCAAGTGGGAGATTGTTGGAGATAGTGCCCTCAGAGTCAATTATTGGATCACAGGCACGTGATTGCAATGATTGAGGGAGGACCTATCCCGGTAGAACAGTCTTACTCGAGATGATAGTTTGCTATCTGGTTTACCTTTATCATCGTGTACTGCTTTAGGTGACCTGTCAGGTCGCTATTGCACATTGATAGAGCCCCTAGGATTCTTGCTTGACAGCCGGCAGTATGAGGGCGATCATATACGTGAGAGCTGGGGTCTACAAGCATATCCTTAAAAGGTCCCTAGTCGTGGATGTTTCGAGACAGGGCATCGATTCTCCAGAGTAGAATAGTGTATACAGTCGAGACCCCGACGAGGGGCGGTGGCCGGTCTCACAAGCCACTGGTGTCTGTTGGTTCACCTAAGATGTATACAGGTGCTCATTGGGTTATGAGTACACCGGACAGGACTCACCGGGAACATGCTAGTTGGTCTTATACCTGACGTCAGATAGCAGTTCCCAGGTGACATGTGTACAGGTTAGTTCATCGACCTGGGGATCGTCATTTGTCTTGTGTGAGTTCCCACTGTACTTTGATTACTACCCTACCACGGCTCAAAGGAGTCGTGCAAACAGGTTTTAGTTGGGTACAGTCCCGAGCCACATGGAGGCAGTGAGTGGATCTTCAGGGGTTCGTCTCTCCCGGTATTGGGGGTGAGGTCGCGCTGTGTCTAGGAGAGCCATTACACAAAGTCCTTGGCCAAGGCAGGAGATTTACTGGTAGGTATTCCAGTAGTATCTCAGGGTGTTCTGGGCTACACTCCGACACGACTTGTACCGCTTTTAGGGGTCTGACTTTTACCCACCCCCTAGGCCCGACATGCGATGCTCATAGACGAACGGACCGGACTGTACGGATATTGTCACTGACAGGCTCAGTAGGGTGTCAGGATGAGTTCGCTCATCGACGTCCCTTTTAGTCAATAGCTGGTGGCCCGTTACGTATTGGCTTATACCTCTGACGTGCTAGTGGTTAAATCCACAGCCATAGTATTGACGAGTCTTTAGAGTCCACCACACTTTCAGTTACTCAAGCTTTCGGGCGAAACGCTGTAGAAGCCGTATGGAGATATGGCAGGGTCCGATCAGATACGTGCGGTATTGCACGGATCAGGATCGGACGGTTTGTACTAGAGGCCGTATAGATATATGGCAGGGTTCGATCAGATACGTGCGGTATTGCACGGATCAGGATCGGACGAACATTACTAGCCGGCTTTGGTTTAAGCCGGATCCTAGTTTAGTACAGTGTAGATTTTGTCTCTTTGCATTTGTATCCGGACGGAATACAGATGCGGGTGTGTATGCACAGTATCGGGGTTTTCCTGCGTGGTGGTGCCGGTTTGCTAAGTCCGCAAAAATTAAAGTTTATCACCGTTTCAGCGTTTGGCCGTCGGATTGACGGCCGGGGCGCCGCCGTGCACTTACAAAAACTGTGCCTAGCATCGGCACGTAAATCCTCATATATCGGACTCCGTCAGTCTGTATCGGCCCACGGGCTCTGTCAGTCCGGATCGGCCCATATTATCTCTCGACTCCGGTCGGTATCATCCGGATATCCGCCGGGCCTAAATACTATCACTGGTACGTACTCGCCACCCTGCTAGGCTCTTCGTCTGCTCCACGAAAAACATTTCTCGCCCCGGGGAACCCTACTGGGTCCACCATGTACCCGCAATCGACCTCATCCAGCTTCTCGATTCGGGTTGACATGTCACACGTCTCAGAACCGAGAAAACGCATGGTGGACGCACTGAAATATCATATCAAGGGAAACCGGGTTTTTAAAACAATACATATTCTTTTTTGAAATAACCACAGTTCCCAAATCCAGAAATCTCATAAAAACAAATATCTCAATGCGTATAATCATAAGTATGATGTATGCGACATATAAAGGAAATGTAAGTATATCAGTATATCATGCAAGGGTCATATCCTGATGCAACAATCCTACTGTGCAGTGACATGGCAATTATCGATGATGAAGTGTGTGAGCCGGCAAGCAGGTATATGTGGAATATACGCATCATCGATAATGGTGCTGGTGTCCTAACAGCATGGGTCTACTATAGCAATAAACACATTTACACATGCAATGCGATACGAATAGCATGAATATGCGGAAATCGAATAATCAACGCAACAGTGAAGAATCTACATCAATATAAAAATGTCATACAGTTTTGCTATTTGAAATAAGACGAATCGTGGTGTTTTAGAAAAATAAGGGATACGGTGTTTTTAAGAAAAGATGCATCTTTTGAAAATATCCATAGAATCTCTTTGCCTGTCTTTAAAATACTCACGATTCGTTAGTTTTGAAATAGGTATGACTCGGGTATAGTTTAACATCTACTAAGGAAACTACAGATCTAACTAACAAGCTAGTCGGGAGGGGTATGGAAACCACCTAAATCTGGGTCGATATATATATATATATATATATATATATATATAAATATAATAGTCGGTGATCCCGCCTCATAGGTACCGCGTACGATACAATATCATATGACATCCTCGAGTCATGAGTGCGGATCTTATCATCAAATAAAGCTCGTACGGTAAATCATCGTACGGCATCCCAAATTTGGGTACGGATCAATATCACAATCATCACATCAACTATCTGGTATCCTTATCATCATATCTCATGATCTGGGGTACTGATCTAGTCTAGTACTAACCGATACCATCTATATAAATATAAGTGCGTGTGTAAAACACACGTCCAAAGGCCCGCTAAAATCTCATGTCGTATCCCAAATACGAACCACATCATATCACCGATCTCATAGCATTATGCCCAATCTCATCGAATCATCTACAAATATCATCCACTATCCTCATCATCCAGGTATAAGTATAACAATTAAGCATGTGTGTGCGTGTGGGTGTAAACCTATTCTAGGGTTCGCAACTAGAAAACTATACTAGTTTACTTCTAAACCCTAATCTATCCATAGTACACCTAATCACATCTAGAATATCCATATCACACTTAACGCTATCATACATATATATATAGTATACTAAATATCGAACTGCGGGGGTGCTATACGCCATCCAACCGACTTCCCCCGTAGATATAATCTACCCATCTTGCTCTTCGCCTTCCGTTGCCGACGTCGCCATGCACTTGCTTGTCGTCCCGAAGTCTTCACGGGATATCTACACATTAACGTATCACAAATTCGTATTAAAATCACATCGGAAAACCAAAACGACACGCTAAGGCCTATAGGTTAGAACCTATGGACTACGCTTTCAAAACCATCAAACAACCCTCGATATCGTCGTACAAACATTAAGTGATCGAGGTAAAACACAAATACGAGAATCCAGGATTCAAAATACGAGAAACAAATCCCCGAATCAAAACAACAACTGTTGAAACTGGTCCCAGATTTCACCCTAGGTCAAATTGGTCAATTCTGCATATGCCAAGGGTTTTTTTTACTGATGAGGGGACCACAGAACAAGAACGAGACCAAATGGCCCAGGTCTGGCCGCAATTTGTGGCCAGAAAGCTTTTATTTGCGGCCTGGAATTGGATTGAGGGGTTGGGGTCTTGGGGTTAGCTTCCTAGGTGCATGCACATCTCTCTGTGTTTGCAAAATAATTTTCAGAGGCTCCGGGTGTCAGCAGATTTCATTTAACCCTCACAGAATTCATAATTTTCCGATATCGGCTTTTCTAAATCCGTATTCCGGGGATCTAGTCCCTGGTTTCGGTCTGAATTCTAGCACTAGGGGGTTTGTGTGGCCTCTACTGAGCTCAATTACCCATCACAACTCAAGAATTCCAAAACCCTTAACTAGAACTTTCCTACCCTCACTAAACATCACTATACTGGTTTAAAGTTAACATGGATGTAAAAGCAATGGGAAAACTAAGCTAATGGTTTAGAAAAATACCTCATTTGGCAACTCAAGAATTTTCTTGAGTTGCCCCAAGTGTCCAAAATGTAAGCTTTCTTGGTCCAATATGTTGCTTGTGAGCTTGTGCAACTTTTTGGGGAAGTGGGGAAGATGTTTTGGTGAAGTTTTTGAGATGTTTTAAGGTGAAGAAGTGGAGGTAGGAGAGAGGGCAGCAGCAGCAGCTAGGGTGTGGGAAAGGAGAGAAGATGGTGAGGAAAATGAAGTAGGAATGGGAGTTGATCCAAGGTTTGACCCCTTACCCTCTCATTCTCTCTCATGCCCATCCCTCCATTCTTTATTCAACCTTTTTCTTTTCTTTTCTTTTTCTCATTCTCTCTAATTTACAACCATGCAAGAATCATGAAGAATGCCATGATAAAAAAATGTAACTCATGAAAAAAAAGACTTGTGCATGTTTTGCACAAAACACGCTTAAAACCCGATTAGCGAATTTTAATCGCGATTAGCACTAAATTAGTGTCAAATAAATTGTAAATAATCATAATTTGCATAAATCCAATAAGGCACCCTCAATATGAATAATTTCTATAATTTTCCAAATTTTTTTCCAAATTTATCGGTATTTAATTATACCGCCTTATTAAAATATTCAATAATTTATTATTTAATTATAAAAATTCCCAAAAATAATATATATATTTTTTTTTGGAAATGTTACAGATCATCAGTAAATGTAATGAAGTACAAAGAACCAGCCCTGGCATGTGTAGACAGGGGACCACATACATCATCATGTATTAATCCCTAGAGTTCACTAACTCTTTCTCTGTTTCCAGTAAACGGAGCTATGGTCATTTTATCGTTGTGACATGACTGGCAAGTTTCACAAGATGTAAATTCAAACTGATTTAAATATTCATCTAAATGTAACTTAGCTAGTCGGGTCGTATTGATATGACGTAGTCTACAATGCCTCAAGAAGGATTCGTTCATTTCTGAACTCTTCCTCTTGTGTGTGTTCTGTATATTAAGAATTGTGGTTTGATTTAGAACGTATATGTCATTAGATAACATGCCTGAATCGATCAACATTTTGATATAGGAAATGTTCAAAACATTATCCAACAATACAAACTTATATCCTTCTTTAGTAAATAAAGAGACTGATATAATATTGCATATCGGGTTCGGTATCTAATAGCATTCGTTCAGAATCAATGTATTTGATAATACAAGGTGATATTTGCCAACTGATTTGGCTGCAACAATTGCACCAATCTGTATACATAGAGACATATCACCATATTCTCAGTTCTCTACCTTTCTGTAGCCCATGTAACAGATTACATGTGCAGAATCCTGATCCGGTATCAAATACCCAGGACATAGAGGATACTGAGAAATAGTTCTCTGTAACGAATACACCCGAAGAAGATGCATCAACATGCACTTTCTTCGTTTGGGCGGCATGGGAATCCTGGTATTCCCCTATTTTCTACTTGGCCTTATAACAATTATAAGTTGGAGCGGGACCAACGTTCCCCAGCTCAGTACAACAAGCGGGTTCGGTCAATACATCCATATTATTATCTTGATTAAGGCGTGATATGGTCGCTACCTGGAGAGAGAGAGAAGAAAACACTCTGCGTGCGCTCTTGCAAGATTAGATTGGTTATATATTTTATCTAATTAAGATGGCTCCCACTGTTTTTATCAAATCTTCCTTCAAACCTTAAAAGGAAAAACTAGCCGGGATTAATTACACCCTACAAGTTCGTCAATCTTTCAGCCAGGCCAATACCGGTACTTTGAAGGAGGTTCCCCGTGCTTTCGCACGGACCTAATTAAAAAAACCTCGTTTTCCCAGGGGCGTAACCCCGTTGACATCTTTCTAGGTACCTACTTGATCGGATAATTGTAAAGTACACAACTCTCCCAGGAGTAACAATTACTCGCATCGGGTATCAGGATCCAACTATCTCATAAAAGGTATGCAATCTCATTGCAAATTTCAACACTTGAAACTCTAGATAATGGGTTTTACCCCTAGCACTTATAACATTGACTATAATCAACATAACATAAGCACTAGTCAAGTTCTACCCGTCATTTCTTGATTAATTAGACCCACCCATATGACCCTTGACTATAACAACATAATCACATGACTGTCCTAATTAATCGCATCATATGCTGTGTAGGAAGACATCACTTAGCTACCGTACACTATGCCTTGACTATGAATAACATACGCAGCACGAATACTAAGTACTCTACTTTCTAAAATGATGGAGGGTTGCGGATAGTTTTTGTGAAAACCTTTAACACTTTGAACTTGATATAGTTCCAGAATCAAATAGTTTTAAAAGGAGTGGTTTAAGCTCCGCTTTTTGAAACTTTGCTTTTTCGTAAAAAAAGCCTAGTGGATTTCAAATTCGATTCTACAACATCTTTAGGTCTATTTTCCTTCATTAATCTCATCAATAAATGTCCCATCATTTAAGTAACCTAAACATCACAGATAAATATAACGTACGCTTATGCCATCTGCATTCGCCACGAAGTCCCGACATGCACCGTTAGGTTAGGTAACTAACGGCAGAGCGAGAGGAGGGCTAGCGCGGGTGAAAAACATAAGCAACGTCTATAATATATCATATATATTATAATGTTTCCATCTCAGAATATAAAATGATCACATCACAGAATATCAGCAGAAGAAGACAACAAATGAAATATTGGATATACTATGATTTTCATGTTTTAAATTAAGCCAGTATAAAACACAGTTTCCACGGTCGTGATGAATAGACAAACCCACAACCTTAGACCCCTACGAGAGCGGCAAGCAACCCTACCAATTCTAGAGTTAGGAGACCCGGACTCGACGTCTCGAGATGGTCTCCCACTGGACTCTAGAACCCGGTTACTTGTGCTCCCCTCCTTGGTATCCTAATGCAGAAAAGTAAATAATATACATCAACGGTGGCATCTTCCTCAACCCGGAAGTGCCCCAATAAAAGAATATTACATACAAGTTTTTACATGAATGAAAATGAAAAACTCTCATCTCACATAAAAAAAACCCGGCTATTCAAACACGACGATCCAATATAATATATCACAGCAACACATAACATCACATGTCATCCACGTAAGTAAATATGCGTATCCTAATTGTCGTTGACATATAGCAACAAAACCGGAGATACACCACATATTACACTTACGGTCGCAGAAAAGAAAGTGAAAACTACAACAGTTAGAATCCGCAACCACCTTAGACATCATAAACCCGAAATATCTCATATTCCGGATTGCATGCCTAACAATATGAATTCCTTAGACATCGCATGCCTAACAATTATAAACCCCGCATTTTAGTCTCGATGTTGAAAATACTTTTCAATAACAAGTCGGGCAATTCAACAAGATTCCCGACATCCCGATCGAATGCTCGTCGGAAACTTTAGTAGACGGCCGCACCCACGATACCGACGACGAAGTGCACTTAGGTGGAACACCGCACACGCGAGCACCCGGACGGATGCTTTTGGCAACGAAGTTCTCCTACAGTCACCTTGTCGGAGTTATGGGGCGTAGCTATCTAGTAAGGTTACCCGGCGAGTATTCGCGTAAACTACGTGATTGCGACAGACTTTTGATCACATCAAAATCCCGTGGCAACTGATCAAATGGGACTAAATTGCTAGATTTATGTTGATTCCAAGTATTGTATCCCATCACAAATATCTGGACAACGTTAAACTTTTCGATCGATTAATCAAAGTCCCACAATTCCCTAAGTGCTCAACACTTGAGCACCATTCAAAAATACTCAGAACATACCACAGCATCTATGGACCAACCGTAGAAGGGCAAACCCAAGCCTCATTAATGGTACCGTGGAACTGCCACAAACCCTAAGGTTCAAAGCTGTTCCATGGTCATTATATCGAGTTAGGGTTTCATTCTTCTAGAGGGTCCACAGAATCGCTTGCATGATTTTCCGAATACCTTAAACTTGGAAAAATGGGTTTTTGACATTCGATCGAACTTTTTTAACTTCGTCTAGATAACATGTGAAAACCTGAAACCAATGTTAAACTACGAATACGAAACACTCCGAGTTGCCTATACAGTAAGACTGCATCACATGAAATCTTAGAAAAAACAAACATCAAACCCTAGAGCCTGGAACACAGAAAAAATTCGAGGCCAAAATTCCTTGATGGGGCCGAGCTGGCCGGTTTTAGTAGGGAAGTGGCCGGCCACTTTGCAAGGAAATGGGCTCAAATTTCTTCTGTGTTCATGCCATATCTCATACAACATTCTGCACTTGTTTAAAAAACATTTAGAAGCCATTTAAAATTCGACAGAAACTAGGGTTCGATGTTTCAAGTTTCAAAGTCATTTCGGTTTCGTAATCTAACAAATATCGTCTAATACTCAAGCCCGGCTCTGATACCACTGTTGGGATTCCTTAGCACCCTACTATGTTTTCACAGCAACAACCATGCCAAATTAAAAAAAATTAGTACGCTAATGAACCCTAACCTAGGATCTAGTTAGAGTGAATAGACGAAATGAAACATGTAATCAACCATTACACTAAGTGAATGAGGAATACAAGCTTTGTAGACTGTTCCTTCACTTCTAAAGCTCCGAGTAGTAGTCCCTTCGCTGCGAGTAAAGATCTCCCGAACTCTAGTATGGGTTCCCTTGGAGAAATGAACAATCTTGCTCGAAGTCTTCGAGGCCGAAGATGATCTACATCGAGGAGACTCAAACCCAAGCTACCACTTCACTAGGTGATGAACCTTGTGATGAGAACACCCTAAACTAAATGGCAAGTAGAAGAGGATGATAAAGTAAGAAATGGGCTCACTTTAGATTTTATTTTCTCACAATATTTTCTAACCATTATAAAAGCTAGAGAGCTTTCATGAGGAAGAAGATGAATTGATCAAGATGAGAAAATGAAACTAATGAGGTGAGAATAGCAACCATGGGTGAGTTAATATCACATATCAACCAATGTATAGACATAACCATGGTTTAAGATAATGGTTTGGTTAATAAATATCTTTAATAAGACAAAGTTAGTGGACTAAGTCAAATGATCTACAAGCTTCCACAAGCTTATAAGCCATGACAAAATACCACTAATTTTGAATTACTAAAATAAATAAAATCCTTACCATTATCTTAATTATGGTGTAAGTCACACACACACCCATGTTTGCATGTATCATCAAGCATGATACAAACTAATGTACACAAATACATATCACATATACACTTTGTGCACAATCAAGTGAGAAAAGCAATCTTGAGTGAGCTAATACTAGCTAATGTAAATTAATATATCAAATATATAATTATACATTAGATTATCAAATCAACACTTGATTTAATAATCCGGCTATATCACATATAACCGACTAATATCATATGTATCATTTTATCAAATCAACTCTTGATTTGATAATCCGGCTATATCGCATATAATCGACCGATGACACAAATCGCGAGAATAGAATACGGTATCACATACTCATATTAATCTCGGTCCCGCACATATCACATATGTGCCCCTACTTCATTTCGTTGAGCCAGGAAACCTCTGTGTAGGACTCTAAAGACTCGTCAATACGCCGGCAGTGGATGATGATCATATCAAACACCCACAAGCCACAAGAGGCCTGCTAAACATAACGGCCACCTGGGTATTGAGCGATCAAAAGATCAACAAGCAAGCCTGCTCATATTCCTTCGAATCCAATCAGTAACACTACCGTACAGTCCAGTCTGTTCGTCTGATATGTCGCATATCTCGCCTAGGGGTGGTAAACGTCAGACCCCAATAGCTTGATAAGTCATGCCGGTGTAAGGTTCATAACGGTCGAGAAACTATTGATAACACTTACCAGTAAATCTCATCTACCCTGACCAGGGATTTCAGTTATGGCCAATGGAGCATAGCGCAACATCAACCCCCAATACCGGGAGAGACGAATCCCCTCCTATCGCTCATTGCCTCCATGTGACTCGGGACTGTACCCAAAAACCACATGTTTGCACGACTCAGTAGAGCAGTGGTAGGGTGGAAATCAAAGCACAGTGGGAGACACACAAGACTCTATGACGATCTCGGGTCAACAGACTAACCTGTACCAGTGTCACTAGAGAACTGCTATCTGACGTGAGGTATAATACAATCTAGGAGTTCTCGGCGAGTCCGTTCAATGTACCCAGTCTCCACTGAACACCCATATACTATCTCTGATGTCAAACACCAATAGATATGGGATCATCCTGTTAGTAATGTGTATGCCCTAGAGGCCATTACTGTACATACAATGTATATTGTAGTGCATGCTTGGACAAATATGGGAGGACTTTCTTGCTCGACATGATAGTATGCTATCTGGTTGCTCTTTATCTTAACTTGTACTCTGGTTGTCTCTATGTTACATGTTGATAAAGCCCTTAGGATGAGTATTTGACTACCAGGATTATGATGCAAATCATACTAGTGGGGACAGTGTAGTCGCTAAGTACATCCTTCAAATGTTCCTAGTCGAGGGTGTATCGAGACAGGGCATCGATATACCATAGTAGACTAGCGTATAGCTTCTCGACCCATGTAGATGGGCGATGGATGATCCCATATCCATTGGTGTTTGACATCAGAGATAGTATATTGGTGCTCAGTGGAGACTGGGTACACTGGACAGACTCGTCGAGAACTCCCAGATGGTATTATACATCACGTCAGATAGCAGTTCTCTGGTGACACTGGTACAGGTTAGTCAGTAGACCCGAGATCGTCATAGAGTCTTGTGTGATTCTGTTGGATATAGTGCCCTCAGAGTCAATTATTGGATCACAGGCACGTGATTGCAAAGATTGAGGGAGGACCAATACCGGTAGGACAGTCTTACTCGAGAGGTTTGTATACTATCCAGTTTGTCTTTATCATCGTGTACATGCTTTAGGTGACATTGTAGCTCACTATTACACGTTGATATAGAGAATAGTATGCTACTATGGTTTGTCTTTATCAGTCGTGTACAGCTTTAGGTGACATGTTCACTATTACACATTGATAGAGCCCTTAGGATCCTGCTTGACTACCAAAAGTAGGATGGCGATCATATACGTGAGAGTTGGGTAGTCCATAAGCAAATCCTTAAAAGTGGTCCCTAGTCGAGGGAGTTTCGAGACAGGGCATCGATACTCCGGAGTAGACTAGTGTATACAGTCGAGACCCCGACAAAGGGCTGTGGCCGGTCTCACAAGCCACTGGTGTCAGTTGGTTCACCTAAGATGTAGATAGGTGCTCGTTGGGTTATGAGTACACCGGACAGGACTCGCCGGGAACATGCTAGTTGGGATTATACCAGACGTCAGATAGCAGTTCCCTGGTGACATGTGTATAGGTTAGTTCATCGACTTGAGATCGTCATTTGTCTCGTGTGAGTTCCCACTGTACTTTGATTACTACCCTACCACGGCTCAAAGGAGTCGTGCAAACAGGTTTTAGTTGGGTACAGTCCCGAGCCACATGGATGCAGTGAGCGGATCGGCAGGGGTTTCGTCTCTCCCGGTATTGGGAGTGAGATCGCGCTGTGTCTAGGAGAGCCATTACACAAAGCCCTCGGCCGAGGCAGGAGATTTACTGGTAGGTATTCCAGTAGTATCTCAGGGTGTTCTGGGCTACACTCCGACATGACTTGTACCGCCTTTGGGGGTCTGACTTTTACCAACCCCCTAGGCCCACCATGCGATGCTCATAGACGAACGGACCGGACTGTACGGATATTGTCACTGACAGGCTCAGTAGGGTGTCAGGATGAGTTCTCTCATCAACCTCCCTTTTGGTCAATACTTGGTAGCCCGTTACGTACGGCTAGTACCTCTGACGAGCTAGTAGTTAAATCCACAGCCAAAGTATTGACGAGTCTTTAGAGTCCCCCACAGACAGTTTCTCAAGTTTCGGGCGAAACGTTGTAGAGGCCGTATGATATATGGCAGGGTTCGATCATATACGTGCGGTATTGCACGGGTCATGATCGGACGGATCATACTAGTGGGCTTTGGTTTAAGCTGGATCCAAGTATTAGATTTGTTGGATTACTTTAGTCTCATCGCATTCGCATTCAGTCGGAATGCGGATGCAGGTATGTATATACAAGTGAGGGATATCCTTGTGATCCGTCACGAGTTTACTTTAGATGTTGCCGTATCTTTTTGTTGTGGCAAACATTTGGATTAATGTTTTCTTATGGAAATAATGAGCTAGAATTTCATCATGACATGCATTAAATGTGACATGGACTTCACTAGTGACTCATGGTCTCTTTTTTAGCAAAAATGCCATATTAGTGGATTGATTTGTGTTGATATGATGAGGGGAGAGAGAGAGGGGATGCCTTGAGTGAGCTTGGTCTCATATTATTCTTTTCACTCTCTCCCACTCTCATGTTATCACAAAAGAAAAGAAAGGGAGAAACTTCTTCTTCCTCCTCTTTCTTCTCTAGCTCAAAACTTCCATCAATGGCTTCACCTCTAACCTCCATCCAAATCCATGGATGCAATAGACAAAGTGATCACAAACATCCTCTCCAACACCTTGGGCACGTCGGCTAGCACACTTCGTGCCCGAGTTGCTTCGGATGAAGCAGGAGCCCGTAAAAGGAATCGATGATGTGGTACCCTTTCCGATGAGGAGATCGAGACCGGAGATGCCGCGAGGAGCTTGGGATGGTGGCCGATGACCGCAGGACACGGATCGCTCGGTATAGCTTTCTATCCCTTCTCTAGATAGCTAGTTTATAGGTTAATGGTTCGATCCGGGTTTTAAGCATACGATAGCGCTGGTTTTCTAGTTTAGAAAAAATTTCGTTCCCGCATTTTGGCCTCGGAAAGACGGCCGGGACGCTACCGTAGTCTTACATGGTATCAGAGCCACGCCATTAACCTTTACTAGCTTACTCTAGCGTGTTTAGAACGTAGACCGGACGAAAATTTCAAAAACTGTATTTCCAACTTGACAGTTTCTGTCGAAATTTTTTAGTTGTCAAAAAATTATTTGGTGTATTGCAGAAATATGTGCAAGCGTTTTTATGAAACCTGACAAAATTTGGTAAGATGTTGACACTGTAGCGCGGCGGAACCGTGGCCGTACCCTCGTTTTGGCCGCGGTTCCACGGCAGCACTGTAGCAACTGTGTGCCATTTTTTCTACAGGGGTTCATAACATGGAAATGGGGTTTATGGTGTTTTTTATTTGGGCCCAGATTTGTCTGAGTACTGGGTATTGTGCTTGGGGCCCACTTCAGGAAACTTTGTCGATCGAAATTTTTAAAACATGTTAGTTCACAGTATTTACATTATATCTGCGACCGTGAATGTCATTTGATCGGTAAATCCTGTCTAATTGCTATAGCTCTTTTAGACGGATTTGCGAACGTGACATTCACGTTGATGTTCTGTGTTGTGCTGTGATATTGCGGATTTGTCATGGTGGATAACCTGGATGCAATGTTAGTACAGTTTGGTTATTTATGTACATCTGATATTGCGGGGCGAGCGTCCGACATGTAGACTGCCGTCACTGCCTGTTTGTATATTATTCTTTTGGGGCACGACCAGGCTGAGATCGATGTACCCGTTGTATATATTTTACTTTCTGTACTAGGATTACCCCGCGGTGGGTTGCACGGATAACCGGGTTCTAGAGGGCAACGGGCCCGCATCTCATGGCTTTGAGACGGACGGGGCTTCACTCTAGAATTGGCGAGCTATTCGCCGCACTCATAGGGGGTACAGGTTGACCCAAGGAGGGATGGTCAAGTTACCGGATTCCGTGAAGTGCTGGGTGGTCCATTCACGTTGATGAAAGGGGCTGCCTCGCTTCAGGTTTTGGCGGGTAACTTGCCGCACCCATAGGGGTCTAGGATTTCATTGCACAGACTATCCACACGACCAGGGGAACGTCGGGTTTTAGTAACGGCTCTATGAATCCCGGGGATTCCAGATACCTGTATTGTTCTGTGATGCTTATTACATTTCTGAGATGTTGCATTTATCACGCCATGAGCGATTATTATATATTGATATATATACTAGTAGATGTTGTATATGTTTTACACCCACGCTAGTCCAGTCCCCGCTCTGTCGTTAGTTAAGTAACCTAACGGGTGATGACGGGACCCAGTGGCGAATGCGGATGACATATACGTACATCGTATTTTCGTTCTTTTGTGGTGTGATTAATTGATGGGACTGCATTGATTCGGATCAATGAAAGCTAAATAAACCTATTCTGATATTGTTGGAACATTTTTCAAAAAAGGCTGTTATTGCAAGGACGTTCTCTTTTGTTTTGCACAGTGGTATTCGGTTATGAATATCCAGCACCTCAGTCGATGAGGCAAGGGCCGAGATCCCTTCATCGGGAGTGACCCCTTGGACAGAAGTTTGCGTCAGGGCAATAACTTCAATATAGCCGATTACTTTTTACTTTGCATCGTAGTATTCAGTTGGAATATCCTGCACCTCATTCTATGGGGAAAGAGCCGAGATCCCTTCACCGGGAGTGACCTCTTTAGCAAAGGTTTTCGCCACTATATTTTTATAAAAGCTATGCAGTTCCTTCTGTTAGTGTATATGCCCTAGAGGCCATTACTGTATCATACTAGTTTGTATATTACTTAATGGAAGCTTGGGATATTCACAGTTGTATAGACAATCTTGCTCAAAATAGTAGTATGCTACTTGGTTTGTTTCTACTTTAATGTGTATATGTGTTTCTTTTAGTATATCACATATACACATTAGTGGAGCCCTTAGGATCTTTGCTTGATTACCAGTGTTGTGATGGCAGTCACACTCGTGGGGGCTGGGTAATCCACAAGCACATCCTTATACAGGTCCCTAGTCGTAGGACTATCGAGACAGGGCATCAATACTCCGGAGTAGACTAGCGTATGCGCTTCTCATCCCGGCAGGGGAGACGGTCTGTCCCACAGCCGTCAGTACGTCGTACTTGAGATAGTATGCGGGTGCTCGTTAGGTTATGAGTACACTGGACAGGACTCATCGGGAACTGTTGGTTGGTACTATACCTATCGTCAGTTATCAGTTCCCAGGTGACATGAGTACAGCTTAGTCTGCTGACTTGACACTGTCACTTCACCTCGAGTGTGTTCCCACTGTACTTTGATTACTATCCTACCACGGCTCAAAGGAGTCGTGCAAACAGGTAGTAGTTGGGTGCAGTCCCGAAGCACTTGGAGGCAGTGACGGTTAGACAGGATTCGTCTCTCCCGGTATTGGGAGTTGATATCGCGCTGAGTCAAGGAGAGCCATTACACATAGTCGTCCCTGGCCAGGGCAAGCGAGATATACTGGTAGGTTTCCAGTGTTATCTGTTAGTGTATATGCCCTAGAGGCCATTACTGTATCATACTAGTTTGTATATTACTTAATGGAAGCTTGGGATATTCACCTTGTATATACAATCTTGCTCAAAATGGTAGTATGCTACTTGGTTTGTTTCTATTTCAATGTGTACTTGTGTTTATTTTAGTATATCACCTATACACATTAGTGGAGCCCTTAGGATCTTTGCTTGATTACCAGCGTTGTGATGGCAGTCACACTAGTGGGGCTGGGTAATCTATAAGCACATCCTTATGCAGCTCCCTAATCGCAGGACTATCGAGACAGGGCATCGATACTCCGGAGTAGACTAGCGCATGCGCTTCTCGTCCCAGTGTGGGAGACGGTCTGTCCCACAGCCGTTAGTACGTCGTACTGGAGATAGTATGCGGGTGCTCGTTAGGTTATGAGTACACTGGACAGGACTCATAGGGAACTGACCGGTTGGTATTATACCTATCGTCAGTTATCAGTTCCCAGGTGACATGAGTACAGCTTAGTCCGCTGACTTGACACTATCACTTCGCCTCGAGTGTGTTCCCACTGTACTTTGATTACTACCCTACCACGGCTCAAAGGAGTCGTGCAAACAGGTAGTAGTTGGGTGCAGTCCCGAAGCACTTGGAGGCAGTGACGGTTATACAGGATTCGTCTCTCCCGGTATTGGCGATTGACATCGCGCTGTGTCTAGGTGAGCCATTACACGGGTAGTCCCTGGCCAGGGCAACCGAGATATACTGGTAGGCTTCCAGTGCTATCTCAGGGTGTATTGGGCTTCACTCCGACACGACTTGTACCGCTATTAGGGGACTGACGTTTACCGCCCCCCTAGGCCCTCCATGCGATGTATCAGACGAACAGGCCGGACTGTACGGAGACTGTCACATTCAGGCTCAGTAGGAGTTCAGATGGGTTTCACCTCGTCAGTCTTCTTGTCGGCATCTACCTAGGGACCGTTACGCACAGCTAGTGCCGCTTGCGGTCTGTGGTTAAAGCCACTGCCAGCGTAGTGTCGAGTCTTTAGAGTCCCACACAGAAAGCTATTCGCCTTTAGGCAAAAGAGTAGAGGTCTCATGGTTTTGCGACAGGTCGCATGGTTTTGCGACAGGGTTCAGTCACATCCGTGCAATTGTGCACGTTTAGTGTCCGGACAGTTTACACTAGCGGGCTTTGGTTTAAGCCAGATCCTAGTGTACGTATTGGGATTGGTTCTATCCAGTATGTATTCATGTTCCTCGGAACGCGGATGCGGGTGTGTATGCACAGTTGGCGGAGAGACAGAGGCAGAGGATTCTCATTAGGGTTGTTGACCGTTGACCGTTGACTGTTGACTTTTTGTTCAACCCTAATGAGAATATGATATATGATTAACAATAATATTAATTAAGTATTGTGGTGACATGGTTGTTGAGGGGTTGACTTTGTTGACTTGTTGACTTTGTTGACCGGTTGACTAGGTTGGACTAGTTGACCATCATGATGACAATGGCTATCATTTCATGGCAAAGACTTTTCACTTGCTTGTTCTCTTGTGCAATATGAGTGCATGAAATGATATAGCCATTTTGACTTAAACCATTTACACAATACTTGATTACTATTTTTGTGATGATGGTTTTGGATTATGAGAGCCAAGTGAGAAAAGTCTTTCTCATTCTATCATTTTCATTCTCTCTCTTGTTCTTGAGCTCTCATCTTCTTCCTCTTGCTCTCCTTCTCCTTTGTCTATGGTTCACTTGTCTCATGTGTTGAGAACTAAGAACCATAGAGAAAATCCCAACACACTCTTCTCTACTCACTCTAGTTCATAAGATTTGGCAAACCAATTGAACTAGTTTTCTTCAAAGACCGAAGAAGAAGCCAAAGGTAAAAGCTTTCAGGAGGATCGATCTTCGACGCAAGGAGACGACGGGGTGAAGCCGATCCGGACAACCATCGAGGCTTGAAGACGAAGGAGTTCAAGAAAGAAAGGTATAACCCCCTAACCGAGTAGTTAACAACTCCTAGTTAGGTTGTTAGTTAGATGTTTAACAAAGATCCGGTTTTGAGTCCATGTTACCACCTCTAGAAAATTGTTTTTCACCAAATTCCGCATGCCCGAAAGTACCGGGAGAGGTAGCATGGACTTACATTATCTCAGGGTGTTCTGGGATACACTCCGACACGACTTGTACCGCTATTAGGGGACTGACTTTTACCGCCCCCTAGGCCCGCCATGCGATATTCTCAAACGAACAGACCGGACTGTACGGAGACTGTCACATTCAGGCTCAGTAGGAGTTCAGATGGGTTTCATCTCGTCAGTCTTCTTAGCGGCATCTACCTGGGGGCCGTTACGCACAGCTAGTGCCGCTTGTGGTCTATGGTTAAACCCACTGCCAGCGTATTGTCGAGTCTTTAGAGTCCCACACAGAGAGCTATTCGCCTTTAGGCAAAAGAGTAGAGGTCGCATGGTTTTGCGACAGGGTTCGGTCACATCCGCGCACTTGTGCACTTTGGTGTCCGGGCAGTTATTACTAGCGGGCTTTGGTTTAAGCCAGATTCAAGTATACGTTTTGGGATTGGTTTTATCTCATTTGTATTCGTGTTCCCCGGAACGCGAATGCGGGTGTGTATGCACGGTTGACCGAGACGGAGGAAGAAGATTCTCATTAGGGTTGTTGACTGTTGACCTTTTCTAAACCCTAATGAAAATAAGAAATATGATTAATAATAATATTAATTAAGTATTATTGTGCCATGGTTGGGTTGAAAGGTTGACTTTGTTGACTAGCTTGGACTTGTTGACCATCATCATTACAATGGCTATCATTTCATAGCTAAGACTTTTGCTTGCTTGTTATTCTTTACAAAATGAGTGCATGAAATGATAATGCCATTGACATGAACCATCACATAATACTCAATTATTATTATTATTATGACTATTTTGTATTATGAGAGAATGGTTGCAAAAATTCTTCACTCATTTCTATCATTTGCTCTCTCTCTCATCAAAGCTCTCCTCTTCCTCTTGCTCTCCCTCTTCCTCTAGCTCAAGGCAAAAATCTCTCATGTGTTGAGAACCATTTGCCTTGGAGATAAAAACCAAAAACCCTTCTCTACCCATCCTAATGTACAAGGTCTAGCAAGCCAAGTATTCTAGTTTCCTCTAGACTGAAGTTGGAACCAAAGGTAGAAACTTTCAGGTGGATCCATCTACGGCACAAGGAGACGACGAGGTGAGACCGATCCGACCACCACAAGGAGTCGAAGAGAAGGACTTCAAGTTAAGGTATAACCCCTAACATAGTGGTTAAACTCTTAGTTAGGTTGTTAGATAGTTTGTTTAGCAAAGATCCGTTTTTTGAGTCCATCTTACCTCCACCGAAAAAATCGTTTTTCACCGCTTCCGCATCCCCGAAAGAACCGGGATGGGTAACGTGGACTTAAAGTGGTATCAGAGCCTAGATAAACACTATCTAGCTTGTTAGCAAAGTAACTAGAAGTTCGATCGAAAAGAAAATCACAAAACACGCCCGGGACATGTACTTTCTGTCGATTTTTTTACAGCTCAAAAAATTATTTAACACATCTGAAAATTCGTCTCAGGGTTTTATTTGAACACAGCAGAAAAACGAGCCAACGAACCGACCAACTCACCGCGGAACCGCGGCAAGAAGAGCTTTTTGCCGCGGATCCGCGGCCGAGTTGACTCGGCCGTGGGTCGTTTTTACTGCAGTGTGTTCTCTGTGTTGTTTTGGGATTTTTACAATATGTTTTTTCTACCCAGATTTTCCAGAAAATAAAATTTGTTTTTGGGGTGGTTACAAATCCGTATTTTGATCAAACTTCTATAGACTTTGGCTAATTGGTTATATCTGTGATGTGATATTTGTATTGAACGTCTGCTAATCGCTATACGTCGATTGGTGGGGGTTATAAATATCTGTGATCTGTAATGTTGCTGGTATGTGTATATGAATTCGTTGGATTGTCGCGGATGAAGAGCCGGGGGTTGTGAGATGAGAGTTTTCTTTAACTTTTTATTTGATGTAATATGTAATTGATGTAATATTATTTAAATGGCCGCACAACCGGGATGAGGTTGTAGCCGCCATTGTATAATTTCTTTTACTGTTTTTGCTCCTAGGATAGACCCAAGCTGGGGTGCACAAACTACCGGGTACCTCGAAGTGCCGAGTGGCCTACTCATGTTGTTGAGCGATATTGCTTCACTTCGGGTATTTGGCGGGTAGTTTGCCGCACCCGTAGTGGTCTAGGATGGGGTATTAGCTATTCATTGCGACCGTGCGCTTTTCGTTACAGGCTCGAACGAATCGCGGATTCCTACTATATCCAAAGTATTCATCTATGATCTGGAATAGCTATCATTGCATGTGACGAATGTGTATATCTATATATGACATCTATTTAGGCGTTGCTTATGTTTTGCATCCGCGCTAGCCCAGCCCCCGCTCTGTCGTTAGTTAAGTAACCTAACGGATAATGACGGGGCCCCGTGGTGAAAGCGGATGGCATAAGCATACGTCATATTTTCGTTGTTTTCTGCAGTGGTAGGATTAAATGATGGGACGCATTAAATTAATACAAGAAAACAAACCAAAGTAAAGTCGTTGGAACAATTTCAAAACCACTCGGTTTCTTTTCAAAAACAAATTTTAAACGCGGAGCTTAAGCCACTCCTTTTAAAAGCTATCTCGTTCCTTCGATTATATCAAGTTCACAATGTTCACGGTTTTGCCAAAACCATTCGTAGCCCTCCGTCATTTCAGTTAAATATTCAGTAGTATTTAAGCTTTGTATTTTGACCTTCGCCAAGGCATAGTGATTGGTAGCTGCTGAATATTTATCTGTAGCATAGATAGATGCGTTGGTTTGGGACAGTCATACTACTATTTTGGCCTTCGTCAAGGATATGTACGGGTGAGTTCAAATTAACCTGGATAATGACGGGTAGAACTTGACATGTGACTTATGATATGTTGGCCTTCGTCAAGGTCATAAGAGCATGGGGCAAAAATCCACATTGGGAGTTTCTAAAGAAACTGAAACTTGCTAGCACTGCATACTATTTGGAGTGTGATTATTCTGGTAGGATTCCTTCAGTTTTATCAAACGATGATATTTGGATCCCGATCCTACTGTGAGTATATGCTACTCCTCGGGAACTTTCTCACTTAACGATCAATGTTATAAACCAAGTAGGTGTCTAGAAAGGAGTTAGCGGGGCTACGCCCCCATGGAAAAGAGGTTATTTAACTAAGGAACTTCGCGAAAGCGTTGGAAAACCTCCCTCGAAGTACCGACAACGGTTAAGCAAGTATTGTACGGTGAGATTGATCCCGACTAATTCTTCCTTTTTGGTTTGAGGAGGGATTCGAGAAACAGTGGGAGCCATCCTGTTTAGATAAATTAAAAACCAATCTAAACTTGCAAAAGCACCATGCTGAGTGTTTTCTTCTCTCTCTCTTAATTGCAGCGACCCAGTGACCACACATAGGTTACATCTAGATAATAAAATGACTGAATCTGACTGTTATGTTTGGCAAAGGTCTGTCCAGATGTCCATTACCCATGACAAGATGGGACACCTCTTAACTAATCAAACCCCTGCCGTCTCAGGACCAGTTTCCCCTGTCACGGATAGTGATATCCGTAAGACATCAGAAAAAGACTTTGCGAAAGCCAAGTGCCTCGTGTTAGCCTCAGTTGATGGTACATACCAGAGGCAGCACGAGAAGATGGACTTAGTTTCTATCTTCCTCCATAATAAAGATTTATATGCAGAGCAATCTCGTATCGCAAGATATGAGACCTCGAACGAATTGCTTCAAGCGAGGTTGGCTATCGGGTCATCTGTAGGGGGCAACGTCCTTACAGAGACCAGCTATTTTGAGCTCACGGATCTGAAGACCACGTTGAAGAATGAGTCAAAAACTGACTTGATTCTACAGTCTCTGCCCTCTGCTTATACCCTGAAGGAAACCAGGGAAGTAGAAGGAAAGGGAAGGGCAAAAGTTTCGGGACTAGATGTAGTAAAGGAGGGACGTTCCTATTGTTACAGGAATGAACATTGGCAGAAGGATTGCGGGGCTAGTAAAGCCAGTAGCCAGGATTCGAAGCATGCTGTGGCTTCGGCTTCGGGTGTGTTTGTAGTAGAGAACTGTATGTCAGTTAACCCTACTTCCTGGGTATTGGATACCGGATCAGGATCTCACATCTGTAATTCGTTACAGGCTCTGAGAAACCGTAGGGTTATCAAGATAGGTGATATGACTATCAGGTTTGCTAACGGAATGAGCATGAACGCTGAATCCGTAGGGGAATATCATCTTGGACTGACAACTGGGCAGATATTGATTCTGCGTAACTGTTTGTATGTACCAGGTGTGACTTGTACTATCATATCTGTATCCTTACTTTCTAAGGAAGGATATGATTTTACTTTTATAAGCGATGTGGTCTACATCCACCTAAATCAAGTTCTGATTGGGTCAGGTACATTAGAAAACGGGATATACGTATTGAACCAAGCTCAGATTTTCAGTGTCCAGAACACACTTAAAAGAAAGTCTCCGGAATTAAATCAGGCTTTCTTATGGCATTGTAGACTGGGTCACATTAATGAGACACGGTTAACTAAGTTATATAAAGAGGGATACTTGAATCCGTTCGAGTATCAGTCTTATGCCACTTGTGAATCTTGTCTCATGGGAAAGATGACAAAAACTCTGTTCACTGGACACGGAGTAAGAGCGAGCGAGCTCTTGGGACTCATACACAGTGACGTATGTGGTCCAATGTCTACACATGCGCGAAGCGGTTATTCATACTTCATTAGTTTCACAGATGATTTCTCTAGGTATGGACATGTCTTCCTGATGAAGCATAAATCCGAGGCTTTTGAGAAATTTTGGGAATACAAGAATGAAGTTGAAAACCAAACAGGCAAAAGTATCAAGATACGGAGATCTGATCGAGGTGGTGAATACTTGAGTGCCGAGTTTCTGGACTACTTAAAAGAGAAATACCTGTGCTAGTATACCTGCACAATTATCGATGATGCGTATGTTACACTTACACAGATTGGCCGGCTCAGACACTTCATCATCGATAATTGCCATGTCACTACACAGTAGGATTGCCGCATCATGATATGACTCTTCGCATAACTTACTTGCGTATATACCCACTTGTACATCCATATTGGCGCACATACATATTGTACACTCATACTTGCGTATATACCCACTTGTACATCCATATTGGCGCACATACATATTGTACATATTGGCGCACATACATATTGTACACTCATACTTGCGTATATACCCACTTGTACATCCATATTGGTGCACATACATATTGTACACTCATACTTGCGTATATACCCACTTGTACATCTATATTGGCGCACATACATATTGTACACTCATACTTGCGTATATACCCACTCGTACATCCATATTGGCGCACATACATATTGTACACTCATACTTGCAAATATACCCACTTGTACATCCATATTGGCGCACATACATATTATACACTTATACTTGCGTACATACATATTGTACACCCATACTTGCGGGTATACACATTTGTACGTCCATACTGGCGTACATATACATATGCACCTTTATACGATATTACATTCGATTTTGGAGATTTGGGAACCACATGATATATTTTAAAACTGGATTTATTTAAAAGAGCGGTTTTCCCTCGATTTGTGCATATTACTGTTCCATGTTGCATGATATACGGATATACTTACATTCTGTTATATGCCATAGACATCATACTTTATGATTATACGCATTGAGATATGTTGTTTTCATGAGATTTCAGGATTTGATAACCGTGGCCATTTCAAAAGAGAGTATGTATTGTTTTAAAAACCCAGTTTCTCTTGATATGATATTTCAATGCGTCCACCATGTGTTTTCTCGGTTCTGAGAGTGGCATATGAAACCCGATTCGAGGAGCGGTAGGCACCGTCTGCGGGTA
This sequence comes from Agapanthus africanus, assembly GCA_030015575.1. Classification (NCBI taxonomy): domain Eukaryota; kingdom Viridiplantae; phylum Streptophyta; class Magnoliopsida; order Asparagales; family Amaryllidaceae; genus Agapanthus; species Agapanthus africanus. The sequence continues at coordinate 116,204,142 of CM057347.1, forward strand.
CATGGTGGACCCGGTGAGGTACCCCGGGGCAAGAAGACTCGTATTGTTAGACGGTGAGCCTGGCAGGGGAGCACTACCTACCGGTGATATTTGGACCCGTCGGTCATCCGAAGAATACCGACTAGAGTCATGAGATGGATATGAGGGCCGACCAGAGTAGGCGGCGCCTGAGACAAGGTATTTGTGGGCCGATCCGAGGATACGGCGCCTGAGGTATTAGGATTTACGTGTCGATACTGGACACGGGTTTTCGTAATGTTTCGAGTGTCGATGCCGAACACTCAGGTTCCATGATTTGAGGTGTTGCAAGGGCACACATTGATTTATATCCTCATACTTTCATGCATATGCTTTTTATGATATATACATGCATACATTGATTATATGGGTGGACGAGATCCACATGCATACATACATTGATTATATGGTTGGACGAGATCCACCTGCATACATACATTGATTATATAGTTGGACGAGATCCACAAGCATACAAACATTGGTTATATTGTTGGATTATATCCGCATACATATAGGTATTGATTACATTGTTGGCACATACGATGACCCGGTCACCCTAGATATCATAGTATTACCTTTATGATATAGTTGACCTAGGAGTCGTTGTTTATTCGATCTCTACTTGTAGATGTTTTTCTACTCACGAGTTTGCAACTCACCCCCGTTGTGCCACAATTCTTGCAGGTTGACCGCATGAATCCGTAGCGGCATCGCTTGCTCATAGCTTCATTTGGGTGTTTTGTATTGGTAGGTGGGGCATTTGTATCATACCCACTCTTGTATTTATATTTCATATTGTATCTAGTCAACTCCATCAATCAAAATTAGTAAATTGTAAGTAACGAGACTTAGTGAGATTGTGGTTGTGAGACTTAGAGCGAGGGTTTTTCCGCTACTTGTGGTTTTGATGTCTTGCTTATTTCTTTATCTTTTGTGGTGAACTTCTCCGTTGGGCATCGTATACATATTTATGCTTTGCATGGTTGTGGATCCGCCGTTCGTCGAAGAGCTAGCTCCCGCTTGGGGATGTTTTTATCCTTATTATGTATTGTGGTTTTGGATCAAAATATACAAAGGAGGTGCTGCCCAAATTTTTAAAAGACGAAATATGTTTTCAAACTAATAAATTTCACTTGCATTATTCATGTTCCTTTTCTATGCATTTAAGGAAACTTGATTTCATTATACCTTTATTTCAAAACTTCACCTCCTTTATTTTCTTAAAAAGGTTTAGATTTCTGGGTTTCAGCTTACTTGAATTCCGTTATGCCTTTAAACGTTGCATGATTCAAGTGCTGGTCACGAGCTAATATTTCGGGTCGTGACAAAGTTGGTATCAGAGCGCTAGGTTTAACTTTGGTTCGAGTCTATGTTTGACTATACGGAGTCTAGGACGGGTATGTATTTCAGAACCTAGGCTTGACCTTACGGAAATTAGACTTGAACGAGCGGTATTAGACCCGAACTTTCGTTTCATAGGCTAACCCTGATTGATGGAGTAGGTAGCTTGAGTAGAGTGACGTACCGTACGTATGCTCTGCGGCATATTTACGATACGATACTCCACTTAAGAAACCTTAGGATGTACATATTTTGATATCTATGATTCTCTTCGTACCTATGATTATACATCCATTTGAGATCTTTGATTATATTTGTTTCCATGATCATACCCTCTTTGATGATGTTCCTTCTTATGATCATGTATCCATTCTGGATCTGTCGTTTCCTTTCATGCCCTTGATCTGTTTTCTTCGATACTCGATTGAGGTTCTTGTCACCATGGTTTGAGCGCAGATTAAGCTGTTGCTAGTGATGCGGTCAGGGTGAGCTGGTCTGGTACGAGGACTGACCATCGTGTTTCTGGTGATAGGGGGACGTCTCGAGTTAGTATTTATGTTGTGACCTCTCGGATGAGGCGAGTGTTTGGTTTTATACCAGATGATCGGGCCATTGTTAGAGGCTTCCAGTTGCGAGAGTACTGTTGATGTACAGCATACCTCAGAGATTGTGATGTCGTCTACCGTGCAGACGGATGACCCAGCTGTTGCTGAGATTGAGAGGATGTCACTTCCAGAACTTACGAGCTGAGATCGCCGGAACTTCTAGGCAGAAATGCGACAGATGATAGCTAGTCTACCCCGAGTTGAGAGACGAAGGTGATTCTTCCGATTAATGCGCCAACGCAGGCCCAGTTGAGTTGAAGATTTCCAGTGTAGAGAGTCTTACTCAGATCCAGAGATGACCGTAATGTATCGCCTCTCCTGGAAGATTGAGGCACTGTTTAGCATGCGGACGAAGGGTATTCGCATGTTGCCTAGGCGAAGTTAAAAAGTTCGAACGAATGTCAGAAAACACATTTTTTCCAAGTTTAAAGTGTTCGGAGGAACATGCAAGTGACTCTGTGGACCCTCTAGAGGAATGAAATCCTAACTCGACATGATGACCATGGAACCTCTTTTGAACCTTAGGGTTTGCGACAGTTTAGCGGTGCCATCAGTAAGGCTTGGGTTTGCCCTTCTACGGCTGGTACAGAGGTAATGTGGTATGTACCAGATATTTTTAGACTGTGCTCAGGTGATGAGCCTTCGGGAAATTTTGGGACCTTGATGACTCGATCGAAAAGTTTGAGGTCGTCCGGATATCATGTGATAGGAGACCAGTAAGCTGACCAGCTTCAGATAGAGGACCTCACCCAGATGCGTTGTGAGTTAATCGAGAACGGACGAGTATTGAGTATTCCTCCGATGGTTGGGACGAGTTCCCGAGAACGTGTTCGGCTAGAGATCTTCTACAGAGTGATGAAGATACCGAGTTAGTGATTTCGAGTCCATGTGAGAGACTCCGGATTGACTGTAGCCAAGAACAGTTACAGTGCGCAGATAGTATGGCGTGACGTCGAAATGGACGATGATAAAGACGAGTGGAACAAAAGGTTCGTGCGAGATGCTGACGAGCTGTTGTTACTTCCCGTTGAGATTAAAGATCGGATATGTCTACAAAAGCGTTGGGATGCGACCAGTTCCCGAAGAAAAGTTGTGCTGAGAACGCAGATGCCCAGAAAGCGAGAAAAGATTATACAAGAGTACCAGCCTCCGTACAGTTCGGCATAGGCGAGATCGGAAGAGGCCCTGAGCAGGTTCCCTCTAGGACACTGCTGCGATAAGATTTGCACCGAGGATCAGTTGTGTCACGAGTATTCAGAGGACCAGAGGCCGACGCCAGTAACGTGCTGCTTTACGAGTGGTCGTGATGATTGGTCGAGAGATGACCAGAGAAGTGCCAGAGCGGAATCGTTTCCGTTAGCACACCGGACCGGGCCGACGAGCAGTTGGATTACGAGATTGGTGAATCCACAGAGAAATGACCACCCAGGGACAGAAGACTCCAGGCCGTAAGCAGGAGGAAAGCTGATGTTCTTGCTCTGCCAGTTTTGGGCGCACCGATATTGTTTCGACATTGTAGGAGGTGTACCTCAATGTCATTTGTTGCGATTTGCGTCTGTGAGTATCACGCTTATATCGCTTGGATTTGAGTTTTGATGATTGGGTTTCATGATATTGGTTTTCGTGCACCATGGCTGCACCTACTGGGTATTTACATTTTTGTGCATATTTATTGCACTTGAGATTCGGTTTGTGCCTTGGCTGCACGTATTCATGATTTTGTGGATTTCATACGGTTGATTTGATTTTGTGTGTGTGGGTATGCACTCGATTTGATTTTTGCACTCGGTATAGCTTACATGTGCTTGCAGTGCCCTGATACGTGTTTTGTGCACGCAGTGTTAGTGTATATGCCCTAGGGGCCATTATTGTATCATACTAGTTTGTATATTACTTAATGGAAGCTTGGGATATTCACATGTATATAACAGTCTTGCTAAATATGGTAGTATGCTACTTGGTTTTTCTATCTTAATATGTGAGTATACGTATTGATAGAGCTCTTAGGATCTTGCTTGACTACCAGCGTTGTGATGGCAGTCACACTAGTGGGGGTGGGTAGTCCACAAGCACATCCTTATTCAGGTCCCTAGTCGTTGGATTATAGAGACAGAGCATCGATACTCCGGAGTAGACTAGTGTGTACGCTTCTCATCCCAGTTGGGGAGATGGTCTATCCCACAGCCGTCAGTACGTCGTACTGGAGATAGTATGCAGGTGCTCGTTGGGTTACGGGTACACCGGACAGGACTCACAGGGAACTGTTGGTTGGTTTTATACCAGTCGTCAGTGAACAGTTCCCAGGTGACATGAGTACAGCATAGTCCGCAGACTTGACACTGCTACTTCGCCTCGAGTGTGTCCCACTGTTCTTAGATTGCTACCCTACCATGGCTCAAAGGAGTTGTGCAAACAGGTAGCAGTTGGGTGCAGTCCCGAGCACTTGGAGGCAGTAGCGGTTAGACAGGATTCGTCTCTCCCGGTATTGGGGGTTGATATCGCGCTGTGTCAGAGAGCCATTATGCAAAGTCCCTGGCCAGGGCAAGCGAGATTTGCTGGTAGGTTCCAGTAGTTTCTCAGGGTGTAATGGGCTTCGCTCAGACATGACTTATACAGCTATTAGGGGACTGACGCTTGCCGCCCCCCTAGGCCCGATATGCGATAGTCTTAGACGAACGGACCGGACTGTACGGAGATTGTCACATCAGACTCAGTAGGAGTTTGGATGGGTTTCCTCGTCGGCCTTCTTATCGACATCTACCTGGGGACCGTTACGTACAGCTAGTGCCGCTTGCGGTCTGTGGTTAAACCCACCGCCAGCGTAGTAGTCGAGTCTCTAGAGTCCCACGCAGAGAGTTTCCCTACTCCAGGCGAAACGATATAGAGGTCGTATGGTTTTACGACAAGGGTTCGGACGCATACGTGTGTTTACGCACGTACGTCGTTCGGACAGTTTTTACCAGTCGGCTTTGGTTTAAGCCAGTTACTGGTATCCGGTTATTGGATTTATACAGTCTAAAGTTTTTCCGTATTTTTGCGGAAAGGAGGGGCGTTTTCGTAATTGCGCTAGAAGCTTCTAGAAGGTGGTGACTAAGGAGGTTTAGGTGGCATATACAATGAATGTGATTAGTGAGTCATATGGATGATTCATCCATGTCATTAATGCATCATAAATGCTTAATGACTCATGGAGATGAATCATCACTAGATATTATCAAGCATGGTTGTTAAATTGATTTATTTTCTTTTCTTGATTAAAAGAAATGCTTGATATATATTATCATAACTCATTATTCTCACTTCATTATTATGTTCACCTTCTCTCTCCTCAAGCTCTCCCTCTTCAAACCCTAATCCTCCCCTCTCATGTGTTGAGTACAAGGATTAGTTAGACTCATTAAACCATAACCCTCACTCTATTTCACCTAGCTTCTTTGATTAGCACTTAAAGAAGTTTAGTTGCCTCAAGTTTAGAGGCAAAGCTTGGAGTTTAGCTCTCGTGGTGGATCGTCTACTACTTGGAGAAGGTCGAGGAGGGGATGGAGTTCGTAAAGACGAAGGACATGGTTCTTTAGGTATAATCTCTTTACATAGTAGTTGTTAACTTCTATGTTTGTTGTTAGTTATCGTTTAGCTTCGATTCATGCGGTTAGTCAATGTTTAGCATATAAACAAGATCGTTTTTCATATTTCCGCCTCCCCGCAAGTCGTGGGGTGTTGTACATCGGCTTACACGCAGTTGCATGCGTTTACGATTTTATACACCCCGGTACACTCGGTGTTGCTCTTATACGCATTTGAGTTTAGATTCGTATTTCATGCACTGGATGCACTGTATTTGTATTTTGTGCACTGGATGCACCAGATTTGCTCTTCGTGCATTTGTTGCACAAGATTTTCAATTCGTGCAATTGTTGCACCGGACGGGTATTTGTGCATTTGTCGCACTGGATTTATACTCCGTACCTTGGTTGCACCCGATTTATGTCTTTGAGCATTTGTGTTACCAGATTTGTGTTTTCGTGCGCGGTGGCACTTTTCGTTCGTTTTCGTGCATGCTACTGCACTATATGCTTTTACGGACCCGACGCGCTTTGGTTAGATTTTTACGCATATCAGGCGCTTGATTTTGGATTTTTGTGCGCATCGGATGCACTTGAGTGAGATTTTTACCTGTGCATGTCGGATTCCCTTGATTTAGATTTCTATTCATCTTGTTTGATGCACTTGATTTAGATTTCTTTCGTGCATGCTGGATGCACTTGATTTAGATTTATTTCGTGCATGATGGATGTACTTGATTTGGATTTTCACGCATGTTGGGCGCCTGATATGAGATGTGCTTTTGTGCACACCAGATGCACTCGTTTGGGATTTTTATTCGTGCACGTTAGTTGCACAGGATTGAGATTTCCGTGCACTCTAGATGCACTAGATGATGTTGTCGTGCACACCCGTTGCACTGGACAGATGCTTTCATGCACACCCTTTGCACTTGGTTTTGGTTTTGTGCACATTCGTAGCACATGTATTTGGATTTGATCTCCATACGCACCAGACGCACGTGATTATTGGATCCACCTTTCGAGACTGATTTTGCTCTTGAGCACCTTGTTTTCAGGATAGGCGCTATATTATGAAGTAGCCGAACAGGACTGATCTGAGGACATTACCTGAGTACTTTGCATCCATTTAAAAAGTTTAATAAGAGGTTTTCAAAAAGGGGCTATAGTCTCGCTATTTGCTACGTGTCTGTGAGCGACACGAACGTTTTTAAAGGAAAACCTTTTGGGATATTTTGAAACGACGGAACGTATATTTAGAAAAACATATATGGACATATATTATTATTTTATAAAAGAGCATCCGTCATTTATGACGTAAGTTACGCATTCACGCGATGATTCAGAAAAGATTTTGCATGTATTCTATTCAGTTCTTGAAAGTTTTCCAAAGATGCGTACTATACACGTATTATAGTATTTGACTAGTGTATGTTGGATTTTAGTATTGGATTTCGAGATCTGTATCTCCACTGTAACTCCGAGGATATGCGTGCAAATCCGATGATTTGCCTGACACTTAACGGAGTTCGATTTTGAGTTTATACTCGTTTTCAGGCGCACGCGATGCGCGGTGCTATTTCTGTATCTTCCGTGATTTCGGAGCCCCGTTGATTTGAATTGATTATTGAAATGTTTTGGGATTTGGCGATTTAAATTTAAATTCGGGGACCAAATTTATTTAAGGGAGGAAGACCGTAACATTTCAGAAAATATAAAATATTATTTTTGGAATTTAATATTAAAATAATATATTTCCCGAAAACTGCCCGATTTGCGAAATTGGGGTTTTCGAAAAAGGGTATAAATATATGCCAATAATTGTGAAATAATTGGAGATTAAAATGATTTATTCATTTAAAAATATATTTAAAGGATTTGGCATTTTTAAAATTTATTATATGCAGTTTAAATAAAACCCGATTAGTGCACTGCTTATCGCGATTAAGCCAAATCCGTGTTCTACAATTTTTCATGGTTAGTGCACCATGACATGTTACATGTTATTTTATTTGTGTTGTTTTATTTGGGTGTATGTGTTTTTGGTGAGAAAAGAAAGGAAAAAAGGTGTAATGATGATTTGGAGAGAGAGAGGGGACACAATGATGAGAATAAGCATGCTTGGAGAGAGAGTGAGTGAGAATAATTGAAAGGGGGGCTGCCTCATTATCCTTTCCCCCACCATTTTCATCTCCTTCTTCATCCTCCTCAAGCTCCCTTCCTTCCAACTACAACCCCAAAAATCACCTCCAAAATCTTGTCAAAACCCTATACCTCTTTCACAAAAAATGATCACCTCCTCGCCCTCATCGCAATGGACCAAGCAAAGTTGGATTTTGACAATATTGGAACTTCTAGGGTTTGCTTAAGTGACATCCATGAGGTATAATCATTTCCATTTAGTTAGTTTTAGTTTTCTATGTTTTAGATAGTTTAGAAGTTGAATTGGGTTGGTGGTTGTGAAGATAGAAATCTGTAGAGAAGGGTTTAGGTAATTGTGGGAAATTAGTGAACTCTAGTGGCTGTTGAAAGACCTGGAATTTAGTATAGAAACCAAAATGCGGATTTATAATTTTGTTCATGTCGGTTTTGTGAGTATATAGGGTGTGCAGAGAAATCTGGAGCAACCCGGGGAATTTTTGAGGAAAGAAACAACTCCAGGGACCAAATTAGAGTACTAGGAGACCACCTTGACGAGACGAAGCCCAGAGGAGCCTAGGGGGCCGAGGAGACTGGATTTTGTGGGTAGGTGGCCGGACACTTAGTGGAATTTGGTGTCGGGGTTGGTCCAGTAGCTCATATACACTATGTACAGCACCCTAGACTTGTTTGTGCACCATATTTTGGCCTGAGTCAAAATCTGGAAGCACTTTGGTGTGATTTTGGCTATATTTTCCGTATTTTGAAATGTTTAGTTTTGATATTTGGATTTGTATTTGGTTGTTGGATATTTGTACATCAACAACAAGGGTTGTTTGTTTGGTTTTGTACGCGTAAGCTATAGGTTCTAACCTATGAGCAATGCGCGTGCCCTTTGGATTTCAGAACTTGATTTTAATAGCATTGCGATATGTGTTGTTATTATAGGTACCTTCTCATGGATTCCGATGCGACGGAGCGTAGCTTCATCGACTTCGGAAAGCGAAGACCAAGGTGAGTAGATCTATATCTACGGGGGAAGTCGGGTGGATGGCGTATAGCACCCCCGTACACTTTGATGGAAACCGATTTATATATAGATTATGGTTAAGGAAACCTTCAATAGAAAACTATAGATAGAGTAAAAAGGTAGTTAGAGAACCATATTAGAAACTAAGAATAGTTTGAAACGATATGATACGACTAGTATGTGATGACGGGACTTAAGGATGATATTTGATGATATTGCTGTCTAGGGTACTATAGGACTAGATAGTCGACGTAGATGTGTCATCCGAACCATACCTATATCCAAACTGAAGAATCGTATGCATCTTTTAAACAGATACCTTGAGGGACGTTACGGATTTTCAAATGATATCTTTTTCTTAAAAACACCGTAGCCCCTACTTTCAAAACTACGATTCGCATCTTTCAAAAAACTGTTTGTATGGTTCGGGTGTGTATGTTAGATTAGATACTTATGCTTATAGTAAAGATAGAATGTATATGTAAACTTGACTTTATGTGAGATATAAGTATGATAAAAAGAAAATATGATTTAATATGTGATATGATGATATGTTGGTATACGGATGTGAGTCGATTGAAATGATGGATACCTTGCCGTTCCCCTGATATGAGATTGTTGCGGACGTGACCTGGGACATAGGTATATAGAGATATTTATATAAGTTGTGAATCGTGAACGATAGCCGTACGAGACGTTAGGTCCGTACCCTCCTCGTCTTATAGGCTGATAGGATCCCTGATAACTTAATGCCGTCGTACGATGATTTTCCATACGTGATGAATTTGACTTGATGTTTGATCCATACCCTTGACTAGAGGCTACCGTACGATGGATTATACCGTACGTGATGTTGTGTGGCTAGATGCCGATTGATAGATTCACCGACTCGGTCTTGTAGACACGTATACTTATAGCTTGTAACTGATGATTTACTTATGCTGCCTTCATGTTATTCGTATTGCATTATTTATACCTGTACTAGTACACCTGCACCATTATCGATGATGCGTATGTTACACTTACACAGATTGGCCAGCTCAGACACTTCATCATCGATAATTGCCATGTCACTACACAGTAGGATTGCTGTATCATGATATAACTCTTCGCATAACTTACTTGCGTATATACCCACTTGTACATCCATATTGGCGCGCATACATATTGTATACTCATACTTGCGTATATACCCACTTGTACATTCATATTGGCGCACATACATATTGTACACTCATACTTGCGTATATACCCACTTGTATATCCATATTGGCGTACATATATATTGTACACTCATACTTGCCTATATACCAACTTGTACATCCATATTGGCGCACATACATATTGTATACTCATACTTACGTATATACCCACTTGTACATCCATATTGGCGCACATACATATTGTACACTCATACTTACGTATATACCCACTTGTACATCCATATTGGCGCACATACATATTGTACAATCATACTTGCGTATATACCCACTTGTACATCCATATTGGCGCACATACATATTGTACACTCATACTTGCGTACATACATATTGTACACCCATACTTGCGGGCATACGCATTTGTACGTCCATACTGACGTACATACACGTATGCACCTTTATACGATATTGCATTCGATTTTGGAGATTTGGGGACCGCATGATATATTTTAAAACTGGATTCATTTAAAAGAGCGGTTTTCCCTCAATTTGTGCATATTACTGTTCCATGTTGCATGATATATGGAATGTCAGTGTATATGCCCTAGAGGCCATTACTGTATCAAACTAGTTTATATATTACTTGATGGAAGCTTGGGACATTCACCTTGTATAGACAATCTTGCTCAATATAGTAGTATGCTACTTGGTTTGTTTTGCTTAAATGTGTGCATGTGTTTCTTTTAGCATATCGCCTTTACACATTAGTGGAGCCCTTAGAATCTTTGCTTGATTACCAGCGTTGTGATGGCAGTCACACTCGTGGGGGCTGGGTAATCCACAAGCACATCCTTATGCAGGTCCCTAGTCGTAGGACTATCGAGACAGGGCATCAATACTCCGGAGTAGACTAGCGTATACGCTTCTCATGCCAGCTTGGGAGACGGTCTGTCCCACAGCCGTCAGTACGCATACTTGAGATAGTATGCGGGTGCTCGTTAGGTTATGAGTACACTGGACATGACTCATCGGGAACTGTTGGTTGGTACTATACCTATCGTCAGTTATCAGTTCCCAGGTGACATGAGTACAGCTTAGTCCATTGACTTGACACTTTCACTTCGCCTCGAGTGTGTTCCCACTGTTCTTTGATTACTACCCTACCACGGCTCAAAGGAGTCATGCAAACAGGTAGTAGTTGGGTGCAGTCCCGAAACACTTGGAGGCAGTGACGGTTAGACAGGATTCGTCTCTCCCGGTATTGGGGGTTGATATCGCGCTGTGTCTAGGAAAGCCATTACACATAGTCGTCCCTGGCCAGGGCAAGCGAGATATACTGGTAGGTTTCCAGTGTTATCTCAGGGTGTTCTGGGCTACACTCCGACACGACTTGTACCGCTATTAGAGGACTGACGTTTACCGCCCCCCTAGGCCCGCCATGCGATGTTCTCAGACGAACAGACCGGACTGTATGTAGATTGTCACATTCAGGCTCAGTAGGAGTTCAGATGGGTTTCACCTCGTCCGTCTTCTTATCGGCATCTACCTGGGGACCGTTACGTACAGCTAGTGCCGCTTGCGGTCTGTGGTTAAACCCACTGCCAGCGTAGTGTCGAGTCTTTAGAGTCCCACACAGAGGGTTATTCTCCTTTAGGCAAAACAGAGTAGAGGTCGCATGGTTTTGCGACAGGGTTCGTTCACATCCGCGCACTTGTGCACGTTTGGCGTCCGGACAGACATTACTAGCGGGCTCTGGTTTGAGCCAGATCCTAGTATATGCTTTGGGGTTAGTTTTATCTCATAGTATTCGTGCTCCTTGGAACACGAATGCGGGTGTGTATGCACAGTTGACTGAGGCAGAGGAAGAGGATTCTCATTAGGGTTTTGGTACGGGTGTGTTTGCACAGTTGACGGTTGTCTTTTACCAAACCCTAATGATTATGTGTAATATCAATTGATAATGTTATTTAAATGAAATTGTGTCATGGTTGGGTTTGTTGACTTGTTGACCAAGGTTGACTAGTTGACCATGGTTGAAACTTTGACCATCATCATTTCTTTTTCAAGATGCTCTTTGATCTTTGCAAAATCATTTAATGTGAAATGATAATGGTCTTATCAAACCAACCATCACATTTTGCATTTTGGATTAATATTATTAATTTGATAATTCACATATATTGTTATGGTTGTAAAAAATATTCTCATTCTATCATAACCATTCTCTCTCCTCTCTTCATCTTCCTCCTCCTCTAGTTCAAGGAGAATCATTCTCATGAGTTGAGAAACCTCTCCTTGGAGATAAAACACCGAAAGCCACTATCTACTCTTCCTAAGGTTGAAGGTCTAGCAAGCCGGAGACTTTAGTTTTCTCAAAGTTCGAGAAAGGAGCTCAAGGAAGAAACACTCAGGTGGATCCATCTTCGACAAGAGAAGGCAACGAGGAAAGCACCATCCGACCACTACAAAGAGTCCAAGAAGAAGGAGTTCAAGTTGAGGTATAACCCCTAACCGAGTAGATAACTCTCTTGTTAGTTGCTAGTGTGTAGTTTAGCCAAGATCCGTTTTCGTAGTCCATGTTACCTAAACCCTAAAAATCGTTTTTTACCATTTCCGCAAGCCCGAAAGAACCGGGAGAGGTAACATGGACTTACATGGATATGCTTACATTCTGTTATATGTCGCATACATCATGCTTTATGATTATACGCATTGAGATATGTTATTTTCATGAGATTTCTGGATTTGAGAACCGTGGTCATTTCAAAAGAGAGTATGTATTATTTTAAAAACCCGGTTTCTCTTGATATGATATTTCAGTGTGTCCACCATGTGTTTTCTCGGTTCTGAGAGTGGCATGTGAAACCCGATTCGAGGAGCGATAGGCACCGTCTGCGGGTACATGGTAGACCCGGTGAGGTATCCCGGGGCAAGAAGACTCGTATTGTTAGACGGCGAGCCTGGTATGGGAGCACTACCTATCGGTGATAGTATTTGGACCCGTCGGTCATCCGGAAGATACCGACCGGAGTCATGAGATGGATATGAGGGCCGACCAGAGTAGGCGGCGCCTGAGACGAGGTATTTGACGGCCGATCCGAGGAAACGGCGCCTGAGGTATGAGGATTTACGTGTCGATACTGGACACGGGTTTTCGTGATGTTTCGAGTGTCGATACTGGACACTCAGGTTCCATGATTTGAGGTGTTGCGAGGGGCACACGTTGATTTATATCCTCATACTTTCATGCATATACTTTTTATGATACATACATACATACATTGATTATATGGGTGGACGAGATCCACATGCATACATACATTGATTATATGGTTGGACGAGATCCACATGCATAGAGAAATTGGTTATATTGTTGGATTATATCCGCATACATATAGGTATTGATTATATTGTTGGCACATATGATGACCCGGTCACCCTAGATATCATAGTATTACCTTTATGATATAGTTGATCTAGGAGTCGTTGTTTATTCGATCTCTACTTATAGATGTTTTTCTACTCACGAGTTTGCAACTCACCCCCGTTGTGGCACAGTTCTTCCAGGTTGACCGCATGGATCCGTAGTGGCATCGCTGGCACATAGCTTCATTTTGGTGTTTTTCATTGGTAGGTGGGGCATTTGTATCGTACTCACTCTTATATTTATATTTTATATTGTATCTAGTCAACTCCATCAATCAAAATTAGTAAATTGTAAGTAATGAGACTTAGTGAGATTGCGGTTGCGAGGCTTAGCGCGAGGGGTTTTTCGCTACTTGTGGTTTTGATGTCTTGCTTATTTCTTTATCTTTTGTGGTGAACTTCGCCATTAGGCGTCGTATACATATTTATGCTTTGCGTGGTTGTGGATCCGCCATCGGCGAAGAGCTAGCTCCCGCTTGGGATGCCTTTATCCTTATTATGTATTGTGGTTTTGGATCAAAATATACAAAGGAGGTGCTGCCCAAATTTTTAAAAGACGAAACATGTTTTCTAACTAGTAAATTTCACTTGCATTATTCATGTTCCTTTTCTATGCATTTAAGGAAACTTGATTTCATTATACATTTATTTCAAAACTTCACCTCCTTTATTTTCTTAAAATGGTTTAGATTTCTAGGTTTTAGCTTACTTGAATTCCGTTACGCCTTTAGACGTTGCGTGATTCAAGTGTTGGTCACGAGCTAATATTTCGGGTCGTGACAATACATATGATAGTATTTGATTAGTGTATACTAGATTTCAGTAGTGAATTTCGAGATCTGTATCTCCATTGTAACTCCGATGATATGCATGCAAATCCGGTGATTTGTGTGCCGCTTGACGGAGTTATATTTTGAGTTTTGTACTAGTTTTCATGCGCACTTGACGCGCTATGTTATTTCTGTGTCTTCCATAATTTCGAAGCCCCGTTGATTTGAGCTGTCTATTAAAATGTTTTAGTATTTGGGGGTTTAAATTTAAATTAGGGGACTGAATTTATTTAAGGGTGTAAGATTGTAACATTTCAGAAAATATAAATATTATTTTTGGAATTTAATATTAAAATAATATATTTCCCGAAAACTGTCCAATTTGCGAAATTGGGGTTTTCGAAAAAGGGTATAAATATATACCAATATTTGTGAAATAAATGAAGATTAAAATGAGTTATTCATTTAAAATTATATTTATTGGATTTGGTATTTTTATATTTAATTATATGCAGTTTGGATAAAAACCTGATTAATGCACTGCTAATCGCGATTAGGCCAAATCCGTGTTTCTACAGTTTTCCCATTGCCAGTGCACCATGTCATGTTGCATTTTGGTTACATGTTGTTTTATTGTGTTGTTTCGGGGTATTATATGGTTTGGGTTTTAAAAAGAGCAGAATAAGAAAGGGTTAAAAGAGAGAATGATTGGGGAGAGAGAGTGTGAGAAATGAGTTGAGTGAGGGTGAGAATAAGATAGGGGAGAGAGAGAGAGAGAAAGGGCAGCCACATTCATCCCTCCCCCATTTTTATTTCTTCATCTCCCTCAACCTCATCTCCCTCCACCTCTACCCCAAGACCCATCTCCAAATATTCACCAAAAACCTATACTCCCTTCGCAAAAATTGATCCCCTCCTTCTCCTCAACACATTGGACCAAGAAAAGTTGGATTTTGATGAATTGGGACTTCTAGGGTTTCTCTTGAGTTGCATCCATGAGGTATAATCCCTTTCATCTAGTTTCGTTTAAGTTTAATAGAACCCTATAGTAGTTTAGAGCTTAATCGATTTGAATTTGTGAAGTTAGAAAATTCTAGAGAGGGTTTGGGTGACTTGTGGAATTGTGATCAGTAGTGAGGGTATACAAGACCCTAGAGATCGATATCTGGACCTAGAATAGAGAATACGAACTTAGAATTGTGTCCATGTCGGTTTTGTATACAAATTGGGGACTACAGGGAATCTGGGGCAATCCGGGGAGTTTATGAGAAGAGCAAACAATACCAGAGGCCTAGTTAGACCAATAGGAAACCACCCTGCAAGCACGAACACCAACAGAGGAGGTCTGGCCGAGCAGGCCGGAATTATAGGGTATGTGGCCGGCCAGTTTTGGGTGTCTGGGGTCTGGGTTGTTTCAGTAGCTCACACACTCTATATATAACACCCTATACTTGCTAGTTTTTCTCCAATTGACCTGAGTCAAAATCTGGGAGCACATTGGTGTGATTTTTGGATATGTTTTCCGTATTTTGAATGCTAGGTTTTGATAGTTGGATTTGTATTTGGTTGTTTGATGTTTGTACATCAACAACAAGGGTGGTTTGATTGTTTTTGCACGCGTAGGCTATAGGTTCTAACCTATGAGCGCACCGTGTGCCGTTTCGTTATTCCGGATTCAATTTTTATAGCAATTGTTATTGTGTATTATTGTAGGTACCTTCGCGTGGATTCTGAGGTGACGGAGCATGGCGTCATCGATTTCGGCAAGTAAGGATCATGGTGAGTAGATCTATAACTACTGGGGAAGTCGGGTAGATGGCGTATAGCACCCCCGCAAATTTTGATGGAAACCGATATATAGAGTATGGTTAAGGTAGCCGTGTTAGAAACATATGAATAAGGTTAGAGAATTGTAGGAGATAAGAAATACCATGACCTAAAATTATAGCTTAGGGTTTAGGTGACATGGTATGATAGGAAAGATGTCTGAATTAAGGTTTAAGGATGCAAATTACTAGATATAGATAAGTAGTTGTAAAGAGAATTCAATAAGAGATTATAGTGATATGATATGATTAACACGTGATGACAAGATTTGAGGATGATGTTCGAGGACATTATCGTATTGGATACTATAAGACTAGATAGCCGATGTAAATATGTCATCCGAACCATACCTATTTCCAAACCGATGAATCGTATACATCTCTTAAACAGATACCTTGAGAGATGTTACGGATTTTCAAACGATACATTTTCCTTAAAAACACCGTAGCCCCTACTTTCAAAACTATGATTCGCATATTTTAAAAACTGATCGTATGGTTCGTGTGTAGATGTTAGATTAGATACGTATGCTTATAGTAAAGGTAGAATATATATATATATATATATGACTTAATGTGATGACTACGATGTAATATGATGACTTGATTGATATGTCGATATACGGATGAGAGTCGATATGAGAGAACTGAAACCTTGGCCGGTCCCCAGATATGAGATTGTTAGGGATGTGACGTGGGATATAGGTATATAGATATATCTGATGTTGTGAATCATGAGTGATATGCCGTACGAGACGTTAGGTCCGTACCCTCATCGTCGTAAAGGTTGATAGGATCCCTAATGGTTTTATGCTGCCGTACGATGATTTTCCATACGTGATGAGTTTGACTTGATGATTGATCCATACCCTTGACTAGGGGATGCCGTACGATGGATTATACCGTACTTGATGTTGTGAGGCTAGATGTCGATTAATAGATTCACCGAATCGGTCATGTTAGATATGTATACCTTATAGCTTTTAGCAGATGATTTACTTTATGCCACGTTCATGTCATTCTCATTGCATTACATATACTTGTGCTAGTACACCTACACCATTATCGATGATGCGTATGTTACACTTACACAGATTGGCCGGCTCACACACTTCATCATCGATAATTGCTATGTCACTACACAGTAGAACCGCTGCATCATGATATGACTCCTTGCATAAGTTACTTGCTATGGTTACATATACACCTTTATACGATGTTGCACTTGACTTTGGAGAAATTGGGAACCGTGGGATACATTTTAAAACTGGATTCATTTAAAAGAGCAGTTTTCCCTTGATATGTGCATACTACTGTTCTATGTTGCATGATATACGGATATGCTTACATTTATGTCATATGTCGCATACATCATGCTTTATGATTTTACGCATTGAGATATGCGGTTTTCATGAGATTTCTGGATTTGAGAACCGTGGTCATTTCAAAAGAAAGTATGTGTTGTTTTAAAAACCCGGTTTCTTTTGATATGATATTTTTGTGCGTCCACCATGCGTTTTCTCGGTGCTGAGACGTGTGACAGTGATACCCGATTCGAGGAGCTGGATGAGGCCGTTTGAGGGTACATGGTGGACCCGGTATGGTACCCCAGGGCGAGAACGGATTGCTGTGCAGTAGACGGTGAGCCTGGCAGAGGGACTAATACCTACCGATGATTGGTTGGACCTGACGGGTATCCGGAGGATACCGACCGGAGTCTAGAGATGGATATGGGTCGAACCGTTCTGCCGGAGCCCGCGGACCGATCTCGCAGACGGAGCCTGAGGGCCAATCCGGACTGACGGAGCCTGAGATATGAGGATTTACGTGTCGATGTTGGACATGGGTTTCATCATGTTTCGAGTGTCGATGCTGGACACTCGGGTTCCATGATTTTGATGTGTCATGAGGGACACACGTTGATTTATATCCTCATACTTTCATGCATATGCTTTTATGATATTTACATGCATGGTGTTGTTGTGTCATTGGTTGACAGGTGGACGAGATCCACATGCATACAGGCATTGATTATTGGTTGGATGATATCCACATGCTGATAGGCGTTTATTTATGTTGTTGGCGCATATGCAGATACGATCACCCTAGATATCATAGTATTACCTTTATGATATTGTTGACCTAGGAGTCGTTGTTTATTCAATTTCTACCTGTTGATATTTTTTTACTCACGAGTTGGCAACTCACCCCCGTTGTGCCACAGTTCTTACAGGTTGACCGCATGGATCAGTAGCGGTATCGCTGGCACATAGTTGCATTCGGGTGATTGCTTTGGTAGGTGGTACATATTAGATCGTACCCCTCTGGTATTTATTATTCATATTTTATCTAGTCAACTCCATCAATCAAACTAGTATTTATATAAGTAATAAGACATAGTGAGACTTGTGGTTGCGAGACTTAGAGCGAGGGGTATTCCGCTACTTGTGGTTTTGATGTCTTGCTTATTTCTTTATCTTTAGTGGTGAACTTCGTCGTTGGGCGTCGTATACTTATATTTATGCTTTGCGGGATTGTGGATCCGCCGATTGGCGAAGAGCTAGCTCCCGCTTGGGGATGCCTTTATCATTATTATGTATTGTGGTTTTGGATCAAAAAATACAAAGGAGGTGCTGCCCAAATTTTTAAAAGACGAAATATGTTTCAACTAATAAATTTCACTTGCATTTTTTTCATGTTCCATTATTATGCATTAAGAAAATGTTTGATTTCACTCTACCTTTATTTCAAAACTTCACCTCTTTTATTTTCTTAAAAAGGTTTAGATTTCTGGGTTTCGGCTTACTTGAATTACGTTACGCCTTTAAACGTGGCGTGATTTAAGTGCCGGACACGAGCTAATATTTCGGGTCATGACACCAAGGCGAACTCGTGCTGGTTGTCAAAAGACCAATGATCCCTAACAGCGCAAAACGTAGGAAGTTTGAGCCGAATTATAAAGGCCCGAATGTCATAGATAAGTTCTACCAAGGTGGAGCTTACCTACTCATGGATATGCACGTAGAAAGATTGTTTCGGCCAATAAACGACTGATTTCTCAAGAAGTGCCATGCTTGAAGAGTCGCGACTTGGGTCAATGATAGATAACAACGCTTATGTCCGCTCGCTATCCACCTAGGTCAAAGCTTTGAAAGAACCACCGAATGATATGCACCCCCATTATGTTGATGTTGGACCGAGGTGTCCCTAAACTAACATGTTGCCCCACGGTTTGTCTCCATACTGACTACCGTATACAATCCATAGGTACAAGTAATATGTATTGCTACCATATTTTCCCGAATATATGTTGCCCTACGGACTCCTTGAGATCTACGTTGCACCCGAAGTCCCACCGGCGAAGATTGCAACTCAGGTCCTACCTGTGAGGTTGCACCTAAAGTCTAACCGTCTATGAAGCTCCACCGATGATGCAGTCCACCAAAAGATGTTATACCCTATGGCTGATCTCCATATTGATCACCGTAGACAATCTACGGGCATAAACGATCCATATCTCGTCCAAGTACAACGGGCAAGCGATGTTGGGTCACCCGCAGGGAAGCTACGTTTGAGAGTTAAAAAAGGATATGTCCATAAGTAAAATGGGCACGGATGAAAACTCGAAAAGGCTCCGTGAGTAAAAATAAAAGGATTACCGGTGAGCTTGTGAAAAACCGAAAGGGCACAAACTCGTTGAAAGAAAAGAAACATGCACTTGCAAAGTCCTCTCGACTTTGTTTGGAGAAAATACCTACGTGGGAGCCTTAAGACTCACAAAGGAGAAACACACTTAGGAATCCTCGCGATTCCTAGGGAGAAGATACAATAACGAGATCCTCTCGACTCGTAAGGAGAAGATACCCCCTATAAGACTCTTACGGCTCATAGAATTCAAAAGCCTTATGTTATAGGGATCTGAACATGTTTCCTAAGCCATCATATGCCCCAAACTGCTCTACAAGTAGTTCAATACCAACTCTTGTATACAATCTATGGGCACAAAAAAATATGTTCCTTCCAAAAGCAAATGATACTTCCCGTATGGTGAATGACTCTTGTAAGTCATCTCAACTTGTAAGGAGAAAACACTCTTGTGAGATCCTTACGACTTGCAAGAGAAAATACTGCTTAGGAGTCCTCACGATTCCTAAGGAGAAAATACACCTACGAGATCCTCTCGACTCGTAAGGAGAAATACCTTCATGAGACCCTTACGGCTTATGAAGATGGAAAAGGTCTTAGTTGGCAGGGATTTAAACCTGTCTTCTAAGCCACCTTTATCCTACGGGTAACGGCAAATGATGAGTTGCTCCTGACAATATTAAAGTTGTAGTGATACTGATGCCTAATCAGGTATCAAACTCCAAATTCTCTCACGGCAGATGATGGGTCGCTCGTGGTGATATTCCAGTTGTAGCGATACTGATGTCAAAGCCGATATCAGACTCTAAGTCCCCAACCGCAATAAAAATCAGCGAGTTAAAATAAAATGAAATAGCCGAAATGATTGAGCAGCTTGCAATAAAAATCAGCGAGTGAAAATAATAAGGAAATAGCCGAAATAATTAGGCAACTCGCAATAAAAGCAGCGAGTAAAAATATAAGAAATAGCCAAAATGATTAGGTACCGCAAAAAATAGCCGAAATGATTGGGCAATCGCGACTTTCGCGATAAGAAAAGCTGAAATGATAGAGCAATAGTAGATATAAAAAATATAAAAAGTAATATATATGGAATTTTCGCCCTGTAAATAGGTCAATACTGACTCTTGTATATAATCTGCGAGTACAAATGAAAGAAAGGAAACCATAATTTCCACCATGCTTTGCCAAATGAAGAACCAAGTCTTGATGGCATACATACAGTCTAGAGACTATTTGGACTTCCCTCTTACTCCAGCAGAGTACTGACGTGGTATCAATAAAACTTTAAGGAGCTAAAGCAAGAGTGGAGTGATGGTAAATTCCTAGCTCCATATCTCAATGGCAATATCTACAGCCTAAAGATTATCTCGGCGTTCCTTCTCATTCCAGCAAGGTGCAGAAGCGATGTCAACAAGGACTAAAGGGTCAAATGAAAGTGGAGTGATGTCATATTCCTAGTTCCGGATCTCAATGGTGATATATACAGCCTAGAGACTATATGGATATCTATCATACTTCAATGAATAATCGGCGCGATATCATCAAAGAAAAAGTGAAGTGACAGCATATTCCTAACTTCAAGTCTTGATGGCAAGATATACAGTGCCTAAAGACCATTAGATGTTAGCATATCTCAGATGGATGCGGTTATAACTTCCCTAGGACTCAAAAAATTGAGTCTGACCTCAAGGTAAAGCGCCATAGTGACACCTAACGCTGAATTGTCCGGCGACAATATGGATACCAGCCTAGGAAAATTACTTGAGACATTGTATCCTGTATTGGAAGGGTTGGGTGATACAAAAGTACACGGCTAATCGAACCAGTGACCTAAATGGATGTGGATCGAGAAGAAATTAGCTGACGTAACGGTACGATGGACTAAACCTAGCACCACAAATCGAACGGACTCCTATGATAAAAGGGGTTATATATGTTAACGTTAGGATGATTTTATTCATATTCCTAAGGAAAGGGTAAATCGAATGCTCCGGAATGAGTAAACAAACTAAGCTAAGCCATTATAGCACAAACAGCGAGGAAAAGAAGCCACTTACGGGTCCTCTTGACCCGTAAGAAGAAAACTCTCTTATAGAATCCTTACGACTTACAAGGGAAAAAGACACTTAAGGATCCCCATGACCCCTGAAGAGAATATGCACCTATGAGATCCTCTCGACTCGTGGGTAGAAATACCTTCATGAGACCCTTATGGCTCATGAAGATTGAAAAAGCCTTGGGTAACAGGGACCTAAACGTGTTTCCTAAGCCATCAAATCTATGGCGATGCATTACTTTGCACTATTTAACCCACGTACATAATTACATGGGAAAAGTAGTGGGGGGTATTTATTCCATTCAAAAAATTGGCTCAAATCTTACATTTGTTCCTACCAAAATATTTCATGTAAGAACTTAAGTTCTCTGGCGCTATTTAATGCCCAGCGCCAATAATTGTTCCCACCAAATTAATTGGCCAAAAGGATTTAAGTACATATGCCAAAGGATCAATAGCGCTGCCTAAAGCATGCGTCAATGCCCTTTGGCGCCATCATAAATGCGTCAATGTTTTGAAGCTCTCACTTCATTTAAAATCTGGTTAAACCAGAAGATCTCCAAATAAAAGATTAAAACTACACAGCTTAAGCTATTTAAAATATTCTCTAACTTTCTAAAAAACAGGAAGATAATTTTGTTAACAATAGATAAAATCTTTTTTATTTTTCTAAACAAAGAAAAATATAAACCTTATTAATAAGGACCCTTGGATCTATAATCCAACGGGGCTTAAGCATCCAGCCTGATATTAATAATATTAGCTCTTCTCATATCTTTCTAAACAAGAAAATCAGTCGAATATTTTACTTAAATAAGAAAAATATTAATTGGTTAACAGATAACCCTTGGGTCTAAATCCAATGATGCTTAAACATCCGGGCTGATTTTAAGATCAATTAGAGAAAACTAAATGATAGATTTTCTCTACTTGCCCAACAAATCTCATACCCTATATAATGGACCCTTGAGGTCAAAACTAAAAGAAAAAGAAAAGAAGCAAAAAAAGGATCAACCCCATAAGCTTGATCAGGAACTTAAGTTCTCTGCAATCAAATCTCTCGACTTTTTCCTACTCCTCATCATCAACCGAGGTGTGAAAAGGAGATCAATCTCCATACAAAAATCTTAAGATTCATCCATAAAAGAAGGTTAACCTTCGTTACAGAACTTAAGTTCTTTTTGTCGATCTTAAAATCTTTAGATCAAATTTTGCCTCGAGAAAACTTAAGTTTTCAGTAGAGGGATTCCTTTGATTTTAAAATCTAAAGTTTGAGAAAAAAACCAAACCCCTTCATAAAAAAATGCAATGATGATGAACAAGAAAATTTAAATTTCCAAAAAATCGATCATGTGATCCGTAGATAAAAATATAGATTTTATATCATAAAATATTGATCTTGGTGATCGTTAACAGCTAAAGTACCCATTAACAGAAGTTTAAGTTTCATATGAAACTTAAGTTTCAGAAAAAAAAATATACAGATGTTAATCTCTATCAAAAAAACTCTAAATGACCATGCGCCAAAAGGCATGCGCTACATAGAGATGCGCCAGAAGGGCATGCTCCAATAAAGGTTATGTGCCAATAAAGATATGCATCAAATGCATATGCGCCAATGGAGACCCGCTACGTGTGTAACGTTTTAGAAATCGTTATGCGAATTTTTCCGTTTTAGAGCAAAATAGTCGGTATTTTCCATTTTTACCCGATTTCGATCAAACGTCCGTATAAACTTGCCAGCACCTATTTTAGCTAAAATAAAGCTAGTGCGCGAACTTTGGGGGTATATGGGAGGTTTTGGTTCAGATAGAATTTTTCCCAAATAAAATATTATTTTAAGCGGTAAATTATGCACGTAAATCGGGAAATTTCTTCTCTTAAGAATAAATTAAATCTTATCACTAGAATTAATGGAAACTTCTTTTTTAAATATCTAGATATTTTTTTTGATGACTAATGGTTATATTTTAAAAAGAAAAGAAAGAATGAAAAGGTGGCAAATAGCTTTAATTAGCATTTATTGAAACATTAAATGATATTAGCTAGAACTTTCTCCTTTTTTTTCACAACACACACCCCCCCATCAATTGGCCGAGCCCCTATTTCTGCCCCCTCTTTGTATTAAGCTCATTTCTTCAATTTCTTTCTCACTAAATCCTTCAAAAATCCCAAAAACAAATCCACAAATCCTAAATAAAAAATAAAACCATCAATTTCCTTCACTAAGCTTTCTTGGATCTTCAACAAAGCATGGTTTTTTTGAGGCTAAGATGATGGATCAAGTTAATATTTTTTGTTCTTGTTAAGGTATAATCTCTTACCTTAATCCTTAATTAATTGTTTAGATCTTAATCTAGCTAATTATATGTTTAATATAGCTGTTAAATCATGATAAATTCATTAATCATAATGTTTTTTATGAAATTCAAGTTAGGGTAAAACTTGATTAAGTGTTTAATGTTAATTAAAGTGTTAATTTGTGTTTAGGAAAACATAACCTAGTAGATTATGATAATTATTGTTAATTAATATTTTGTTTAATTGTGAAATATTACTTACTAGGTTTTTGCTAAACCTTATTTAGCAAGTGTTAAAAATATAGAAATGGTTTGAATAGCTTAGTTAAGCTATTATAAGGTGTTTGTGAGTGCTAGATTTGTGTTAGCTTGATTCTAGTGCGAATTATTGCGATAAGTTGTTTACTGGGTTTCGGGGTTTTTCCGACGTGGGTTCATTTGGTCGCTGCGAGATTATATCTATTATATTCCTCGCATTTAATTGTGTTGTGTTGCGCGATCGGGACGATCGGAGTCTAGACTTGGTGTTTCGTAGTTTAGCAACCCTCGTTAGGGTTTTTGACCGATGTCGTGCGCATTAGATGCGCTAAGTGCGCAGTGTAATTTTCTGGGTGTTTTCATTGCGTTTCGTTGTCTTTTCGTCGATGTAGGATATTTAGCTTATGTGATGTGTTTGTGAAATTTTAGGTTCGCAAGCGGGGACTTCGGACGCTACGACAAGGGAAAATAGGAGGTTGGATTCACTTAGCCAGGAGCATTGGTGAGTAGATTTAACATCTACAGGGGAATCGCCCGCATGGCGTTATGCGTCTGGGCTAGAAATGACTTGACTTGTCGCATATTCTATTTCATATTTAGAATTGTGCATTCACCCTACTGCTTAGTTATTGTTGTGCTTGGAAAGTATTCTTAGGACACTGCACTATTATTGACGGCTCATGTTGCACGAGCACTGATTGTATGCCACACACACCGTCAATAATTGCCATGACACGCACAAACCACTTATAGATATAATAAAGTTTGGTTAGGAATATTGTGACATTGATTCATATTTCTTATTGCGTATGACATATAGCATACATGTATACCTATATGCTTACACATATGCACTCACATACTTACATGCTAGTTACCTGTATACCTATAGAGTATTGTACCATTAGTGATAGGTACATACACACATAATGATATAGTTACTTCTATACTTTGCATACATACTTCACTTATACCTGGAGGGTATATCACATCATTACTAATAGGTAGATACCTATATCTTGCTATACCTTTATGTTTACACATGTATTAGTTATAGCTACATGTTTACCTTACTTGATGTTATTTAGAATTGGAGAAAATCGGAACCGCATGATATTTTATATTAAGTTGTTGCAGTTAATTAGAGGCTTTTCCTTTATATGCTTACATTTTGGTTTTATGTTGCATATATTATATTCATGGATTTTCGCATTGAGATATGGATTTTTCATGATGTTTTCTGGATTTGGGGACCGTGGTAGTTCATGAAATTATGCATTATTTGAAATACCTGGTTTCTCTTAATATGATATTTCAGTATCCACCATGAGATTTATCGTTCTGATATATATACCCCATGCGAGGAGTCGGGGGCCGTATGAGGGTATATGGTGGGGCCCGGTACGGTTCCCCTCGGCAAGATGATCGCGGTCCATGCCGATTGAGCCTGGAAGGTGGGCAAGTACCTACCCGTCACATTACCAATGACTCGGCGGTTATCATAGAGATACCGACGGGAGTCATGTGCGTATGGATACGTCGAGAGGCTAGGGTCAAAACTAGGCACTCGAGCTTTCGGTATAGCGTATGATACGTACCTATCAAGGTGCCAGTCTTAGTGACGGTACCTGATAGATCACTATTTTGTGTCGATGCTTGACACTTGGTTTTCATGATATTTTACTCCTAAATATATATAACAGTGGAATGGGACGCTGTTATATATGCATATACATATATATTAGTGGAATGGGACGCTAATTTATATGTAAACGTATAAATTCATATACTTCATCATAGTTATTCATGCAAATTATATATAGGATATAAGAGATTTACGTGATATTGAATTTAGGATATAGGTGATTCATTTGATAT
Organism: Agapanthus africanus; assembly: GCA_030015575.1. Lineage (NCBI taxonomy): Eukaryota > Viridiplantae > Streptophyta > Magnoliopsida > Asparagales > Amaryllidaceae > Agapanthus > Agapanthus africanus. Next base: position 116,230,160 of record CM057347.1, read on the forward strand.
TGGATATAGGATATTTATGAGATTGCCGATTTTGTACATTCAGGATATATGAGATTTATTCGATATTGTACATTCAGGATTTGTGAGACTTATATGATATGAGAGCCAATTTAGGGGCTGATTTGAGGAATTGGGATTTGAATTGTCTTGATGGATTTTGATCCTACCACGATATCAGGATTCCGTGGAAATGACATGTTTCATTCCATACTTCACATTTATTATTTATGCATTGCTTCATGTATTAGTTGTACCTGATAGAGTACCTTTCATGACTGTTGCATATATACATTTTCATATCATTATTGCATGATTATTGCATACCGATTGTCATATTATTATTGCTTCATGCATTAGTTGTACCTGCTAGTGTACCTTTCATGATTATTGCATTCATATGACCTTTTATTTCTATTAATTGCATATGTTAGATTCGCGCTGTACGTGCATACTTGCGATTACCTGCATATGTTATTTACTATTCACGAGTTGGCAACTCACCCCCGTTGTGCCATAGTTTGTTTTGCAGGTTGTTCCCCAGAGCAGTCGAGGCAGGCTATTCATCTATCTTATCATCTTTTGCTGCGGATACCGCATCAGCTCACAGTGTGCAGTTTGCTTAGGTGGGTTTTGTGGTTATTCGTTTTTGTATTGTATATTCGTTGTATCCTTGTACTCTCCATCTACTATTTTTTTGTTGACTTAGAGACTTGGTGAGGACGATATTGTATTATTTTTTGACTTGGTTGTCTTTTATACAGTTTCCTTTCTATCGTCTTTTATTTCTTCGCTACGGCATCGTATATCTGTTGTGGTGGTTGTTTTCCGCCTTTTGGCGTGGATTTGCTCCCGTTGGGGATGCTTTACTTTATATTTATGTTGTACCCATTTTTGGGGTTGGTTTGTACAAAGGAGGTGCTGCCGAAATTTTCAAGAAAGTAAATTGGACTTAAAGAATTTATACTTGAGATTTTCAAAAGTTTAAACAATGTTTCTTATCTTTTCTTGTCTTTTAATGGTTTCGATTTCTGGGTTTTGGTTTTCTTTTACTGCGTTACGCCTGTAGACGTTGCGTAGTATTAGGGCCGTCACGTGCCAATTTCGGATCGTGACAAAGTTGGTATCAGAGCACTAGGTTTTACCTTTCGGAGTGTAAGATGACCTTGGTATGATGGAGTAGGTAGATTAAGCAGAATAACGTAGTGTGTGTATGTCCATGGCATACTCACGATGCCGTACTCCGTCTAAAGTGACCTAAGTACAAATTGCTTGAAATTCCTTCCTTGATGACATATCCTTGTGATTCTATTTCCGTGTTCTTATCGACCCTTATTTCCATTTATAGCTTTGCCGCCGATGACTATGGGGACTTAGAATGATGCAGCGAGGGCCGAGATGGCACGCTCGTTGCACGGGTGCAGATGGATCCGCCTTCGACAGATAGTATAGCTAGGTTTGTGGCAGAGATGCAGAACATGCGCCGGACTATGAGTTCATTGGTTGAGACCGTTCGAGCGCAGCGACAGGAGGTTGTCACCCCTGTTACTCAGTTGTTCCTTGCAATCAGCATGCAGCATTTCGTCACCTACATAGCACCAGTGGATGCAGCCCCAGTTGACGAGACACGTATTCCAGAGACTTTGAGAGTTCCGAAACCGTGGAGGACTAGTACCGGTGTACCAGCTCAGAGACAGAGGCTTAGTCGTCGAGACAGATTTCGTGACCGTCGCGGGAGTTGCAAAGGTTTGGGACGAGGACAGTCGTTCAGCTCTCATCCCTAGGAGGGTCAGCAGTCATCGCGTGGATGTTTTTGATGCGGGAGCTGATTGATGAGTATTTTGGCATATGCGCTTTTTAAAAGATGAATCAAAAATATTTGTTTACCGCAATCAATAACGGCGTCGCTTGGTAGCTAGCCGGTGAGTACGGGTCGGTCCACAGGGATGTTGTGTATTTCCTAATTTGGTCTAACGAGTTAATTCCAAACGGTGTTGGATTGATTATCGCTAAAAACTAAGGTTGATCTAGACTAAGATTAAAATCTTGCTAGGGTTAGGTTTAGGTTAAGTTTGGAAAGTCAATATTCCTCACCGCTTTCTATGCCCTAATTAAGATCTATGAGGTGTTATGGTAATAATTAATAAAGGGGATTAATACCATCGAGAAAAACAATGTTTCTTCCTCTAGGTTCTTGCCCTTCCTTTCTTAATTATTACCCTAACCTCCATGGAAAACATACGCAACCGGTCGTTTATACTACGGTATCACCCCTACCGCATGGGATAGGGTGCCGTAGGGAACGGTGTGTGTATGTATGCATGGAGTCCTATTAATTATATATGATGGGCAAGAAAGGGGTGAGAGATTTTCATCTCTCAAGCCTTCCCTATTCCTAACCCTAACAAGTGAGGTATTACTCACTCATTGGGGAATTGATAAACATATCTAACTATCTAACTAGGGAAGATATAAAAATTATACTAAGGCAGAATGAAAATTAACTAGGGCAATGAAATAAAAAAACCTTACTTTATTTGATGGCTCTCTCCAAACATTTACACCAAATTTAGAATTCTGAATAGATGAAATAAAAAGAGGCATAACCTAAAACAGGTTTTAGCGTTTCTATTTATAGAACATAGAAACCCTAGGGTTACAATCGCGTCATATCTGCAATTACAAGTATACCCCTAAGAAGACTAGTCAGCGCACCGACTCCACCGACACGTTTTTCCACCGACACGTGTCTAGCACGGCCGCGGATCCGCGGCCGTAGGCCCTGTTTGGCCGCGGATCCGCGGCCAAGTAGTGTGGTCTTAGGCTGAATTTCACTGTATTTCTTCTGTTTGAATTTGTCTTCTGTTTTCCTTGGTTGGTTCTTCAGAATGTCTTCTAATTCTCTTCCACATCTCTACAGTGAGTAATGTAGTGGACTTTTACCGTTCGCTTTGTGTCGAAATCTTGAACCTTGCGCTGCCTTTGTACTTTGTGAACTGATCTTCGTTTATTCTCCAACTGTAGGCTTGATCAAGATTCTTCCATTTGTTGGTCGTAGTCTCACTTTTGTATCGTCTTTTCATCTTTTTCACTGTTTTTGTTCCAAGAATCTGTAACCTGCAACTATGTAGCAGACATGGGTCAATAGCACCTGTTTATTTGTAAAATGACTAAGAATAGGGAATATAATAATGCAACATTATGGTATGAACAAATACCCCCAAACTTATCTTTTGCTCGTCCTCGAGAAAACCTGGTTTTATTCTCGAAAAAGACCTAGCCTGACTTTCGCAGGGAAACGCGATTGCACTGAGCTCGTGCAACAAGTCGTTAAACCTCTTGGTGTCCCTAGTAGGAGGAGTGTTGTCTCCTGAGGGTTTTCAGCGGATACTACCCACAAAATCCTATCAATTCGGCCTATTGACTTTTATTCTCCAATTAGGTTTTCCAACAAGGAATTCTATTATCTTCGACTCATAAATTATCCACTCATATATTTCACGCTTCCTTATCATTTAACTTAAGATTATATATATTCTTGTGAATTTACTTAGCTTTTGGCATCTTTTAAATTTTCCTTCTAGGGTTCTATCTCAACTTAAGAATTTTTATCATCTCCACTAAAGATACAACTTCTATTTTTCATTCTTATCTCTCATCTAAACCCCAATCACATACCCCTACGTGTGTGTGTGTATCACCCCTACACTTGGAAATTCAAATCAAGCTATTATACTCTTGTCCATCGTCCAAAGTACTTTTCAATTGGTGAATTTTTAGATGAAATCGCTCACACATTCTTCATGCGACCGTTAATACTTCTTGAGGTACCAACGACCGATTACAAAATGTGTTCGCACATTAAAGTGTAATTTCTAGTCTTGTAATCCCTAAGGCTTTTAGCAGTGACTCCCAAACCAGTTGGTCTAAGGCACTAGGTGATGAAGCACCCTCGCTAAATATTTTTTCGATTAATGCAGCCTTAAGTAATTACAAAAACCAGTGTTCATTTTTTTTCTCTCTTTATTCACACTTGTATTTTTATTTTTCTTTGTACTAAGGACTTTAGACAACAGCATTTCAAGGTCTCTTCTACTATTCCAAGTTTCAAGGTTCGTGTTTGTGCAATTTGTAGGGTATATATTTTCAGAATTTAGACTTAAGCTTAGGAATTATTTTTCAGACTTATACTTTAATAAAAACATCAATACTTTTCTCTTGTTTTAACTTAGCCCAAGAAGTGAACTCGAAATTTGCCTATTTCTAAATAAACTACAAAAACATATACTTTCTATCATTAAATTTTAAGAAAGGTTATTTTTAGGGTTTTTAATTTACTAAGTCTAAGGTCTAGTTGTTCCTAACTAGTTAACCGTCTTGTCAAACTCAAGCTAATTATGGTCAAAATTGAATGCTTTAATTTTTATAATTTTTCAAAATTTTCAATTTTTTTGGGTTTTAAAATAAGTATGCAAATGCATGAATATACACATGAATGCGAAGGAAGAAGGCTTACCGAGCACACCCCCAAACTTAAACTTGACAGTGTCCTCACTGTCAGACTACACCAAGAGGGTCAAAATTGTCGGCACTCCCTTGTTTATTTTTTTTATAGTTTTTTTATTGTTAAAAGAAAAACAAAATATATATATATACACAAAGGTCCCCCCAAACTTAAGTTAAACGATGTTACAAGTCAATGCCAAACTTTGCAAAGACCAAAAGTCAACACCAACCAGTTTAAAAATTTATCTGTGTAGAGTATCGGTCGGTGGAAAAACATGTTGTACCGAGCCAAGAAGAATTAGGAAAGAGATAAGTGGTGGTATGGAAAGTGTCTGTATGTACGTGGAAGAGAAGAGATAAGAGGTGATGATGAATCAAAACGAGAATGTGAATAATCAGAAATCAGTGAAATATTGGCATTCTCGTAGCTTATTAAAAGAAAAGGGGGTGGTTCAACTTCTAACGGAGGAGGTTGATTATCCACAGAATCTCCGAGATGTTTCAGTGGATCCTTTATTTACTTGGCATCATCCATCATATGCATATGATATTTAATTATGAGGGAACTAATCTCCTCGATGTCCGCCATAGTCCAGCCGAAAGCTTGTCACTTATCTTGTAAGACCATTAAAAGGGCTTTCTCTTGCTCGAGAGCTAGAGATGCCGATATGATAACGGGAAAGGTCTCATTCTCACCTAGATAAGCGTATTTAAGGTGAGACGGCAAAGGCTTGAGTTCGAGTTTCGGAAGCGAAACAATTGAAGGTAAAATTGGGGAGGCTATCTCGAACTCAGAGGATTCCAACAATGGTTCGAAATCACTGCAAACAACCGAATCGGATTGTTCAACTAACTCATCCAAAAATTCAAAGGACTCATATTCGGGCGGTGAGTCATCAAAATCGTCCGAAAAAGTGAAACATTCTTAATCAATATTGGTTGTGCCAACTGTGTTAGATTCAAGGAGGGACGCACTAGTGGCGTCAAAACTGTTGTCATCAAACAGAAATTTTTCAAGCTCGCAGTCCTCCTGCATGATTTTGTGAATCAAGCAAACTTCTCGTGTACTAGCTTTAGGCACGGGGGGCAGACTTCCTATCTTGTAAATATTGAACTCACTAGAAATCTTTCCAAAGGATAGAGTCATAGAGCCATTGCGACAATTTATTACGGCATTGTATGTGGCCAAAAATGGTCGACCGAGGATCACCGGAATTTGGTTCCGTGGGTTAGCAACAGGTTGTGTGTCCATAACAACAAAATCAACGGGGAATATGAAGTCCCCTACTTTGATTAACACATCCTCTAACTCACCCCTAGGATGGGTGATTGATCGATCAGCCATTTGGAGAGTACAACGAGTGTGTTTCAACTCTCCAACACCTAATTGCTCGTACACGGAGTAAGGAAGCAGGTTAACACTAGACCCAAGATCTAAAAGTGCTCGATTGATGTTCTTATCCCCAATTGTTATTGAAATTGTAGGACAGCCAGGGTCTTTTTGTTTTTGGGGTAAGGGTTGAGGTTGGTTAATAGCATTGCTCACGGCACTAGCTACTAGAACTTTCTTGGGTATCTGAGATTTTCTCTTCGAGGTGCATAAGCCCTTTAAGATTTTCGCGTAAGAAGGGACTTGTTGGACTGCATCCAAGAGAGGTATATTTATGCTAACCTGTTTAAACAACTCTGCAATCTTCTCCATTTGTGGAGTTGGTTTATTGGATCTCAACCTGTTTGGAATATGGAACATTTTGAAAATCTGTTGAGTCCAATTTTTGTGGATTAGATTGCAGAGTTGGAACGGATCCTAGTGTGGGTGTGTTCGTGAAGTGAGATGTGGGTCCGTTCGAAGTAGAAGAAGTAGAGCCTTGTGAAGAATGAAGAATAGACTCTAACGAGGAAGATGAAGAAGAAGAAGAAGATGAAGAAGAACCACCAGCAGGGGTGTCATTATTAATACCCACGTTATTATGCAACACACTTCCAGATCTCAACATGGTCACAGCATTTACATTATGATTTTGTTGTTCATATGCAACATGTGCGTTGTGTGTATGACCGGGATTTGGCAATGGTTGAGATGGAAGCTTTCCCTTTTCTCGCTCGCTCAACGCAGCAGTTAGTTATACAATTTGTGCCTCAATAGATTTGATGCTTTGATCGTGTGAAGCATTGTTGTATACATAAGACTGAATGGAAGTCACCAACCTTGCTGCGGATTGTGTAGATTGTTTTAGGAACGCATCTAGACTTCTTTCTAGCGAGGTAACATTATCATCATTTCGTTGAACAAAATTGTTTGGAAGGTAAGAGTTGTTGGGCACAAAATTGTTCATTTGGTTTGGGTAAGGTTGTGGTTGGAAAGGTTGCTGGTATTGAGTTTGTGGTGGTGCTTGTTGTTGTGGAGGAGGAGGCCTTTGAAAGTTGTTGTTTCCTTGGAATTGTTGATTTTGATTCCAAGCAAAATTTGGGTGACTCCTCCAACCCGGATTATAAGTCGAAGAGTATGGATCATTTCTTTGTCTGTGCTGAAAGGCAGCATTGACTTGATCTTGTCCTTGAACAGGTGGATTGTAAGGACAATCTTCGGTAAGATGTGATGGATCCGAACAACAAGTACAAACAGTTCATGGGGGTAAAGCTGGGGCAGGAGAAGGCGATAAGATTTTGGTCTCAATTGCTTCTAGCTTTTTCGTAAGTGCGGCCATCTCGACCTTCATTGCAATCGACATATCTAATTGATGTATGCCTGCCCTAGACTGACCAACAGAAGAAGATGAGGTGGCCTTGATGCTTTCCCACTGAAGTGTTTGTTCAGCAAGATCCTCGAGAAACTGCCAAGCTTCCTCACTAGATTTGGTTAGAAAGTGATCTTGACAAATGGTTTCCAACAACTGCTTCGTTGCTGGGTTCAATCCTTCATATAAAGTTTGACAAAGTTGCCAATTCTCGATACCGTGGTGAGGGCATTGAACAAGTAGGTCTTTAAATCTTTCAAAACACTTCCAAAAGGGTTTGGAAGGAAGCTGGGAAAATTGAATAATCTCATTGCGAATTCTCACGGTCTTGTGATGTGGATAAAACTTTTTAAGAAAATCTTTAACAAACTCTTCCCAATTTTTAATTGAATGTGATGCTGTGATGTATATGTTAGTGTATATGCCCTAAAGGCCATTACTGTATCATACTAGTTTGTATATTACTTAATGGAAGCTTGGCATAGTCACAGTTGTATAGACAATCTTGCTCAAAATGGTAGTATGGTACTTGGTTTGTCTCTACTTCAATATGTGCATGTGTTTCTTTTAGCATATCACTTATATACATATTAGTGGAGCCCTTAGGATCTTTGCTTGATTACCAGCCTTATGATGGCAGTCACACTTGTGGGGGCTGGGTAATCTATAAGCACATCCTTATACAGGCCCCTAGTCGTAGGACTATCGAGACAGGGCATCGATACTCCTGAGTAGACTAGCGTATACGCTTCTCATCCCAGCAGGGGAGATGGTCTGTCCCACAGCTATCAGTACGTCGTACTGGAGATAGTATGCGGGTGCTCGTTAGGTTACGAGTACATTGGACAGGACTCGTCGGGGACTGTTGGTTGGTATTATACCTATCGTCAGTTATCAGTTCCCAGGTGACATGAGTACAGCTTAGTCCGTTGACTTGACACTGTCACTTCGCCTCGAGTGTGTTCCCACTGTTCTTTGATTACTACCCTACCACAGCTCAAAGGAGTCGTGCAAACAGGTAGTAGTTGGGTGCAGTCCCGAAGCACTTGGAGGCAGTGACGGTTAGACAGGATTCGTCTCTCCCGATATTGGGGGTTGATATCGCGCTGTGTCTAGGAGAGCTATTACACATAGTCGTCCCTGGCCAGGGCAAGCGAGATATACTGGTAGGTTTCCAGTGTTATCTCAGGGTGTTCTGGGCTACACTCCGACACGACTTGTACCGCTATTAGGGGACTGACGTTCGCCACCCCCCGAGGCCCGCCATACGATATTCTTAGACGAACAGACCGGACTGTACGGAGATTGTCACATACAGGCTCAGTAGGAGTTCGGATGGGTTTTACCTCATCGGCCTTCTTATCGACATCTACCTGGGGACCGTTACGTACAGCTAGTGCCGCTTGCGGTCTGTGGTTAAACCCACTGCCAGCGTAGTGTCGAGTCTTTAGAGTCTCACACAGAGAGTTTCCCTACACTGAGCGAAACATGTAGAGACCGTATGATTTTACGGCAGGGCTACGATCACTTACGTACACTTGTATGCATATGCTGCTCAGGCAGGCGATACTAGTGGGCTTTGGTTTAAGCTGGATCCTAGTATTGCACGGATGGATTTGTTTTGTCTGTGCATTCGCATTCTACGGAATGCGGATGTGGATGTGTATGCACAGTTGTGAGGAGCGAAGAGGAAGGAGGTGCCTCATTAGGGTTTTGACAGTTGATTCGGTCGAAACCATAATGAGGCGGATTCATTAAGGTTATGGCAGTTCGTTCGGTCAAAACCATTATGAGCCGGGGACATTATTTACTAATCTTTTTAGTGATTATTAAGTGATGGCTAATTGCTTTGACCATTTGACCACACTTGACTTTGTTGACCGTTTGACCAAAGTTGACTTGGACCTTCATGAGAGGTCTAGAGTTTTCTTTGGTTTTCTTTTTATTTTTGGATTATGATAATGGTCAAGTCAATTGTTGCCATCAACTTAATCTTGAAAAGATTAGTAATGATGATAGTGGTGTATTATTGCAACCATGGTTCATTCTCTCTAGCACAATAATTCATTTCTCATTTCTCATTCTCTCTCTTGAAAAGAAATAAGAAAGCTACATGGTTGTTCTCCTTCATCTTCCTCCTCTTGAAAATTTCCTTTGATCTCATGTGTTGAGAGAAAAAGGATCCAAATAGACAAACACATCCATCTACCTCTTCTACACAACTTAGGACATCAAGACTAGCGATCTCGTTGCCCTAGTTGCCTCGGCTCGAGGTGGAGCTCGGAGTACATCTCTCGGGTGGATCGTCTTCGACTCAAGAAGGCCGCGGAGGTGATCAAGATCCGGATCGACCCTCGGAGCGTGGATGGACAAGCCGGACAGCGGAATGAAGATCCAAAGGACCGGTATCGAGAGGTATAATCTCTATGGCATAGTAGATAGCACCTCTAGTAGTTTGCTAGTTTGTAGTTTAGCAAAGATCCTCCTTTTAGTCCATGTTGCCTTAAGTTCTAAAAATCGATTTTTATACCGTTTCCGCCTCCCCGTAAGCACCGGGGTGGGCAACGTGGACTTACAGTGGTATCAGAGCCAAGCTAAACATAAACTAGCAAGTTAGCAAAGTATTTAGAATCTCGATCGGAAAAAATTCGGAAAACACATCCGGAAAAACCATGTTTTTGCCGATTTTTTATACTGCTCTAAAAATGTTTTAACATACATGAAAAATCGGCTCAGGGTTTTGTAAAAACACAGAACAAAAACGATCCAGTGACTCAGTCAAAGCGCCGCGGTTCCGCGGCAAGAACATGCTTCTTGCCGCGGATCCGCGACCGAGTTGACTCGGCCGTGGACCGGGTTTTGTGCAGTGTTCTTATTTGGATGTTTTAGGATTTTTTGTATATTTTGTTTCTGCCCAGAATTTCCAGAGAACAAATTTGTTTTTGGGGTGGTTACAAATCCGTATTTTGATCGAAATTCCGTAGACTTTGGCTAATAGATATTATCTGTGATGTGATATATGTATTGAACGTATGTTAATCGCTATACGTCGATTAGTGGGGGTTATACATATCTATGATCTGTAATGTTGATGGTTTGTGTATATGAATTCGTTGGATTGTCGCGGATGAATAGCCGGGGGGTTGTGAGATGAGAGTTTTCTTTATCTTTCAATTCATGTAATATGTAAATTGATGTAATATTATTTATATGGCCGCGCAACCGGGATGGGGTTGTAGCCGTCATTGTATAATTTCTTTTTACTGTGTTTGCTCCTAGGATAGACCCAAGGTGGGGTGCACAAACTACCGCGTATCTCGAAGTGCCGAGTGGCCTACTCACGTTGTTGAGGGAGGTTACTTCGCTTCGGGTACTTGGCGGGTAGTTTGTCGCACCCGTAGGCGTCTAGGGTGGGGTTTGGCTATTCATCACGACCGTGTAATCCGTCTTTCGTTGCATGCTCGAACGAAATGCGGATTCCTAGTATATCCAAAGTGTTCATCTGTGATCTGGAATGGTTATCATTGCATCTGACGAATGTATATATCTATATATGATATCTATTTAGGCGTTGCTTATATTTTGCATCCGCGCTAGTTCAGCCCCCGCTCTGTCGTTAATTAAGTAACCTAACGGGTGATGATGGGACCCCGTGGCGAATACGGATGGCATAAGCGTACGTCATATTTTCGTTGTTTTCTGCAATGGTAGGATTAAGTGATGGGACGCATTAAAATTAATGCAAGAAAATAAACCAAGTTAAAGTCGTTGGAACAATTTCAAAACCACTCGGTTTATTTTGAAAAACAACTTTTAAATGCGGAGCTTAAGCCACTCCTTTTAAAAGCTATCAGGTTCCTTCGATTATATCAAGTTCACTACGTTCACGGTTTCGCCAAAACCATTCGTAGCGCTCCGTCATTTCAGTTAAATATTCAGTAGTATTCAAGCTATGTATTTTGACCTTCGCCAAGGCATAGTGATTGGTAGCTGCTGAATATTTATCTGTAGCATAGATAGAAGCGTTGGTTTGGGACAGTCGTACTACTATTTTGGCCTTCGTCAAGGGTATGTACGGGTGAGTTCAAATTAACCTGGATAATGACGGGTAGAACTTGACATATGACTTTTGATATGTTGGCCTTCGTCAAGGTCATAAGAGCATGGGGCAAAAATCCACATCGGGAGTTTCTAAAGAAACTGAAACTTGCTAGTGCTACATACCATTTGGAGTGTGATGATTCTGGTAGGATTCCTTCAGTTTTATCACACGATGATATTTGGATCCCGATCCTACTGTGAGTATATGCTACTCCTCGGGAACTTTCTCGCTTAACGATCAATGCTATAAACCAAGTAAGTGTCTAGAAAGGTGTTAGAGGGGCTACGCCCACAGGGAAAAGAGGTTACTTAATTAAGAAACTTCGTGAAAGCATTGGAAAACCTCCCTCGAAGTACTGACACTGGCCTAGCTAAACCGTTAAGCAAGAATTGTACGGTGAGATTGATCCCGACTAATTCTTCCTTTATGGTTTGAGGAGGGATTCGAGAGACAGTGGGAGCTATCCTGTTTAGATAAATTAAAAACCAATCTAAACTTGCAAGAGCATCATGCTAAGTGTTTTCTTCTCTCTCTCTTAATTGCAGCGACCCAGTGACCAGACATAGGTTATATCTAGATAATAAAATGATTGAATCTGACTGTTATGACTGGCAAATGTCTGTCCAGATGTCCATTGCCCATGACAAGATGGGACACCTTTTGACTGATCCAACCCCTGCCGTCTCAGGTCCAGTTTCCCCTGTCACGGATATTCATATCCGCAAGACATCGGAAAAAGACTGTGCGAAAGCCAAGTGCCTCGTGTTAGCCTCAATTGATGGTGCATACCAGAGGTAGCACGAGAAGATGGACTTAGTTTCTATCTTCCTCCATAACAAAGATTTTTATGGAGAGCAATCTTGTATCGCAAGATATGAGACCTCGAATGAATTACTTCCAGCGAGGTTGGCTGTCGGGTCGTCTGTAGGGGGCAACGTCCTTACAGAGACCAGCTATTTTGAGCTCACGGACCTGAAGACCGCGTTGAAGAACGGGTCAGATGCTGACTTGATTCTACAGTCTCTACCTTCTACCCTGAAGGAAACCAGGGAAGTAGAAGGAAAGAGAAGAGCATAAGTTTCGGGACTGGATATAGTAAAAGAGGGACGTTCCTATTGTTACGGGAATGAACATTGACAGAAATATTGCAGGGCTAGTAAAGCCAGTAGCCAGGATTCGAAGGATGTTGTGGCTTCGGCTTCGGGTGTGTTTGTAATAGAGAACTATATGTCAGTTAACCCTACTTCCTGGGTATTGGATACCGGATCAGGATCTCACATCTGTAATTTGTTACAGGCTCCGAGAAACCGTAGGGTTATCAGGATAGGTGATATGACTCTCAGGGTTGCTAACGGAATGAGCATGTACGCTGAATCCGTAGGGGAGTATCATCTTGGACTGACAACTGGGTAGATATTGATTCTGCGTGACTGTTTTTATGTACCAGGTGCGACTTGTAATATCATATCTGTATCCTACTTTCTAAGGAAGGATATGATTTTACTTTTGTAAGAGATCTGGTCAACATCCACCTAAATCAAGTTCTGATTGGGTCAGGTACATTAAAAAACGGGATATATGTATTGAATCAAGCTCAGATTTTCAGTGTCCAGAACACACTTAAAAGAAAGTCTCCGGAATTAAATCAGGCTTTCTTATAGCATTGTAGACTGGGTCACATTAATGAGACACGGTTGACAAAATTACATAAAGAAGGATACTTGGATCCGTTCGAGTACCAGTCTTATGCCACTTGTGAATCTTGTCTCATGGGAAAGATGACAAAGACTCCGTTCACTAGACACGGAGAAAGAGCAAGCGAGCTCTTGGGACTCATACACAGTGATGTATGTGGTCCAATGTCTACACATGCGCGAAGTGGTTATTCATACTTCATTAATTTCACAGATGATTTCTCTAGGTATGGACATGTCTTCTTAATGAAGCATAAATCTGAGGCCTTTGAGAAATTTCGAGAATACAAGAATGAAGTTGAAAACCAAACAGGCAAAAGTATAAAAACACTGAGATCTGATCGAGGTGGTGAATACTTGAGTGCCGAGTTTCTGGACTACTTAAAAGACAATGGAATTCTCTCTCAGCGTACTCCTCCATACACACCACAACACAACGGTGTATCGAAAAGGAGGAATTGAACCCTATTGGATGTAGTTCGTTCCATGATGAGTAAGGCTGAGTTGCCGCGATCTTTCTGGGGTTATGCACTAGAAACAGCTGCATATCTCTTGAACAAGGTTCCAACCAAGACTGTGCCTACCACCCCATATCAGATGTGGAGTGGGAAGAAACCCTGTCTTAAGTATCTTAAGACATAGGGATGTCCATCTTTTGTAAAAAAGCAGCATGCGGACAAACTCGAGGCACGCTCAGTACTGTGTAAGTTTGTGGGATACCCAAAGAACTCCAGGGGTATTTTTTCTATTACGCAGAGGAACAAAAGGTTTTTGTTTCTCGGCATGCCCACTTTCTGGAACATCAGTTTTTAGAAAAAGGAATAAGTGGGAGCGCAATAGAACTGGAAGAAATTCCATAACCACAAGCTATTACTGAAAGCTTGGAAGAACCAGAAGGACCGATATCGATAGGTATAATCTCTATGGCATAGTAGATAGCACCTCTAGTAGTTTGCTAGTTTGTAGTTTAGCAAAGATCCTCCTTTTAGTCCATGTTGCCTTGAGTTCTAAAATTGATTTTTATACCGTTTCCGCCTCCCCGTAAGCACCGGGGTGGGAAACGTGGACTTACAGTATAACCATTTCTCGGCTAAGTCACATAAGGTGAAAGGAATGACCCTTAGCCTTATAGCATCATCTGAAAGTTGGGTTGTTTTCATCATTGCACAAACGTTTTGGAATTTGTTTATGAAGATATAGGCATCTTCGGATTCCAGTCCGTGAAATTTTGGCAATATGTTGATGAATTGGGGTTTGATCTCAAAATTTTCCCCATTTGCCGGTCGGAGTGAAAGACAAGTACGTAAGGCGGTGCGGGTAGGGTAGAAAAGATCCTGGAGCGCGATTCATTGGGGCGCTTCAACAGGCGGGTGTTGTAGGTTATTCACACCTAACGGAGGTGGAATCAGTCCCGTGGGTAAGGTGTTGTTAGGATTAAATCCTGACATCTCCTTAGAATACGAAGAATATGACGGTGAAGGTAAGGAAGTGGAAAGAATTTTGACTTCGGAGTCGAAAGCGTCGTCGGTCGGTACCAACGAGACACGGACTAATCGGGCACTAGTGTCCCTAGTCCAACCGGACATACACTAAAGAGGTAGTGTAGTCAAAAAGTGAAAAACAGAATGTGGGGGTAAGAAAACGTCAATGGAAAGAAAGTGGGTGTAAGTAGGGTGCACGGATTTTTAGCGACAAGTTGCAAGTTTTTGTAAAAATTTTCTTTTCTCTTTTTGTGTTTTTTTTATGTGGAGCTTTTTGCAAAAAAGATTTTCGATAAAAGGCTTAGACACACGTTCAATCAACCACAAATGCACAATCAGGCCTAGATCTAGGGTCACCTAGGTCAGTTAGACAGCTCCTAACTGTTCCAAAGGGCAAGAAGTAAGACCTCAAACCGCCTCTTCACCGCCAATTGTGGCCAGGTAAGCACAGATAGAGAAAGGAGGGATCCGCTCACGAATCACCATGAGACGGGCCTTTTAAAGTTACCTTTCACTACCTGTCTAGCCTAGGCACCACAAAATCAGGTTAGGATCAACGGTCGATGCCTACAACTATTCTTTTGTCCTATTGAGCGCGAAGTCCTTAGGGCTGAGTCTAATATTTTTTAATTAATTGATGGTCAATGCAATATGCCATAAGTGATTTTTGGGGTCCTGGGAAGGGTGATGAAATCCCCACCCAATCTGGATTGGTGTCAAGCCCCTTAAAGTCAGTTTAGATATGCAAAGCAGTAAACAATCACTTGCAAACAAATTTTTTTAACGCAGCGCAAAGAATCCTGCAGAAGATCAATTATTGGAAGGGGAAGAAATTTTTAGCGCAAAGAATCCTGCAGGAAATTTTACAGAGGAGATATTGGGGTTCAGAAGGAGAAAGAAAACTTACAGAGGTGTTTTAGTCAAATGCTGACGTCAGCAGACCGCGGTTGCATGGCAGAACGCTAGTTTAGGCGGCGGTTCCGCGGTTAGTCCGTTGACTCAGGCTTCCAAACTTCTTCTGTTGTTCTGATGTGGTAATCCTCTGTTGTTCAGATCTACTTTTTTCTGTTTCGCTCTCTGGATTTTTCCAGATTTGAACTCGTTCGTCGATCCTGCAAAATTCAAACGAAACACCCTTCAAACAATAAAAGATGATAAAATTTTTATATTTTTTAAATTTTTCAGTTTTTATGAGTTTTTTCAATTTTATATTAACCCGAAATTGCAAAAAGAAAATACTACGCCATCCCCGGCAACGGCGCCATTTGATTGATGAGTATTTTGGCGTATGCGCTTTTTAAAAGATGAATCAAAAATATTTGTTTACCGTAATCAATAACGGCGTCGCTTGGTAGCTAGCCGGTGAGTACGGGTTGGTCCACAGGGATGTTGTGTAATTCCTAATTTGGTCTAACGAGTTAATTTCAAACGGTGTTGGATTGATTATCGCTAAAAACTAAGGTTGATCTAGACTAAGATTAAAATCTTGCTAGGGTTAGGTTTAGGTTAAGTTTGGAAAGTCAATATTTCTCACCGCTTTCTATGCCCTAATTATGATCTATGAGGTGTTATGGTAATAATTAATAAAGGGGATTAGTACCATCGGGAAGAAACGATGTTTCTTCCTCTAGGTTCTTGTCCTTCCTTTCTTAATTATTACCCTAACCTCCATAGAAAACATACGCAACCGGTCGTTTATACTACGGTATCACCGCTACCTCGTGGGATAGGGTGCCGTATGGAACAGTGTGTGTATGTATGCATGGAGTACTATTAATTATATGTGATGGGCAAGAAAGGGATGAGAGATTTTCATCTCTCAAGCCTTCCCTATTCCTAACCCTAACAAGTGAGGAATTACTCACTCATTAGGGAATTGATAAACATGTCTAACTATCTAACTAGGGAAGATATAAAAATTATACTAAGGTAGAATGAAAATTAACTAGGGCAATGAAATAAAAAACCTTACTTTATTTGATGGCTCTCTCCAAACATTTACACTGAATTTAGAATTCTGAATAGATGAAATAAAAAGAGGCATAACCTAAAATAGGTTTTAGGATTTCTATTTATAGAAAATAGAAACCCTAGGGTTACAATCGCGTCATATCTGCAATTACAAGTATACCCCTAAGAAGACTAGTCAACGCACCGACTCCACCGACACGTTTTTCCACTGACACGTGTCTAGCACGGCCGTGGATCCGCAGCCGTAGGCCCTGTTTGGCCGCGGATCCGCGGCCAAGTAGTGTGGTCTTGGGCTGAATTTCACTGTATTTCTTCTGTTTGAATTTGTCTTCTGTTTTCCTTGGTTGGTTCTTCAGAATGTCTTCTAATTCTCTTCCAGATCTCTACAGTGAGTAATGTAGTGGACTTTTACCGTTCACTTCGTGTCGAAGTCTTGAACCTTGCGCTGCCTTTGTACTTTGTGAACTGATCTTCGTTTATTCTCCAACTGTAGGCTTGATCAAGATTCTTCCATTTGTTGGTCGTAGTCTCACTTTTGTATCGTCTTTTCATTTCTTTCACTGTTTTTATTCCGAGAACCTGTAACCTGAAACTATGTAGCAGACATGGGTCAAAAGCACATGTTTATTTGTAAAATGACTAAGAATGAGGAATATAATAATGCAACATTATGGTATGAACAGGAGCCTTCATCACTTCGTCAGACATTGTTCCTTAGCACTGCGTCAGGCTTATGTGCAGAGAGGTCATGGTCGCAGAGGATTCGCTCAGAGGGGACGGGTTGGCAGAGGAAGATTTTAGCCAGTTGCAGGTAGGGGGTAGACACGAGAGTTTGCTTCTACTCATCGGGACGCGCGGGCGCCCAATGCAGAGTTTTCAGGTATTTTTAATTTGTATGTTCTATTGATGCACTTGTTTGTTTTACATACTTTGTGTCGTGGTTGGGATGAGAGTCGTGTTAGGTAGATCAACCGTTTGTTGTGTTAACTTCTGCCAGCGATTCTTTTGTTGCGCGACACGTGTTTCGGTCGTGTACCAATTGGATAGGAGATAGAGATTCGTCCGTCGTTGTGATCCTTCTAGAGATGTTGGATTTGACGTTCTCCTGAGCACGGACTGGTTATCTACGTGCTAGGCGTCTGTGGAATGCCGTGGGAAAACAGTCAGGTTTTGTTTTCCCGGCGAGTCAGTTCTTGTTGTGCAGGGGGGACAGTGGTGCCGCCTCTCACATCTTGAATTCAGCCTTTTCGCTAGTCGGCTTTTGAGGAGAAAATGTCGAGGATTCTTGGCGTTCATTCGTGATACTAGAGCCACAGTGGGTTTGTTGGACCGGCTTTCCTTCGTGCTAGAGTTTTCCGGCGTTGTTCCAGATGAGCCGGGGAAGCTTAGGGAGCTTAAGGATCTGGTGCAGAGTTGCTAGATAGGTGGAGCTTGTGTGTCTGAGTGTTTCGCATTGGGGAGCTCCTATTTCTGTTCGTCAAGGATAAAGACGGCAGTTTGAGGTTTTGTATTGATTGATCGTTAATTGAACCGGCTTACGGTGTGGATAGGTATCCTTTACCTCGCATTGACGATTTCTTCGATCAGCTTCCGAGTGCGAGACATTTTTCTAAGTTTGTTTGGGATCAGGTCATCATTGTTGTGGGTTCAGAGTGATGACATTCCGAAGACTGCCTTGTGCGTGCTACGGGGTTTGTGTGTTTTGGTGGTGTCATTGGACTCACCAATGCCCTAGCAACATTCGTAGAGGTGATGATCCAGATTTCTTCAGGCCGTTCCTCGACCGGTTATTGTTGTGTTATTGATGAAATTCTGGTCTATTCAATGTGTCGTGAGGGACAGGAGTAGCACTTGAGGATTTGTTTTGCAGACATTGGGAGAGCCCCAGTGGTTTGCTAGATTCTCGGAGTGTTCCTTCAGGCTTGTTTGTGTTGACTCCTAGGTCTTGTAGTTATGGGAGACAGTTTTCGTATGGTTCCGAGGAAAATCGAGGCTATACAGTTTAGGCCTAGACTTGTATGCAGGACGGAGGTCCGCAGATTTTTGGGCTTAGCAGGTTTTTAACGCCGTGTCGTGAAGGATTGCTAGCATAGTGCTGCACCGTTGACTGAACTGACCAGAAAGGAGGTTCTTTTTCTTTGGACTGAGGCATGCGTGCGGAGTTTTCGGCAGTTGAAGACCCGGTTAACAACTGCATCAGTTCTTTCTTTGCTTTCTGGTTCGGGTGACTTTGTTGTTTAACTATGATGTTTCGCAAGTGGGGCTCGATTGTGTACTGAGGTGAAGCTATAGAGTTATCGCTTTTGCTTCCCAACAGTTGGAGGAAGTACGAGCAGGATATCCCACTCATGATCTGGAGATGGCCGCGGTGGTCTTGCGTTGGGGATTTGGAAACACTACTTGTTCGAAGAGTCGTGTCAGATTTTAACGGACCACCAGAGCTAATGTACATCTTCCTGCAGCGGGTTTTGATTGTTGAGATAGTCTTCTGCAGATTTACAGTTCTTATTCGATCATTGAGTACAGCTTAAGTTCGCCTCTACTGAGGGGACAACTTGCTCATGTCCGCTCCCGTCCACTTTTCCTTAATCGCTTTCGCGAGGAACTGCCCGCCGATGCTCGTTCGTCAGAGATACTTGAGCATACTCGGCTGGGTAATGATACGAAGTCCTTGATTTGTGACAAGGGTGTTCTAAGTTTAGGGACGCGTTTGTGTACCTGATACTATTGGGTAGAGACGCGAAATCCTTGAGCAGGCACATCTGTCAACTCTCTATATTCATTCAAGTTCCACCAACAATTGACGTGACTTGTGAGATAGTTACGGGTGGGCAGGGATGTAAAAAGAACTTCTGGGTTTCGTTTCAAGATGCCTGTCTTGTTGTGTGCTTAGGTTGAGCATCTGAGACCGGCTGGAGAGTTGCAGCCTTTAACCGTTCCGGAGCGGGAATAGGAGCAGGTCTCCATGAATATTCATTGTGGCGTCTACCCAGGTTTAGTCTGGGTGTGACTCCATTCGGATGTTAGTTGTCCGGTTATACTTGGGTTGCTCAGTTGTTCTTTTTTAAGTTTGTGTGTTGCACGAAGTTCCTTCATGGGTCGTATCCAATGAAGGCACCCTGTTCGCTTGCCGTGATGGGCAGGAGCTTCAGGAAGCCTTGGGTACTGGTTGAGCTTTAGCTCCGTCTTTCCATCCGCATGATGATGGTTTTGTTAGAGCGGGCTATACCGACTCTGAAGGATATGCTTATGCGTGCATGCTAATTTTGTGTCGGAAGTTGGGATCGTCACTTGCCATCGTTAGGATTCTTCTTTGATAGCAGTTCGTGTAAGTGCACGGCGGCGCCCCGGCCGTCAAATCGACGGCCAAATGCGGAAACGGTGATAAACTTTAATTTTGCGAACTTAGCAAACCGGCACCACCGCGCACTAAACCCCGGATCGGGCCATTAAACTAGGTCTAGCTAACAACAAGACGGGTTAGAGATATACCGAGTGATCCGAGTCCTCCGGTCTTCTCGTCGTCGTCCCGATCTCTCGCGGAATGTCCGATCGTCGCCTCCTCGCCGGAAGGGCACCACATCGCCTGCATCTTTTACGGGCTCCCACCTCAATACCGAGGCAACTCGGGCGCGAAGTTGGCTAGCCGACGCGTCCAAGACTTGCTATAGATATAGTGTAGAAGGTTATCTCTTTGGGGTTTATGAGGTTGCCATGTGGGAGGAATTTTGCACACTGATTTTCATGGATGGATGCTCAAGAAATATTGAACATCATTGGAAATGAGCTCGGCCACCAAAAATTGTGCCCACTGGAAATTGATAAAGAAGCAAGCTCTCTCCTGCCAATTAATCTCATAGCCACCATATATAAAATAATGCATGCTCACTCCAAACAACAAATCCAGTGCACTCCTCTAAATTCATGTGTGTGTATATTAATTAATCAAGCCCCCACAATCCATTCCAGCACACTTATTTTTCATTCATTCATTTTCTAAGGAAATAATCCACTATACAAATTAACCCCACACCATTCCCAAACAGTGCCGGCCCATTCCCAAATCCCATACTCTTTCATGTCAAATAAATGCATCATGGAGCAAAGATGCAATCATATCAAAAAGAAAACATTTGCAAGAAACCCCCTCCACAAAATGTTAATTGCAAACTTGCAATTAACACCCTCCAACGAAAAGTCCGACCGGAAAGGAAAAAGAGAAAACCGGCCGGAACGGAATGCAAACTGGCAACTCCAGAAAACTGGTCCCGTAATAAATTACAGGAAAACCCCGATACTGTGCATACACACCCGCATTTGTATTCCGACCGAAATACAAATGCAAAGAGACAAAACTACACTATCAAATACTAAGATCCGGCTTAAGCCAAAGCCGGCTAGTAAAAACCGTCCGATCACGATCCGTGCAATACCGCACGTATCTGATCGAACCCTGCCATATCTCCATACGGCCTCTACAGCGTTTCGCCCGAAACCTGAGTAACTGAAAGTGTGGTGGACTCTAAAGACTCGTCAATACTATGGCTGTGGATTTAACCACTAGCACGTCAGAGGTATAAGCCAATACGTAACGGGCCACCAGCTATTGACCAAAAGGGACATCGATAAGCGAACTCATCCTGACACCCTACTGAGCCTGTCAGTGACAATATCCGTACAGTCCGGTCCGTTCGTTTATGAGCATCGCATGTCGGGCCTAGGGGGTGGGTAAAAGTCAGACCCCCAAAAGCGGTACAAGTCGTGTCGGAGTGTAGCCCAGAACACCCTGAGATACTACTGGAATACTTACCAGTAAATCTCCTGCCTTGGCCAAGGACTTCGTGTAATGGCTCTCCTAGACACAGCGCGACCTCACCCCCAATACCGGGAGAGACAAACCCCTGAAGATCCGCTCACTGCCTCCATGTGGCTCGGGACTGTACCCAACTAAAACCTGTTTGCACGACTCCTTTGAGCCGTGGTAGGGTAGTAATCAAAGCACAGTGGGAACTCACACGAGACAAATGACGATCCCCAGGTCGATTAACTAACCTGTACACATGTCACCAGGGAACTGCTATCTGACGTCAGGTATAAGACCAACTAGCATGTTCCCGGCGAGTCCTGTCCGGTGTACTCATAACCCAATGAGCACCTATATACATCTTAGGTGAACCAACTGACACCAGTGGCTTGTGAGACCGGCCACCGCCCCTCGTCGGGGTCTCGACTGTATACACTAGTCTACTCTGGAGAATCGATGCCCTGTCTCGGAACTCCCACGACTAGGGACCTTTTAAGGATATGCTTGTAGACTCCAGCTCTCACTTATATGATCGCCCTCATACTGCTGGCAGTCAAGCAAGAATCCTAGGGGCTCTATCAACGTGCAATAGTGACCTGTCAGGTCACCTAAAGCAATACACGATGATAAAGGTAAACCAGATAGCATACTATCATCTCGAGTAAGACTGTCGTACCGGGATAGGTCCTCCCTCAATCATTGCAATCACGTGCCTGTGATCCAATAATTGATTCTGAGGGCACTATCTCCAACAATCTCCCACTTGCACTCAAGGCTAATTATTGCGATGTCGCATACTCACAGCCCGTGTGATACCGAACACCCAACTCCTTTACTAGTCAGTCGCACAAAGCCTGTTTGCGAAACTATTGCGTTCGAGGAATAGCCTCAGCAGTGGATCCGCTCTGAAGTTTCTTTCTATGTCTCTCTTTATCTCAAGTTCGCGGAGAAAGCCATCTCCCGAAATGAGCAATACCTGTCTTAGAATGTCTGGATGTCTGATGGGACCGAGCTCATAAATGAACTCCAAATCCAAACTTCTTCGACTATATCGTCAACCGAACTTAATCAGTATTCTGCGCCATGCCACCCTCAGTATTGCCTTGGACCACCTGTCCAAAATACTGCCCCTCGTCAGAAGGAAAAACTATAACTCTGACAACCTCCTTGTCGTCCATGTCACCTTGGAAGCCTGGAATGATAACAGTTTCCTGAATGAGGCTGTCGTTATCATATCCCTAGAACATCCACTTATGTTCTAAAACTGCTTCCGATTGTTTCTCCAGGATTGGATCAATATCAACTTATTGCATCTAGTGCAAGAACAACATCTGGTGTGGTACTTGACATCTCATGATTGACTCAATTGCCTAAGCAAGTGATCTGCCAATCATGCACCTCTCTCTCTACTTTAGTCTATAAGACACCTTTAGAGAGGGTGACTCCTTCACCTGCAGGTACACTACCGTGCCAGGAGTCGTCCATTCTAAATACTCTTAGAATGCTGTCTAAGTACCCTGATTGGGAAACCACCCAAATCTAGATCTAAAACCATAGATCTAGTAACCAGTATGTCTGATATAATGTCCAAGTTCCATGTGGAGAAAACACTGTGTGACGACCAAAGTATAACCGATCGTTGTATAGGAATATCACTTCCTACTACCTTCTCAACAGATCCATCCCCTATTCTGATGACGTCAAACCTATGACTGTCACATCAGAAATAGATGATCTATCTCCGCTATATCTACTTTAGTCTATAAATAGACATAAGCCTGATGTCCACCAATGCTTCCGCTGCTCCCACTGACCACGACAACCCTCTGGCAAAGTCATATAGACGTGCACTTCTAAAGCTAGTTTAGAATGACGCTATACTCATCCTCCTGCCGGGTCTCGCAGTCTAGAACAACAACAATGGCAAGTGTGGGTAAACAAGAACTTCCCTGTCACCGTCCTTGAGGCTACCGGAGTACCTCTCGGGTGCCTGAAGTTACCCACCGTATCTGCGGAGTGGCCAATGGAATGTCAAAACAGATTGAATCTTTAGGTTCCTTATCAAATCTTCAGTAATCGTTTGCGGTTCTGGAATCACTTCCAGTTCTACCATACTCCCACTACTGTTTTCGAAAAAATCCATTTTTAATAAAACTATGGCGAGTCTAGAACAATATTACTATTGATCTCCCAGATGGTAGAAAGTCAACCCTCGTCATAGCCTGGGTCAACCCACAAACAGCCATTACAGAAACGTGCCTTGAGTTATCCAGAGTCTGGTTTTAATCATAAGCCGGACAACTCCCCGTACCTTAACAATGTTAAGATATGAACTGTACTATATCCAATATAGAACCAGAGGCACTGATTTAATTGAACCAGATTCAAATCATGCAGCTATCTCCAGTGCATGTCAACTAAATGGAAGGAGGCTGATCAACGTTACTCAACTTAGGAACACTTCCAATTATGAGTAACCTGAAAGAGAAGCAATTTCTCTTTATCATTACTGAATACCATACGCAAGTATCTACATCTTCGATCACTTTGAAGAATCCCGATACTTGCTACACCTGGTTCTCTACTCTATTCAAATACCTATAACTCCTCAAAACTTAGACCCTGTGTTTCTACGAAACACATGTCTAAGAACTAGAGAAGTTAAAAGTAAACAGAATATAGTATGAGAACCAACCCCTCTGTCCTAATGGACACTGGACAACATACAATACTCTGTATAAGTCCGCTGAGTCTGACAACTCTTTCACTGTGTGTCGTAGGTTGAAAACTGTACTTATGGTTAAGAAGAATTACACCGCTGTTTAATGCTCCTTACCTAACCATCCACTGATATAGGTAAATGTCATCGACATAATATCAAAAAGGTATATCTCACTCTATGAAAATAGATGTACAGATATATCAATTTGAAATTGGTGCATAACAGCGGATATTCAAAACCAAATATTTGCCGACCGGCAAACAGCCCAGGTGATCTCCTCAAATATCACCGATTACAACGAATCCCGATATAATGAGGATGATCACCCAATTCCTAATAACTTACTCCCACTCATCATCTGTAAAACCATACAGATGTGAGAATCATACCTGGTAAATACATACCCTGGAGCAAGTGTCTAATCGGGAAATCAGTTTTCTTTTAACAGTATACAGTTGAACTGAAATATTGAAATGTTTCGATGGGGTATCCTGGTATTCCTAGTAATGCCTCTACCATTATCCAGAATCACAACTATAACCGTATAATTCTTTTCCACCTCTCCAAATCCCTTTATATGTCTTTAGTCATTACCTTCTGCACACCCCTTTAGGCCAATTGGTTTTCTTCCTTCCCTACCGTTCGGCTCCAGCCTATGGTTTGGAAGAAGACTATCCAATAAGCATAATGGGTGTACTGTCCTAGTCCTAGGAGCACTCGCAATGCGAGAGAAGGTGAAGATAAAAGACAACCGAATAAACCTTATTCCTATTTCTCCTGAACCAGAATCCATCCCCGAACTGGAACAAGTTCCTTTCGAGTTCGTATATAACCATACGATGGAGTATCCAATAAACTGTGGATCTTCGTAGTGATACGGAGTGTCCTGGAGAAATACAAAGGTGATTTAGGATTGGCGAAGAAATACTTGGTTTGGTCGTGAATATCAGTCGCAATTTACTTTGCCCTCTTACTAATCCCTTGTTTTGTCTGAACTTAATACCTTCTGCACACCGTTTAGGCTAATTGGTTTTCTTCATTCCCTACCGGTCGGCACCAGCCTAAGGTTTGGAAGAAGACTATCCAATTTGCGTAATAGATGTACTTTCTCCTAAACCAAGGAGTACTCACAACTTGAGAAAAGGTAAAAGGGAAAAGACAACTGAATAATCCTATACGTTTTCTCCAGAACCGGAAACCATCCTTGAATTCCTTCGAGTTCGTATCTAACCATACGATGGTTTTGTCCAATGGAAGTGGACGTTTGTAGTAATACGGGGTGTCCTGGAGAAAAGGGTAAAAGTAGGAGTGGCAACGAGATTTGCAACTCTGATAATCCAAAAGCCTGTGTTAAGAAGGTTCGGTCAACTTGGTCACTGAGTCATAGTCTTAGGGTCGGGTCAATGGTCGCTGCTAGAGAGAGAGAGAAAAGAAACACTCAGCGTGCACTCTAACCTAGATCAGAATGGTTATCACTTAATCTAATCTGGAAACCTCCCACTGTACCTCAAATTCTCCTCCAAACCTGAAAGAAGAATTAGTCGGGGTCACCCGAGGAGTAAACCAACTCATCAGTGGGAATCGGGATCCAACTATCATCGCATGATAACGTGACGGAATCCGCTCACGGTATCACACTCCAGAAGGTATGCGCATATCTGGCAAGTTTCAGTTCTTTTGAAACTCCCGATGTGATTTCTACCCCATGCTCTTATGACCTTGGCGTGAGGTCAAAATATCATAAGTCACATGTCAAGTTCTACCCATCATTGTCCAGGTTAATTTGAATCCACCCGTACATACCCTTGACGTAGGCCAAAATAGTAGTACGACTGTCCCAAACCAACGCATCTATCTATGCAACAGATAAATACCCGGCAACTACCAAACACTATGCCTTGGCGTGAGGTCAAAATACATAGCTTGAATACTACCGAATATTTAACTGAAATGATGGAGGGCTACGAATGGTTTCTGGCGAAAACCTTTAACGTAATGAACTTGATATCGTTGAAGGAACGGATAGCTTTTTAGAAAATATAGTGATGAAAACCTTTACTAAAGAGGTCACTCCCGGTGAAGGGATCTCGGCTCTTTCCCCGTAGAATGAGGTGCAGGATATTCCAACTGAATACCACGGTGCAAAGCAAAAGTAATCGGCTATAGTGAAGTTATTGCCCTGACGCAAAATTCTGTCCAAGGGGTCACTCCCGGTGAAGGGATCTCGGCCCTTGCCTCGTCGACTGAGGAGCAGGATATTCCAAATGAATACCACGATACAAAACAAAAGTGAACGTCCTTGCAATAACAGCTTTTTGAAAAATGTTCCAACAACATCAGATTAGGTTTGTTTTAACTTGCATTGATCCGAATCAATGCAGTCCCATCAATTGATCACACCACAAAGAACGAAAATATACTGACGTACGTATATGCCATCCGCATTCGCCACTGGGTCCCGTCATCACCCGTTAGGTTAGCTAACTAACGGCAGAGCGGGGACTGGACTAGCGCGGATGAAAAACATATACAACATCTACTAATATATATACCAATATATAGTATTTCGCTCAAGGCGTGAATAAAATGCAACATCACAGAAATGTACAGCATCACAGAACAATACAGATATCTGGGATCCCCGGGTTTCACAGAGCCACTACTGAAACCCGACGTTCCCCTGGTCGTGTGGATAGCCTGTGCAATGAAAATCCTATACCCCATACGAGTGCGGCGAATAGCCAGCCAATCCTGGAGTGAAGCCCCCTCCGTCCCATTGCCATGAGATGCGGGCTTGTCGCCTTCTAGAACCCGGCTATCCGTGCACCCCTCCGCGGGGTAATCCTAGTACAGAAAGTAAAATATACATACACCGGGTACATCGACCGCAACCTGGTCGTGCCCCAAAATAATAATACAAACTGGCAGTGACGGCAGTCCACATGTCGGACGCTCGCCCCGCAATATCAAATGTACATAATACAACAGAAACTGTACTAGCATTGCATCCAGGCTATCCCCCATGACCGATCCGCAACATCACAGCAAAACACAGAACATCAACGTGAAAGTCACGTTCGCAAATCTGTCTAACCGGGCTATAGCAGTTAGACCGGATTTACCGATCGAGTGACATTCACGGTCGCAGATATAATGTAAATACTGTGAAAAATGTGTTTAAAATTTTCCGATTGATCAAAAATTAACAAGTGGGCCCCAAAGCAATACTGTAGCACTCACAGAGATTCTGGGCCCAAATTTAATATTCCAAAACCCATATTTTAAGCCCACAAAGACACTGTAGAAATTTGGTGCAGGGATCTCCACAGTGCGCGGCGGAACAGCGGCGGGAAGGGGGTTTGTGCGGCGGTTCCGCGCTCCCACAGTGGAATCATTTCATCGAATTTTTACAGAGCTCTTATAATCTCCAGTACATCAATTTTATACAACCTGAAAAATTTTTGGAGACCAAAAAATTTCAACAGAAAACTGTCGCTTTGAAAAACTCGGTTTTGGTACTTTTGATCGATCGGAAATGCAAACACATTACACAAAGCTAGACTAAGTTAATGGCGAGGCTCTGATACCACAGTAAGTGCACGGCGGCGCCCCGGCCGTCAAACCGACGGCCAAATGCGGAAATGGTGATAAACTTTAATTTTGCGAACTTAGCAAACCGGCACCACCGCGCACTAAACCCCGGATCGGGCCATTAAACTAGGTCTAGCTAACAACAAGACGGGTTAGAGATATACCGAGTGATCCGAGTCCTCCGGTCTTCTCGTCGTCGTCCCGATCTCTCGCGGAATGTCCGGTCGTCGCCTCCTCGCCGGAAGGGCACCACATCGCCTGCATCTTTTACGGGCTCCCACCTCAATACCGAGGCAACTCGGGCGCGAAGTTGGCTAGCCGACGCGTCCAAGACTTGCTATAGATATAGTGTAGAAGGTTATCTCTTTGGGGTTTATGAGGTTGCCATGTGGGAGGAATTTTGCACACTGATTTTCATGGATGGATGCTCAAGAAATATTGAACATCATTGGAAATGAGCTCGGCCACCAAAAATTGTGCCCACTGGAAATTGATAAAGAAGCAAGCTCTCTCCTGCCAATTAATCTCATAGCCACCATATATAAAATAATGCATGCTCACTCCAAACAACAAATCCAGTGCACTCCTCTAAATTCATGTGTGTATATATTAATTAATCAAGCCCCCACAATCCATTCCAGCACACTTATTTTTCATTCATTCATTTTCTAAGGAAATAACCATACAAATTAACCCCACACCATTCCCAAACAGTGCCGGCCCATTCCCAAATCCCATACTCTTTCATGTCAAATAAATGCATCATGGAGCAAAGATGCAATCATATCAAAAAGAAAACATTTGCAAGAAACCCCCTCCACAAAATGTTAATTGCAAACTTGCAATTAACACCCTCCAACGAAAAGTCCGACCGGGAAGGAAAAAGAGAAAACCGGCCGGAACGGAATGCAAACTGGCAACTCCAGAAAACTGGTCCCGTAATAAATTACAGGAAAACCCCGATACTGTGTATACACACCCGCATTTGTATTCCGACCGAAATACAAATGCAAAGAGACAAAACTACACTATCAAATACTAAGATCCGGCTTAAGCCAAAGCCGGCTAGTAAAAACCGTCCGATCACGATCCGTGCAATACCGCACGTATCTGATCGAACCCTGCCATATCTCCATACGGCCTCTACAGCGTTTCGCCCGAAACCTGAGTAACTGAAAGTGTGGTGGACTCTAAAGACTCGTCAATACTATGGCTGTGGATTTAACCACTAGCACGTCAGAGGTATAAGCCAATACGTAACGGCCCACCAGCTATTGACCAAAAGGGACATCGATGAGCGAACTCATCCTGACACCCTACTGAGCCTGTCAGTGACAATATCCGTACAGTCCGGTCCGTTCGTCTATGAGCATCGCATGTCGGGCCTAGGGTGTGGGTAAAAGTCAGACCCCCAAAAGCGGTACAAGTCGTGTCGGAGTGTAGCCCAGAACACCCTGAGATACTACTGGAATACTTACCAGTAAATCTCCTGCCTTGGCCAAGGACTTCGTGTAATGGCTCTCCTAGACACAGCGCGACCTCACCCCAAATACCGGGAGAGACAAACCCCTGAAGATCCGCTCACTGCCTCCATGTGGCTCGGGACTGTACCCAACTAAAACCTGTTTGCACGACTCCTTTGAGCCGTGGTAGGGTAGTAATCAAAGCACAGTGGGAACTCACACGAGACAAATGACGATCCCCAGGTCGATGAACTAACCTGTACACATGTCACCAGGGAACTGCTATCTGACGTCAGGTATAAGACCAACTAGCATGTTCCCGGCGAGTCCTGTCCGGTGTACTCATAACCCAATGAGCACCTATATACATCTTAGGTGAACCAACTGACACCAGTGGCTTGTGAGACCGGCCACCGCCCCTCGTCGGGGTCTCGACTGTATACACTAGTCTACTCTGGAGAATCGATGCCCTGTCTCGGAACTCCCACGACTAGGGACCTTTTAAGGATATGCTTGTAGACTCCAGCTCTCACTTATATGATCGCCCTCATACTGCTGGCAGTCAAGCAAGAATCCTAGGGGCTCTATCAACGTGCAATAGTGACCTGTCAGGTCACCTAAAGCAATACACGATGATAAAGGTAAACCAGATAGCATACTATCATCTCGAGTAAGACTGTCGTACCGGGATAGGTCCTCCCTCAATCATGCAATCACGTGCCTGTGATCCAATAATTGACTCTGAGGGCACTATCTCCAACAGTTCGGCAGGTGGAGAAACTTCGGTCAAGGCTCTTGCCATCTGTGGAGGGTTTTCTTGGGCGCAGTCGTATAGTGAGGTGATCACTTGGAAAGCCGCGAGCAAAAATTGAGAGTTTTGTACTCTTCTCCTTGAAGGTACGCTTAGTGATAATTTTAAATTCGAGGACCGAATTTCGATAAGGGGGGAGATTGTAACGTTTTAGAAATCGTTATATGAATTTTTCCGTTTTAGGGCAAAATAGTCGGTATTTTCTGTTTTAACCCGATTTCGATCAAACGTCCGTATAAACTTGCCGGCACCAATTTTAGCTAAAATAAACCTAGTGCGCAAACTTTGGGGGTATATGGGAGGTTTTGGTTCAGATAGAATTTTTCCCAAATAAAATATTATTTTAAGCGGTAAATTATGGACGTAAATCGGGAAATTTCTTCTCTTGAGAATAAATTAAATTTTATCACTAGAATTATTGGAAACTTCTTTTTAAATATCTAGATATTTTTTTTGATGACTAATGGTTATATTTCAAAAAGAAAAAAAAGGATGAAAAGGTGGTAAATAGCTTTAATTAGCATTTATTGAAACATTAAATGATATTAGCTAGAACTTTCTCTTTTTTTTCACAACACACACACACACCCATCAATTGGCCGAGCCCCCATTTCTGCCCCCTCTTTGTATTAAGCTCATTTCTACAATTTCTTGCTCACTAAATCCTTCAAAAATCCCAAAAATAAATCCACAAATCCTAAACAAAAAATAAAACCATCAATTTCCTTCACTAAGCTTTCTTGGATCTTCAACAAAGCATGGTTTTTTTTAGGCTAAGTTGATGGATCAAGTTAATATTTTGTGTTCTTGTTAAGGTATAATCTCTTACCTTAATCCTTAATTAATTGTTTAGATCTTAATCTAGCTATTTAAGTTAGCTAATTATATGTTTAATATAGCTTTTAAATCATGATAAATTCATTATTCATAATGTTTTTTATGAAATTCAAGTTAGGGTAAAACTTGATTAAGTGTTTAATGTTAATTAAAGTGTTAATTTGTGTTTAGGAAAACATAACCTAGTAGATTATGATAATTATTGTTAATTAATACTTTGTTTAATTGTGAAATATTGCATACTAGGTTTTTGCTAAAACTTATTTAGCAAATGTTAAAAATATAGAAATGGTTTGAATAGCTTAGTTAAGCTATTATAAGGTGTTTGTGAGCGCTAGATTTGTGTTAGCTTGATTCTAATGCAAATTATTACGATAAGTTGTTTACTAGGTTTCGGGGTTTTTCCGACGTGGGTTCATTTGGTCGCTGCAAGATTATATCTATTATATTCCTCGCATTTAATTATGGCGTGTTGCGTGATCGGGACGATCGGAGTCTAGACTTTGTGTTTCGTAGTTTAGCGACCCTGGTTAGGGTTTTTGACCGATGTCGTGCGCGTTAGATGCGTTAAGTGCGCAGTGTAATTTTCTGGGTGTTTTCATTGCGTTTCGTTATCTTTTCGTCGATATAGGATATTTAGCTTTATGTGATCTGTTTGTGAAATTTTAGGTTCGCAAGCTGGGATTTCGGACGCTACGACAAGGGAAAACGGGTGGTAGGCTTCACTTAGCCAGGAGCGTTGGTGAGTAGATTTAATATCTACAGGAGAATCGCCCGCATGGCATTATGCGTCTGGGCTAGAAATGACTTGACTTGTCGCATATTCTATTTCATATTTAGAATTGTTCATTCACCCTACTGCTTAGTTATTGTTGTGCTTGGACAAGTATCCTTAGGACACTGCACTATTATTGACGGCTCATGTTGCACGAGCACTGATTATATACCACACACACCGTTAATAATTGCCATGACACGGACAAACTACTTATATATATAATATAGTTTGGTTAGGAATATTATGACATTGATTCATATTTCTTATTGCGTATGACATATAGCATACATGTATACCTGCATGCTTACACATATGCCTTTACATACTTACATGCTAGTTACCTATATACCTATAGAGTATTGTACCATTAGTGATAGGTACATACACACATAATGATATAGTTACTTGTATACTTTGCATACATACTTCACTTATACCTGGAGGTATATCACATCATTACTAATAGGTAGATACCTATATCTTACTTTACCTTTATGATTACACATGTATTAGTTATAGCTACATGTTTACCTTACTTGATGTTATTTAGAATTGGAGAAAATAAGAACCGCATGATATTTTATATTAACTTTTTGCAGTTAATTAACAGCTTTTACTTTATATGTTTACATTTCAGTTTTATGTTGCATATATTATATTCATGGGTTTTCGCATTGAGATATATATTTTTCATGATGTTTTCTGGATTTGGGGACCGTGGTAGTTCATGAAATTATGCATTATTTGAAAAACCCGGTTTCTCTTGATATGATATTTCAGTATCCACCATGAGATTTATCGGTTCTGATATATATACCCCATGCGAAGAGTCGGAGGCCGTATGAGAGTACATGGTGGGGCTCGGACGGTTCCCCTCGGCAAGATGATCGCGGTCCATGCCGATTGAGCCTGGAAGGTGGGCAAGTACCTACCGGTGACATTACCAATGACTCGACGGTTATCATGAGGATACCGACGGAGTCATGTGCGTATGGATACGTCGAGAGGCGAGGGTCAGAGCTAGGCACTCGAGCTTTCGATATAACGTATTATACGTACCTATCAGGGTGCCAATTTTAGTGACAGTACCTGATAGATCACTATTTTGTGTCGATGCTTGACACTTGGTTTTCATGATATTTTACTCCTAAGTATATATAACAGTGGAATGGAACGCTGTTATATATGCATATACATATATATTAGTGGAATGGGACGCTAATATATATGTATACAAATAAATTCATATACTTCATCTTAATTATTCATGCAAATTATATATAGGATATAAGAAATTTACTTGATATTGGATTTGGGATATAGGTGATTCATTTGATATTGGATACAGGATATTTATGAGATTGCTGATTTTGTACATTCAGGATATATGAGATTTATTCGATATTGTACATTCAGGATTTGTGAGACTTATATGATATGAGAGCAAATTTGGGGGCTGATTTGAGGAATTGGAATTTGGATTGTCTTGATGGATTTTGATCCTATCACGATATCAGGATTCCGTGGAAATGACATGTTTCATTCCATACTCCACATTTATTGTTTATGCACTGCTTCATGTATTAGTTGTACCTGATAGAGTACCTTTCATGACTATTGCATATATACATTTTCATATCATTATTGCATGATTATTGCATACCGATTGTCATATTATTATTGCTTCATGTATTAGTTGTACCTGCTAGTGTACCTTTCATGATTATTGCATTCATATGACCTTTTATTGCTATTAATTGCATATGTTAGATTCGCGCTGTACGTGCATACTTGCGATTACCTGCATATGTTATTTACTATTCACGAGTTGGCAACTCACCCCCGTTATGCTACAGTTTGTTTTGCAGGTTGTTCCCCAGAGTAGTCGAGGCAGGCTATTCATCTATCTTATCATTTTTTGCTGCGGATACCGCATCAGCTCACAGTGTGCAGTTTGCTTAGGTGGGTTTTGTGGTTATTCGTTCTTGTATTGTATATTCGTTGTATCATTGTACTCTCCATCTACTATTTTCATGTTGACTTAGAGACTTGGTGAGGACGATATTGTATTATTTTGTGACTTGGTTGTCTTTTATACAGTTTCCTTTCTATCATCTTTTATTTCTTCACTACGGCGTCGTATATGTATTGTGGTGGTTGTTTTCCGCCTTTTGGCTTAGATTTGCTCCCGTTGGAGATGCTTTACTTTATATTTATGTTGTACCCATTTTTGGGGTTAGTTTTTACAAAGGAAGTGCTGCCGAAATTTTCAAGAAAGTAAATTGGACTTAAAGAATTTATACTTGAGATTTTCAAAAGTTTAAACAATATTTCTTATCTTTTTTTGTCTTTTAATGGTTTAGATTTCTGGGTTTTGGCTTTCTTTTACTGCGTTACGCCTGTAGACGTTGCGTAGTATTAGGGCCGTCACGTGCCAATTTCTGATCGTGACAACATGGCATGCGCCACAACACATGGTCATCAATTTTTATTGCGTCAGAGACCAAAAAGTCGAAGGCATGCGCCAATCCCCATCGTATACGTGGCATGCGCGATAACCCTGATGCGCCAATGATTTAATATGCCATGGACCTTTAGGGTTACTAAGCACTCTAATAAGGTTCTACAAGGCATCAACCATGCCCGATTAAAATTTTAGCCGTGCCAAACAACCCTAAACAAGATCTTTAAACTAGAGATTAGGCGAAACAAAGCATGTTAAATACTTTAACATCTGAGAGTTTGGGATTACAACCTTTGTAGTCCGGTCCTTTACTTCATAAGCTCCGTATTGTGGTCCCTTCGCTGCGATCATCAAGTTCCGGACTCTCGAGAGGCTCCACGAAGAGAAAGATGCATGCTTGCTTCCGATCTTCGATAACAAAGATGATCTATCTTGAAGTTTCATTAACACAAGCTCTCACTCACTAAATGAAGTGAACACCCTAATCTAAATGGTTAGGATAGATTAGGATGATGAAGTAGGATTTTAGCTCCCATTTATTTTCTTTAACTCACTCATTTTCATCACTTCATAAAAAGCTAGAAAGCTTTTCATGAAAGAAGGAAGAAAGAAGAAGAAGAACAATCAACCCTTTTGTGATGAATAATGAAACTCATATATGAGGTTAGAAATGCAACCATAGTTAAGAATGAATCCTTAACTCATGTAGAGAAACAACCATGGAAAAGGGGTTTGGGTTAGGTTAAAGAAATATCTTCACAAAATATCTTAACCAAAACAAAAGGCAAAGCTTCTAGAAACTTCTAGAAAAGCATAACCTAAATCAAACCCTAACCATGTTTAATCTCCACTAAACATGTTGCATTAATAACCATATCATGTTACAATATTATATATCACATATATAATATTTATTGTAACAAAATAAAATAATACAATTAACATATATCGCATATATATCAATGTATTACCCGAGTGAGAAAAAGAATCTTTTAGTGAGCTTATATCAGTTAATGTAATTTAATATATCAAATATTTGATTATACATTAAATTATCGAATCAACACTTGATCTGATAATCCGGCTATTTCATAAATAACCGACTAATATAATCTGTATCAGTTCATCGAATCAACACTTGATCCGATGACCCGGCTATATCACATATACCCGGCCGATATCTCATATCGCGAGAATCTAATACGGTATCGCATACACGCATCATTCTCGGTCCCGCACATATCACATATGTGCTCCTACTCCGTTTTGCCTGAGCCAAGAAACCTCTGTGTAGGACTCTAAAGAATCGTCAATACGCTGGTAGTAGGTGATGATCATATCAAACACCCACAAGCTGCAAGCGGTCAGCTAAACGTAATAGCCACCCAGGTATTAAGCGCTCAGAAGATCAACAAGCAAGCCTGTACATTCTCCTGTGAATCCAATCAGTAACACTCCCGTACAGTCCGGTCTCGTCGTCTGATATGTCGCATATCTCGCCTAGGGGTGGTATACGTCAGACCCCAGTAACTTGATAAGTCATGTCGATTTGAGGTCTATAACAATTCGAGAAACTACTGATAACACTTACCAGTAAATCTCAGCAACCCTGGCCAGGGATTTCCAGTTATAGCCAATCGAACACAGCGCAACATCAACTCCCTTTACCGGGAGAGACGAATCCCCTCCTATCGCTCATTACCTCCATATGATTCGGGACTGTACCCAAAAGACACCTTTTTGCATGCCCTCTAGGACGTGGTATGATGGAAATCAAAGCACAGTGGGAATCACACAAGACTCTATGACTATCTCGGGTCTACAGACTAACCTGTACCAGTGTCACCGGAGAGCTGCCAGCTGACGTGAGGTATAATACCATCTGGGATTTCTCGGAGAGTCCGTCCATTGTACCCAGTCTCTACTGAGCACCCGTACACCATCCTTGATGTCAAACACCGATGGATATGGGATCATCCATTGCCCATCATATGGGTCAAGATGCGTATACGCTAGTCTACTCTGGTGTATCGATGCCCTGTCTCGATACACCATCGACTAGGAACAGTTATAGGATGTACTCTCGACTACCGTGGCCCCACTAGTATGATCTCATCATAGTCCCAGTAGTCGAGTACATATCCTAAGGGCTTTATCAACATGTAATATAGAGACAATCAGAGTACATGTTAAGATAACGTATAACCAGATAGCATACTATCATGTCGAGCAAGAAAGCCCTCCCTATATATGTCCTAGCATCCACTACAATATACATCGTATGTACAGTAATGGCCTCTAGGGCATACATATAACTAACAATCTCCCACTTGCACTAGGGCCATCTGCTGTGGTATCACATACCCAACAATTAGCTGCGGTTGAAGTATCTCATACTCAACCATCCCATAAAAGTCTCTACTGGGAAAAAAGGCCTTTGTGAGTGGATCCGCACAGTTGTCCTCTGTGTCTACTCTCCTAACCTTGATCTCCCTGGAGATTAACCATCTCTATGATCAGGCGATACTGCCTAAGAATATGTCTGGATTTCAGATGGGACGGGGGTTCCTTGGCCTAAGCCACAACTCCATTGTCACACAATGGTAGGAACGAAGTTCATCTCATGAACTTATATATCCAGACTGCCTCTTTGGTAGCATCCTTGGTAACGATGTATCTTGCCTTTAATCGTCTAGTAAGTCACGGTATCTAGCTTGGAACTCTTCCAACATACCGTCCCTCCACTGAGGGTAAATACAATGCCTGCGACTGACATTCAGTCGTCCTTATCAC
Organism: Agapanthus africanus; assembly: GCA_030015575.1. Taxonomy (NCBI): domain Eukaryota; kingdom Viridiplantae; phylum Streptophyta; class Magnoliopsida; order Asparagales; family Amaryllidaceae; genus Agapanthus; species Agapanthus africanus. The sequence goes on from CM057347.1 coordinate 116,266,912, forward strand.
CCTGAAACTTTTCCAGTGATTCTCCCCAGGATCGATTGATACCATCTCACTACAACTAGTGAGAATCCTTACATTCAATTAGATCTATCTCATAGATCCTAAACCCAGGATTTAGGAGGTATCACTTTGATCCTATATGGAGAATCATTGTGATAAGAGGAGATTGACCGAGTGTAGCATAGGAAACTCATTTCCTATCAAGAGTATGTCATCCACGTACTCTACGAGGATCACCACCATACTGCCTACTACCTTTTTGTATATACAAAGTTCATCTACCATTTTGATGAAGTCAAACTCTTTGACTACCACATCAAAACAGATGTTCCAACTCCGCGATGCCTGCTTTATCACATAAAACATCTTGCACATGTTTCCGCTGCTCCCACTGTCTACGAAGCCCTCTGGCTGTGTACTTATAGACGCTCTCTTCCAAATCAACATTTAGAAAAGCAGTCATGACACCCAACCACCAGATATCGTAGTCATGGTATGTCGCCATGGCAAGTAGGATCTGGATGGACTTAAGCATAGCTTTGAAAGTCTCAACTTTTCCATGTACACTAAGTAATCTTCTCAAGATATACTTGCTCCTAATGGGGATCTAACCCTTCAGATAAAGCAACCAAAGTCTATACTTTGTTGGTGTATAAGGATTCCATCTCAGATCGCTAAGCATCCAGCCATTCTTACAGAGTCCCACTCCTGAAGGCCAGCTCGAAATAAGTTGGGTCATCATCTCATGATGCAATCCTCGCTCCCACTGTCATAGAGAAACCAAAGTATCTCTCAGGTGGGTGAGGAACCCTACTAGATCGGCGGAGAGGCTGAGGTTCGTTGGAAACTATTGAATTCTCCGGTTCTACTAAATCATCAGCTGCAGTTTTTATAGCTGGAACTCCTTCCAGTTCTACCTCGTGACCACTAATTTCTTCACAAGAAATTCTCTTTCACAAAGATGGCATGTTGAGAAACAAAACATCTTTTGTTCCTCGGTTAGGTAGAAGATATTCCGTTGCGAATGCTTGGGATATCCAACAAACTTCTATAGAACTGACTTTGCCTTGAGCTTGTCCGGATTATGCTTTTAGACATAGGCTGGACAACCCTAAATCTTAACATACTTAAGATATGGGCTCTTCCCATTCCATATCACATATGAAGTGGTAGGAAACTGATTTGATTGGAATCCTATTCAATAGGTATGCAGCTTCTCAAGTGCATAACACCCAAAAGGAAATAGAAAACTCAGTAGTACTCATCATAAAGCACACCATATCACATAGGGTGTTATTGCTCCGCCCCGATATACCATCGTGCTATGGTGTATACGGAGGAGTAATGCTGAGAGAGAATCTCATTCTCTTTTAGAATATGTAAGTCGATGTACAACACCCCACGACTTGCGAGGAGGCGGAATAATGAAAAACAATCTTGTTTAAAGCGTAAACATCGACTAACCGAGAATCTTTGCATAAACAATAACTAACAAGAAACCATAGAAGAGTTAACTGCTATGATAAGTGATTATACTTAAAGAACCGAGTCCTTCTTCTTGTCGTTCTCCACGTCCTCTCCGACCTTCTCTATGTAGTAGAAGATCCACCCGAGAGCTTTACTACAAGCTTCACCTCTAACTTGAGGTAACTAAGTTTCTTAAATCGCTAATCTAAGTAACCTAGGTGATACAGAGAATGGTTAAGGATTAAGTAGTCTACTCTAATCCTTGGTCTCAACACATGAGAGGGGAGGATTAGGGTTTGAAGAGAGAGAGCTTGAGGAGAGAGAAAGTGAGTAAGAGAATGAGATGAGATAATGAGCTATCATAATATATATCAAGCATTATCATTTATCCAATAAAAGAAAATAAAGGATTAATCATCATGCTTAATAAATACAAGAGGGTGATTCATCTCCATGAGTCATTAAGCATTTATGATGCATTAATGATATGGATGAATCACTCAAATGACTCAGTAATCTCATTTAATGCATATGCCACCTTAACCCCCAAGTCACCATCTTCTAGAGGCTTCTCGCGCAATTACGAGAACGCCACGCCTATCCGTGAAAACACGGAAAAACTTTAGACTGTATAAATCCAATAACCGGATACTAGAAACTGGCTTAAACCAAAGCCGGCTAGTAAAAACCGTCCAGATGTCGTACGTGCGTAAACACACGTATGTGTCCGAACCCTTGTCGTAAAACCATACGACCTCTATATCGTTTCGCCTGGAGTAGGGAAACTCTCTGTGTGGGACTCAAGAGACTCGACTACTACGCTGGCAGTAGGTTTAACCATAGACCGCAAGCGGCACTAGCTGTACGTAACGGTCCCCAGGTAGATGTCGATAAGAAGGCCGATGAGGAAACCCATCCGAACTCCGACTGAGTCTGATGTGATAATCTCCGTACAGTCCGGTCTGTTCGTCTAAGACTATCGTATATCGGGCCTAGGGAGCGGCAAGCGTCAGTCCCCTAATAGCGGTATAAGTCGTGTCGGAGCAAAGCCCATTACACCCTGAGAAACTACTGGAACCTACCAGCAAATCTCGCTTGCCCTGGCCAGGGACTCTGCGTAATGGCTCTCTGACACAGCGCGATATCAACCCCCAATACCGGGAGAGATGAACTGACGGCTGTGGGACAGACCATCTCTCCAACTGGGATGAGATACGTACACACTAGTCTACTCCGGAGTATCGATGCCCTGTCTCGATAATCCTACGACTAGGGACCTGAATAAGGATGTGCTTGTAGACTACCCAGCCCCACTAGTGTGACTGCCATCACAACGTTGGTAGTCAAGCAAGATCCTAAGAGCTCTATCAATACGTATACTCACATATTAAGATAGAAAAACCAAGTAGCATACTACCATGTTTAGCAAGACTATTATATACATGTGAATATCCCAAGCTTCCATTAAGTAATATACAAACTAGTATGATACAATAATGGCCCCTAGGGCATATACACTAACAATCTCCCACTTGCACTAGGGCCATGTACTGGCATATCGAAGACCGATGATCTTGAGTAGCCTCTCGAACTGAATCTGAGGTAGGGCCTTCGTGAATGGATCAGCAATGTTCTCTTCAGTAGCAACTCTCCGAACCTCGATCTCTTGACGATCAATGATCTCCCTGATCAGGTGATACCGCCTCAAGATGTGTCTGCACTTCTGATGGGACCTTGGTTCCTTCGCTAAAGCTATATCTCCGTTGTTGTCGTAATACAGAGATATTGGATCAACAATGGTAGGAACTACCTGAAGTTCTGTTAGGAACTTCTTCATCCAGACCGCTTCTTTTGCGGTATCGCAAGCAGCAATATACTCCGCTTCCATCGTCGAGTCAGCAACGGTGTCCTGCTTGGAACTCTTCCAGCACACCGCCCCTCCATTGAAGGTAAAGACATAACCTGACATGGACTTGGAATCGTCCTTATCACTCTGGAAGCCGGAATCAGCATAGGCCTCCATCCTGAGGCCTTTTCCACCGTAAACTAAGAACATCTCCTTAGTCCTCCTCAGGTACTTGAGAATGTTCTTTACTGCTATCCAGTGCTTCTCTCCTGGGTCTGACTGATACCGTCTTACCACGCTCAGTGCGTAAGCTACATCTGGTCTGGTGCACAACATCGCATACATTATAGAGCCTACCGCAGAAGCGTAGGGTATAATAGACATGCGTTCCCTTTCCAAATCAGTCTTGGGAGATATCTCTTTGGATAGGGTGATTCCGTGACAAGCCGGTAGATTACCGCGCTTAGAATCTTCCATACTAAATCTTTTCAGTACCGTGTCGATATACCTGGACTGCGAAAGTCCCAACATCCTCTTGGATCTATCACGATAGATCCGGATCCCCAGAATGTAAGAGGCATCACCTAGGTCTTTCATGGAGAACCTGTGTGACAAGAATCCTTTGACAGATTGTAGCATAGAAATATCATTTCCTATCAATAGAATGTCATCCACGTACAAGACGAGGAATACGACAGTTCTTGCTACAACTTTACTATATATGCATGGTTCATCTGGATTTTTGATAAAGTCATATTCTTTGACTGTTTCATCAAAACAGATGTTCCAACTCCGCGATGCCTACTTTAGTCCATAAATGGACCTAAGCAACTTGCATACTTTCCCGCTGCTCCCACTCTGATTGAAACCCTCTGGCTAATCCATATAGACGCATTCTTCTAAATTTCCATTCAGAAAAGCCGTCTTTACGTCCATCTGCCAGATTTCATAATCATGGAAGGCAGCAATAGCAAGAAGGACCCGAATGGATTTGAGCATAGCCACTGGAGAAAAAGTTTCGTCATAGTCCAAACCAGGTCTTTGACGAAAACCCTTTGCAACAAGTCTAGCCTTATAGGTTTCCACCTGTCCATCTACACCAATCTTTTTCTTGAAGATCCATTTGCATCCTATGGGTTTTACCCCATCTGGAGCAAAGTCCAAAGTCCATACTTTGTTGGTGTATATAGACTCCATTTCGGTCCGCATTCCATTTAGCCATCGTACCGAGTCGCCGCTCTGGATGGCCTGTTGGAAGCCAGTAGGTTCATCATCATCTATGATGCAATCCTCTCTATCCCCATATATGAGAAAACCGTAGTATCTCTCAGGCGGATGAGACGGCCTACTACTCCTGCGGAGGGGTGCGGGAATGTCCTGTTCTTCTTGAACTACTTGTTCTACCAAACTTTCAGTATTAGTTTGTGGTTCTGGAATTTCTTCCAGTTCTATTTCGCTCCCACTTATTTCCTTTTCTAAAAACTGTTGTTCTAGAAAATGGGCATTACGAGAAACAACCTTTTGTTCCTCTGCGTAATAGAAATAATATCCCTTGGAGTTCTTTGGATATCCCACAAATTTACACTTTACTGATCGTGCCTCGAGCTTGTCCACATGCTGCTTTTTAACAAAAGCTGGACATCCCCAAATCTTCATATGCTGAAGATGGGGTTTCTTCCCACTCCACATCTGATATGGGGTGGTAGGCACAGTCTTGGTAGGAGCCCTATTCAGAAGATATGCCGCTGAATCTAGCGCATAACCCCAAAAAGATCGCGATAACTCAGCATTACTCATCATGGAACGTACCATATCCAATAGGGTTCGATTCCGTCTCTCCGATACACCGTTATGTTGTGGAGTGTATGGAGGAGTAAGCTGAGAGAGAATTCCTTTCTCTTTTAGGTAACCTAGGAACTCGGCACTCAAGTTTTCACCACGTCGATCAGATCTTAGTGTCTTGATACTTTTGCCGGTTTGGTTTTCTACTTCAATCTTATACTCTTGGAATTTCTCAAAAGCCTCGGATTTATGTTTCATCAGATAAATGAATCCGTACCTTGAGTAATCATCCGTGAAAGTAATGAAATAGGAAAAGCCACCTCTTGCATGTGTAGACATTGGACCACATACATCGCTGTATATGAGTCCTAAGAGCTCGCTCGCTCTTACTCCATGTCCAGTAAATGGAGACTTTGACATCTTTCCTTTGAGACAAGATTAACAAGTGTCATAAGTTTGATATTTGAACGAGTCCAAATATCATTCTCTATGTAACTTAGTCAACCTTCTCTCATTGATGTGACCCATTCTACAATACCATAAGAAAGCTTTATTTAAATCTGGAGACTTTCTTTTTAGTGTGTTCTGGACATTGAAAATTTGGAGTTGGTTTAACACATATATACCGTTTTCCAGTGTACCGGACCCAATCAAACTATGATTAAGGTGGATGTTAACAACACCACTTCCAAACGTGAAATCAGAACCTTTATTTGATAACAAGGAAACAGATATGATATTACACGTTAAGCTGGGTACACAAAAACAGTTATGTAAAACCAAAATGTGTCCACTCGTAAATCCCAGGTGATAATCCCCTACGGACACAGCTCCCACGCTAGCTCCGTTAGCAACCATCTGGGTCATATCACCTTCCTTCAGCACTCTACGGTTTCTCAATGCCTGCAATGAATTGCAAATATGAGATCCTGATCCGATATCTAATACCCAGGAAGTAGAGTTGATTGACAGACAATTCTCAATTACAAACACACCTGAAGTCGAAGCCACAGCTTGCTTCGGTTCCTGGTGTTAGGACCACGTTACCTCTCCTGGTACTTTCGGGGTTGCGGAAACGGTAAAACAAAAAATTTTCTTGACTTGGTAACATGGACCGTAAAAGCCGGATCTTTGCTAAACTAGAAACTAGCAAACTACAAGAGGTGTTAACTACTAAGCCTTAGAAATTATACCTCACGATACCGGTCCTTCGGGTCTTCATTCCGCTGTCCCGCTCGTCGATCCATGCTCCGAGGGTTGATCCGGACTTTGGTCACCAGCGCGGCCTTCTTGAGTCGAAGACGATCCACCCGAGAGTTGTACACCGAGCTCCACCTCGAGCTGAGGCAACTAAGGCAACGAGATCGCTAGTCTAGATGCCCTAGGTTGTGTAGAAGTAGTAGAGGGATGGTTTTTTCAAGGGGGATCCTTTTTCTCTCAACACATGAGATCAAAGGATAATTTCAAGAAGAGGAAGATGAAGGAGAAACACTAGCAACCATGGAGCTTTTCTTTTCTTCTCACTTCAAGAAAGAGAATGAGAAAAGAGAAATGAAAAGGTTAACCAAAGAAAATGAACCATGGTTGCAAAATAATACTAAACACCATCATTACAAATCCTATAATGATAAAGTTGATGCTATATTGATTTGACCATTTTCATAATCCAATGACCATTTTCATAATCCAAAATGAAAAAGAAAACCAAAGAAGAGTGTAGACCTCTCATGAAGGTCAATGGTCAACTTTGGTCAACGGGTCAACAAAATCAAGAGCGGTCAAGGTGGTCAAATGGTCAAAGCAATTAGCCATCACATAATTATCACTAAAAGGATTAGTAAATAATGTCTCCGGCTCATAATGGTTTTGACCGAACGAATTGCCAAAACCCCAATGAGTCCACCTCAAAATGGTTTTGACCGAATCAACTGTCAAAGCCCTAATGAGCCTGCCACATAATGGTTTTGGCCGAACCAACTGCCAAAACCCTAATGAAGCACCTCCTCCTTCATCGCTCCTCAAAACTGTGCATACACACCCGCACCCGCATTCCGTAGAATGCGAATGCACAAAAGACAAAACAAATCCATCCGTGCAATACTAGGATCCGGCTTAAACCAAAGCCGACCAGTATTGCCTGCCCGAACAGCATACGCACACAAGTGCACGTAAGCGATCACAGCCCTGCCGTAAAACCATACGGCCTCTACACGTTTCGCTCAGTGCAGGGAAACTCTCTGTGTGGGACTCTAAAAACTCGACACTACGCTGGCAGTGGGTTTGACCACAGACCGCAAGCGGCACTAGCTGTACGTAACGGTCCCCAGGTAGATGTCGATAAGAAGGCCGATGAGGCAAACCCATCCGAACTCCTACTGAGCCTGTATGTGACAATCTCCGTACAGTCCGGTCTGTTCGTCTGATACATCGCATGGCGGGCCTAGGGGGTGGCGAACGTCAGTCCCCTAATAGCGGTATAAGTCGTGTCGGAGTGTAGCCCAGAACACCCTGAGACATCACTGGAAACCTACCAGTATATCTCGCTAGCCCTGGCCAGGGACTTTGTGTAATGGCTCTCCTAGACACAGCGCGATATCAACCCCCAATACCGGGAGAGACGAATCCTGTATAACCGTCACTGCCTCCAAGTGCTTCGGGACTGCACCTAACTACTACCTGTTTGCACGACTCAGTAGAGCCATGGTAGGGTAGTAATCAAAGTGCAGTGGGAACACACTCGAGGAAAAGTGACAGTGTCAAGTCAGCGGACTAAGCTGTACTCATGTCACCTGGAAACTGTTAACTGACGATAGGTATAATACCAACCAACAGTCCCCGACGAGTCCTGTCCAGTGTACTCGTAACCTAACGAGCACCCGCATACTATCTCAAGTACGACGTACTGACAGCTGTGGGACAGACCGCCTCCCGCACTGGGATGAGAAGCGCATACGCTAGTCTACTCCGGAGTATCTATGCCCTGTCTCGATAATTCCACGACTAGGGACGTGCATAAGGATGTGCTTGTGGATTACCCATTCCCCACGAGTGTGATTGCCATCACAACGCCGGTAATCAAGCAAAAGATCCTAAGGGCTCTACCAATACGTATAGGTGATATAATAAAAGAAACACATGTACACATTAAAGCATAGACAAACCAAGTAGCATACTACTATTTCGAGCAAGATTGTCTATACAACTGTGAATATCCCAAGCTTCCATCAAGTAATATATATACTATTATGATACAGTAATGGCCTCTAGGGCATATACACTAACAATCTCCCACTTGCACTAAGGCCATGTACTGGCGTATCGAAGTCCTATCATCTCGATCAGCCGCTCGAACTGAGTCTGGGGCAAGGCCTTCGTGAATGGGTCCGCCATGTTGTCTTTTGTGTCCACTCTCCACACCTCGATCTCCTGGCGATCAATGATCTCCCTGATCAGGTGATACCGCCTTAAGATGTGTCTGGATTTCTGATGGGACCTTGGTTCCTTCGTTAAAGCTATAGCCCTATTGTTATCGCAATACAAAGGTATTGGGTTAACAATGGACGGAATCACCTGAAGTTCACTAACGAACTTCTTCATCCAGACCGCCTCTTTTGCGGCAACGCTTGCAGCAATGTATTCAGCCTCCATCGTCGAGTCTGCGACGGTATCCTGTTTGGAACTCCTCCAACATACCGCCCCTCTGTTGAGGGTAAACACAAAACCCGAGACAGACTTGCTGTCATCTTTGTCACTCTGGAAGCTTGAATCGGTAAAGGATTCGACCCGGAGGTCTCCATTACCGTAAACCAGGAACATCTCCTTAGTCCTTCTCAGGTACTTGAGAATGTTCTTCACTGCCGTCCAGTGGTCCTCACCTGGGTCTGACTGATACCGGCTCACCACGCTCAGCGTGTAAGCTACATCTGGTCTTGTATATAGCATCGCATACATTATAGATCCTACCGCCGAAGCGTAGGGTATAGTGCTCATGCGAACCCTCTCCTCGTCAGTCTTAGGAGACATCTTCTTGGAGAGGGTAATTCCGTGCAATGCGGGTATGTTACCGCGCTTGGAATCCTCCATACTAAATCTTTTTAGTACGGTCTCTATGTACCTGGACTGCGAAAGTCCCAGTAGTCTCTTGGATCTATCTCTATAAATCTTGATACCCAGAATGTATGAGGCATCACCCAGGTCCTTCATGGAGAACCGTTGTGATAAAAATAGCTTGACCGATTGTAGCATAGGAATGTCATTTTCTATCAAAAGAATGTCGTCCACGTACAAGACTAGGAATACGGCAATTCGTCCTACAATCTTCTTATAGACACAAGGTTCATCTTCGTTTTTGATGAAATCAAATTCCTTGATTGCCTCATCAAAACAGATGTTCCAGCTCCGCGATGCCTGCTTTAATCCATAAATGGATTTAAGCAACTTGCACACCTTCCCGCTACCCCCACTGTCTACGAAACCTTCTGGCTGATCCATGTAAACGCACTCTTCCAAACAGCCGTTTAGAAAAGCCGTTTTAACGTCCATCTGCCAGATTTCATAGTCATGGAAGGCAGCAATGGCAAGTAAGATCCTAATGGATTTGAGCATAGCCACCGGAGAAAAAGTTTCGTCATAGTCCAAACCAGGTCTTTTACGAAAACCTTTTGCAACGAGTCTAGCTTTATAGGTTTCCACCTGCCCATCTACACCAAGTTTCCTTTTGTAGATCCATTTGCATCCAACGGGTTTTACCCCAGGTGGAGCAATATCCAAGGTCCACACTTTATTGGTGTACATGGACTCCATTTCGGATTGCATTGCTTCCTGCCACTTATCAGAGTTCCTACTGATAATGGCCTGCCTGAAACTGGTAGGGTCACCTTCTTCCAAGATGCAATCCTCTCGATCCCCGTCTATGAGAAAACCACAGTATCTCTCGGGCGGATGAGAAATCCTACCAGATTTGCGGAGTGGCTGAGGTTCGTCTGGGGTTATTGAAGTCTGAGGTTCTGTCAAATCTTCAGTTTCATTTTGTGGTCGCTGAATTTCTTCCAGTTCTACCGAACTCCCACTTGTTTCTTTTGCAAGAAATTGCCACTCTAAAAAGGTGGCGTGGCGAGATACAAATACCTTCTGTTCCTCGGTGTGGTAGAACAGATATCCTGTGGAGTTCTTAGGATATCCCATAAATTTACATAGAACTGAACGTGCCTGATGTTTGTCCGGATTTTGTACTTTTACATAGGCCGGACAACCCCATATCTTAATACGTTTAAGATACGTCTTTTTACCATTCCATATCTCGAACGGTGTCTTAGGCACAGATTTAGACGGAACATCGTTCAATAGATATGCTGCTGTCGATAGCGCATGTCCCCAAAATGAAAGAGGTAACTCGGCATTACTCATCATGGAGCGAACCATATCCAGTACGGTACGATTCCTCCGCTCCGATACACCGTTGTGCTGTGGTGTATAAGGGGGAGTAAGCTGAGAGAGAATACCATTCTCTTTTAAGTAATCTAGGAATTCCGTGCTTAAGTACTCCCCTCCTCTATCAGACCGGAGGATGTTGATACTTTTGCCAGTCTGGTTCTCTACTTCGTTTCTGAATTCCTTGAATTTCTCAAAAGCTTCAGATTTGTGTTTCATAAGATACACATATCCGAATCTAGAGAGATCGTCAGTGAATGTGATGAAGTACGAGAACCCACCCCTTGCATGTATAGACATCGGACCAAATACATCACTGTGTATGAGTCCCAAGAGCTCTGCTGCCCTTTCTCCATATCTGGTGAACGGAGATTTAGTTATCTTCCCTTTGAGACAAGACTGACAAGTTTCATAAGATGAAAACTCGAACGCATTCAAGAGTCCATCTTTATGCAACTTACTTAGTCTTTTCTCTCCGATATGACCAAGTCTACAATGCCACAAGTAGGATTCATTCGTATCTGAATTCTTCCTCTTGCGTGTGTTTTGTACATTGAGAACTGTATTCTGATTTAGAACATAGATACCATTACACAGTGTACCTTCTGCAACCAGTACTTTATGAAGGTAAATGTTCATGATATTTCTATCAAGAACAAAGTTATATCCATCTTTATCGAGTAAAGAAACTGATATGATGTTGCAAACCATGGAAGGTACATAGTAGCAATCCTTCAAAATCATAGTCTTGCCATTTGGCAATACTAGGTGATATTCACCGACGGCTGCAGCATTAACTTGTGCTCCGTTCGCTACTCTGAGCGACATATCACCAGGTGCAACTTTCTTACTTTTTCTCAGTCCCTGCAATAAATTACAGATATGAGATCCTGATCCGGTATCAAGTACCCAGGAGGTAGGGCTGACCGTAAAACAGTTCTCAATTACAAGAACACCTGAAGTAGATGCAAAACCATGCTTCTTCTTCAACTGGGTATCCTTGGAATCTATACAATCCTCTTTCCCTTGCTCATACTTATGACTGTTGTCACAAGTTAGAGCCGAATCAACGTTCCCCAGCCCCGAATAAGAATTCGGATCGGTCAAGCGATACATTTTATTATCTTGATTAGGGCATGAAATGGTTGCTACCTGGAGAGAGAGAAAAGAAACACTCAGCGTGCGCTCTTGCAAGATTAGATTGGTTTATTAGTTTATGTAACCAGGATGACTCCCACTGTTTCCTCAAATTCTTCCTAAAACCTTTTAAAAGAAGAACTAGTCGGGATTTAATTCACGTCACAATACTTGCTTAACCTTTCAGCCAGGCTAGTGTCGGTACTTCGAGGGAGGTTTTCCAACGCTTTCGTGAAGTTCCTTAATTATGTAACCTCTTTTCCCTGGGGGCGTAGCCCTGCTAACACCTTTCTAGGCACCTACTTGGTTTATAGCATTGATCGTTAAGTGAAATAATCTCCCGAGAGTAATCCAACTCATCAGTAGGATCGGGATCCAACTATCATTGTGTGATGACCTAGATGGAATCCACTCTAGTCACCACACTCCAGAAGGTATGCTAAATCTGCAAGTTTCAGTTTCTTTAGAAACTCCCGATGTGGTTTTTGCCCCTAGGACCCAAGTGACCTTGACTGAGCCAACATATCAAAGGATCCTACTCAAGTTCAACCCGTCATTATCTTGACTGCATTAGACCCACCCGTACGAGTCCTTGACTGAGCCAAAATGACCGCACGACTGTCCTAACCAATCACTTTGTATCCTACGGAAAAATATTACATAGCTACCGTACACTACGCCTCGGCTGAGCACGAAATACGTAGCACGAATACTAAGCAATATCAATCCGAAACGACGGAGGGCTACGACTGGGTTTTGGCGAAAACCCGTTAACGTAATGAACTTGATATCGTTGAAGGAATGTGATACCCTTTTTGAAAATATAGTGGCAAAAACTTTTGCTAAAGAGGTCACTCCCTGTGAAGGGATCTCGGCTCTTTCCTCCTCGAATGAAGTGCAGGATATTCCAAACTGAATACCTCGATACAAAGCAAGAATAATCGACTATAGCGAAGTTATTACCCTGACGCAAACTTTTGTCCAAGGGGTCACTCCCGATGAGGGGATCTCAGCCCTTACCTCGTCGAATGAGGTGCTGGACATTCATAACCGAATACCTCGATGCAAAACAAAAATGAACGTCCTTGCAATAACAGCTTTTTGAAAAAAAATTGTTCCAACAACGTCTTTTAGGTTTATTTTCTTGCATTAATTTAATGCGTCCCATTAATTAATCCTACCATTGCAGAAAACAACCAAAATATGGCGTACGCTTATGCCATCCGCATTCGCCACGGGCCCCGTCATCACCCGTTAGGTTACTTAACTAACGACAGAGCGGGGGCTGGACTAGCGCGGATGCAAAACATAAGCAACACCTAAATAGATATCATATATAGATATATAGCAATGATAGCCAATCCAGATCACAGATGAACACTTTGGATATACTAGGAACCCGCGATTCGTTCGAGCCTGCAACGAAAAGCGGAATACACAGTCGCGATGAATAGCCAAAACCCCACCCTAGACCCCTACGGTTGCGACAAACTACCCGCCAAGTACCCGAAGTGAAGCAACCTCCCTCAACGACGTGAGTAGGCCACTCAGCACTTCGAGATACCCGGTAGTTTGTGCCCCCCACCTTGGGTCTATCCTAGGAGCAAAAACAGTAAAAAGAAATTATACAATGACGGCTACAACCCCGACCCGGTTGTGCGGCCATACAAATAATATTACATCAATTTACAAATTTTACAATGAATGAAAGAAAAAGAAACTCTCATCTCACATCCACCCCGGCTATTCATCCGCGACAATCCAACGAGTTCATATACACAAACCATCAGCATTACAGATCACAGATATGTATAACCCCCACTAATCGACGTATAGCGATTAGTAGACGTTCAATACATATATCACATCACAGAAAATATGCATTAGCTAAAGTCTACGGAATATCGATCAAAAATACGGATTTGTAACCACCCGAAAAATCAATTTGCTCTCTGGAAAATCTGGGCAGAAACAACATGTACTAAAAATCCCAAAACAGCCCAAATAGAACACTGCAGCAAAACGGAGCTGCGGCCGAGTCAACTCGGCCGCGGATCCGCGGCCAAACCCATGGTTTGGTCGCGGTTCCGCGGTGAGTTGGCCGAGTCAGTAGCTCATTTTTTCTGTGTGTTTTATAAAAACCCTGAGACGATTTTTCATGTATGTTAAATTATTTTTTGAACAGTATAAAAAATCGACAGAAACTTGGGTTTTCTCGGGCGTGTTTTGCGACTTTTTTCCGATCGATATTCAAAACACTTTGCTAACTTGCTAATTTATGTTTAGCTAGGCTCAGATACCACGGTTAGATCCACGTTACCTCTTCCGGTACTTTCGGGGTTGCGAAAACGGTAAAACAAAAAATTTTCTTGACCTGGTAACATGGACTGTAAAAGCCGGATCTTTGCTAAACTAGAAACTAGCAAACTACAAGAGCTGTTAACTACTATGCCGTAGAAATTATACCTCACGATACCGGTCCTACGGGTCATCATTCCGCTGTCCCGCTCGTCGATCCATGCTCCGAGGGTTGATCCGGACTTTGGTCACCAGCGCGGCCTTCTTGAGTCGAAGACGATCCACCCGAGAGTTGTACACCGAGCTCCACCTCGAGCCGAGGCAACTAGGGCAACGAGATCGCTAGTCTAAATGCCCTAGGTTGTGTAGAAGTAGTAGAGGGATGGTTTTGTCAAGTGGGATCCTTTTTCTCTCAACACATGAGATCAAAGGATAATTTCAAGAAGAGGAAGATGAAGGAGAAACTCTAGCAACCATGGAGCTTTTCTTTTCTTCTCACTTCAAGAGAGAGAATGAGAAAAGAGAAATGAAAAAGTTAACCAAAGAAAATGAACCATGGTTGCAAAATAATACTAAACACCATCATTACAAATCCTATCATGATAAAGTTGATGCTACATTGATTTGACCATTTTCATAATCCAAGGACCATTTTCATAATCCAAAATGAAAAAGAAAACCAAAGAAGAGTGTAGACCTCTCATGAAGGTCAATGGTCAACTTTGGTCAACGGGTCAACAAAGTCAAGAGTGGTCAAGGTGGTCAAATGGTCAAAGCAATTAGCCATCATATAATTATCACTAAAAGGATTAGTAAATAATGTCTCCGGCTCATAATGGTTTTGACCGAACGAATTGCCAAAACCCTAATGAGTCCACCTCAAAATGGTTTTGACTGAATCAACTGTCAAAACCCTAATGATCCTGCCACATAACGGTTTTGGCCGAACCAACTGCCAAAACCCTAATGAAGCACCTCCTCCTTCATCGCTCCTCAAAACTGTGCATACACACCCGCACCCGCATTCCGTAGAATGCGAATGCACAGAAGACAAAACAAATCCATCCGTGCAATACTAGGATCCGGCTTAAACCAAAGCCCACCAGTATTGCCTGCCCGAACAGCATACGCACACAAGTGCACGTAAGTGATCACAGCCCTGCCGTAAAACCATACAGCCTCTACACGTTTCGCTCAGTGCAAGGAAACTCTCTGTGTGGGACTCTAAAGACTCAACACTACGCTGGCAGTGGGTTTAACCACAGATCGCAAGCGGCACTAGCTGTACGTAACGGTCCCCAGGTAGATGTCGATAAGAAGGCCGATGAGGCAAACCCATCCGAACTCCTACCGAGCCTGTATGTGACAATCTCCGTACAGTCCGGTCTGTTCGTCTGATACATCGCATGGCGGGCCTAGGGGGTGGCGAACGTCAGTCCCTTAATAGCGGTACAAGTCGTGTCGGAGTGTAGCCCAGAACACCCTGAGACATCACTGGAAACCTACCAGTATATCTCGCTAGCCCTGGCCAGGGACTTTGTGCAATGGCTCTCCTAGACACAGCGCGATATCAACTCCCAATACCGGGAGAGACGAATCTTGTCTAACCATCACTGCCTCCAAGTGCTTCGGGACTGCACCCAACTACTACCTGTTTGCACGACTCAGTAGAGCCGTGGTAGGGTAGTAATCAAAGTGCAGTAGGAACACACTCAAGGCGAAGTGGCAGTGTCAAGTCAGCGAACTAAGCTATACTCATGTCACCTTGGAACTGTTAACTGACGATAGGTATAATACCAACCAACAGTCCCCGACGAGTCCTGTCCATTGTACTCATAACCTAACGAGCACCCACATACTATCTCAAGTACGACGTACTGACGGCTGTGGGACAGACCGCCTCCCGCACTGGGATGAGAAGCGCATACGCTAGTCTACTCCGGAGTATCGATGCCCTGTCTCGATAATCCCACGACTAGGGACGTGCATAAGGATGTGCTTGTGGATTACCCAGCCCCCACGAGTGTGATCGCCATCACAACGTCGGTAATCAAGCAAAAGATCCTAAGGGCTCTACCAATGCGTATAGGTGATATAATAAAAGAAACACATGTACACATTAAAGCAGAGACAAACCAAGTAGCATGCTACTATTTCGAGCAATATTTTCTATACAACTGTGAATATCCTAAGCTTCCATCAAGTAATATACATACTAGTATGATACAGTAATGGCCTCTAGGGCATATACACTAACACCTGGTTCTTGGCGTTCCACGCCTTGCAATCCTTTTTCCAGTACCCTTTCCTGTGACAATGGAAGCACTCATCCTGGCCTACTACCGGTACTCCAAACTTTTTCTTTCCCTTCCCTCCCACCTTACTTACACCTCCTCTAGGTTTGGTGGCGGCCTTCTTTTTCCTTCCTTTGGCCCTAGCCTTGGACCCGGAAGAAGAAGTACCGCTAATAAACATAGCGGGTGTTTCCCTTGCCTTCTGCAAGGTGCCATCTGCACTCCTCAACATGTTAAGGAGTTCTGGAAGTTCAACTTCTTTTCTTTGAATGTTGAAGTTCAGAATAAACTGGGCGTAGGTGGAAGGAAGGGACTGGAGAATAAGGTCTGTATAGAGCTCATTATCCAAAGTCGTCCCAAGTTCTGCGAGCTCTTCTATATAACCGATCATCTTTAGGACATGTTCTCCTACCGATGACCCGACAGCCAACCTCGCTCGAAACAAGTTCTTAGTGGTCTCGTATCTTGCTATACGAGATTGCTCTCCATAAAGTTCCTTTGTATGGAGAAATATGGCATCTAGTTCCATATCCTCGTGCCTCCTCTGATGTTCATTGTTCATCGAGGCAAGCATGATTTACTTGGCTTTCGCACAATCAAACTCCCAGGTTTTGCGGATTTCCTTATCCGCATTACTGGATTTGGGACCTGAGACTGCAGGTGCCTTAGCGGTGAGGACGTACCCCAATTTGTCATAGGTCAAAGCCATTTTGACATTCCGCAGCCAATCTTTATAGTTTGACCCTGTCAGTATAATTTTTCTCTAAAACTAACTTAAGTCCAGTCATTTTCAAGGTCGCTGCAATTAGGAGAGAGAGAAGAAAACTCTTTAGCATGATGCTCTTGCAAGTTTAGAGTGGTTTTTAATTTATCTAAACTGGATGGCTCCCACTGTTTCTCAAATCCTTCCTCAAACCATAAAAGAAGAATTAGCCAGGACTATTCTCACTGTACAATACTTGCTTAACCGTTCAGCCAGGCTGGTGTCGGTACTTCGAGGGAGGTTTTTCAACGCTTTCGCGAAGTTCCTTAATTAAATAACCTCTTTTCTCTGGGGGCGTAACCCCGCTGACACCTTTCTTGACACCTTTGGTTTATAGCATTGATCGTTAAGTGACGAATATCCTGATGAGTAGCATATACTCACAGTAGGATCGGAATCCAAATATCATCGTATGATAATGTTGAAGGAATCCTACCAACATTCATCAAACTCCAAATAGTATGCAACTCTTTGCAAATTTCAGTTTCTTTAGAAATTCCCGATATAAGTTTTTACCCCATGCTCTTATGAACTTGGCTTTGGTCAAAATGTCTTAAGTCACATGTCAAGTTCTACCCGTCATTATCTTGTCAATTTGAACCCATCCGTACATACCCCTGACTTTGGTCAGATGATAATACGACTGTCCCAAACTAACTCATCTATCAATACAACAAATAAATACCCAGAAGCTACCAAACACTATGCCTTGATTTTGGCCAAAATGCATAGCTTGAATACTACTGAATATCCAAATGAAACGACGGAGGGCTACGAATGGTTTTGGCGAAACCGTGAACGTAGTGAACTTGATATGACCGAAGGAACCTGATAGCTTTTAAAAGGAGTGGTTAAAGCTCCGCCAAAAAAATATCATCCGTTTTAAAATAACCGAGTGGTTTCTTTTAAATTGTTCCAACGATTCAACTTTTGGTTTATTTTCTTTGCATTATAAATAATGCATCCCATCATTAACCTATCATTGCAGAAAACAACGAAAATACAACGTCCTCTTATGCCATCCGCATTCGCCACGGGGTCCCGTCATCACCCGTTAGGTTACTTAACTAACGGCAGAGCGGGGGCTGGGCTAGCGCGGGTGTAAAACATAAGTGACGTCTAAATAGCTATCATATATAGATATTGTACATTGTCTGACGCAATAATAGGCATTCCAGATCTCATATGAACTTTATTGGATTTGCAAGCAATCCACGTTGTTTAGAGCCTGCAACAAAAGACGGATTATATAGTTGTGATGAATAGCCATTACCCCACCCTAGACCCCTACGGGTACGGCAAACTACCCGTCAAATACCCGAAGTGAAGCGGTCTCCCTCAACAAAGTGAGTAGGCCACTAAACACTTCAAAGTACCCGGTAGTTTGTGCACCCCATCTTGGGTCTATCCTAGGAGCAAAAACAGTAAAATGAAATAATACAACGGTGGCTACAACCGCAACCTGGATGTGCCCCGCAAAATAATATTACAACATATTACAGTTATATCGAATGAATGAATATAACAACCCATCTCAAACCCCGGCTAATCATCACAACAGTCCAATACAGTTCACAACCACAAATAGTAAAAACCATTACAGAAATATGCAACCCCCTGCCAACCGACATACTAGCAATTAGGGAAGGTTTACGAACACATTATACAATCACAGATATAATCATATTAGCAAACATCGTAAAATTTCGATCGAGCAAACACTTTAGATTCTACTCCCAAAACTTCTCTGTGCACCTAAGACTTGAGCAGAAAATAAAATATCCCAGAAACATCACTATTAACACAGGAGAGTTACTGAAGGAATTTGGGCTGACTCGGCCTCAACTCGGCCGCGGATCCGCGGCAGATCGCCTGGATCCGCCGCGGTTCCGCGGTGAGTTGGCCGAGTCAGGAGTCCAAATTTCTTCAGTAGCCCTATTATTCTATGCATGTTATTCTGAAGGTCCCTAAAAAATTTTTAGGGCATGTTTTAAATTCAACAGAAACTGTGTTAACACGATGATCTTTCCGGTTCTTTTTGCGTTCGAAATACTTACGACTTTGCTAATGAGTTAATTATTGTTTAGCGAAGCTCTGATACCACTGTAAGTCGATGTACAATACCCCACGACTTGCGGGGAGGCGGAATAATGAAAATCGATCTTGTTAAAAGCGTAAACATCGACTAACCGAGAATCTTTGCATAAACAATAACTAACAAGAAACCATAGAAGAGTTAACTACTATGATAAGTGATTATACCTAAAGAACCGAGTCCTTCGTCTTGTCGTTCTCCACGTCCTCTCCGGCCTTCTCTATGCAGTAGAAGATCCACCCGAGAGCTTTACTACAAGCTTCACCTCTAACTTGAGGTAACTAGGTTTCTTAAATCGCTAATCTAAGTAACCTAGGTGATATAGAGAATGGTTAAGGATTAAGTAGTCTACTCTAATCCTTGGTCTCAACACATGAGAGGGGAGGATTAGGGTTTGAAGAGAGAGAGCATGAGGAGAGAGAAAGTGAGCAAGAGAATGAGATGAGATAATGAGCTATCATAATATATATCTAGCATTATCATTTATCTAATAAAAGAAAATAAAGGATTAATCATCATGCTCAATAAATACAAGAGGGTGATTCATCTTCATGAGTCATTAAGCATTTATGATGCATTAATGACATGGATGAATCACTCAGATGACTCACTAATCTCATTTAATGCATATGCCACCTTAACCCCCACGTCACCATCTTCTAGAAGCTTCTCGCGCAATTACGAGAACGCCCCTCCTATCCGTGAAAACACAGAAAAACTTTAGACTGTATAAATCCAATAACCGGATACTAGAAACTGGCTTAAACCAAAGCCGGCTAGTAAAAACTGTCCAGATGTCGTACGTGCGTAAACACACGTATGCGTCCGAACCCTTGTCGTAAAACCATACGACCTCTATATCGTTTCGTCTGGAGTAGGGAAACTCTCTGTGTGGGACTCTGGAGACTCGACTACTACGCTGGCAGTGGGTTTAACCACAGACCGCAAGCGGCACTAGCTGTACGTAACGGTCCCCAGGTAAATGTCGATAAGAAGGCCGATGAGGAAACCCATCGGAACTCCTACTGAGTCTGATGTGACAATCTCCGTACAGTCTGGTCTGTTCGTCTAAGACTATCGCATATCGGGCCTAGGGGGCGGCAAGCGTCAGTCCCCTAATAGCGGTATAAGTCGTGTCGGAGTGAAGCCCATTACACCCTGAGAAACTACTGGAACCTACCACCAAATCTCGCTTGCCCTGGCCAGGGAATTTGCGTAATGGCTCTCTGACACAGCGCGATATCAACCCCCAATACCGGGAGAGACTAATCCTGTCTAACCGCCACTGCCTCCAAGTGCTCGGGACTGCACCCAACTGCTACCTGTTTGCATGACTCCTTTGAGCCGTGGTAGGGTAGCAATCTAAGAACAGTGGGACACACTCGAGGCGAAGTAGCAGTGTCAAGTCTGCGGACTATGCTGTACTCATGTCACCTGGGAACTGTTCACTGACGACTGGTATAAAACCAACCAACAGTTCCCTGTGAGTCCTGTCCGGTGTACCCGTAACCTAACGAGCATCTGCATACTATCTCCAGTACGACGTACTAACGGCTGTGGGACAGACCATCTCCCCAACTGGGATAAGAAGCGTACACACTAGTCTACTCCGGAGTATCGAAGCCCTGTCTCGATAATCCTACAACTAGGGACCTGAATAAGGATGTGCTTGTAGACTACCCAGCCCCCACTAGTGTGACTGCCATCACAACGCTGGTAGTCAAGCAAGATCCTAAGAGCTCTATCAATACGTATACTCACATATTAAGATAGAAAAACCAAGTAGCATACTACCATGTTTAGCAAGACTGTTATATACATGTGAATATCCCAAGCTTCCATTAAGTAATATACAAACTAGTATGATACAATAATGGCCCCTAGGGCATATACACTAACAGAATAGTCCAGGAATCCCGTGCTCTAGTATTCTCCTCCCTGATCACATCAAAGGACATAATACTTATACCCGTTTTTGGTTCTCTACTTCTAACTTATATCCATTGAATTTCTCAAAAGTTCCAGACTTGTGTTTCAACAGGAACATATGTCCGAATATTGAGAGATAATCAGTGAATGTAATGAAGTACAAAGAACCGGTCCTGGCATGTGTAGACAGGGGACCCATACATCAACATGTATCAATCCCAAGAGTTCACTAACTCTTTCTCTGTTTCCAATAAACGAAGCTGTGGTCATCATGTTTCTGTGACATGACCGGCAAGTTTCACAAGATGTAAATTCAAACTAATTTAAATGTGCATCTTCATGTAACTTCAGCTAGTCGGGTCGCATTGATATGACCTAGTCTACAATGCCTCAAGAATGATTCATTCATTTCTGAACTCTTCCTCTTGTGTGTTCTGTACACTAAGAACTGTGGTTAGATTTAGAACGTCTATGCGTTTAGATAACGTGCCTGAACCGATCAACTCTTGATATAGGAAATGTTCAAAACATTATCCAACAATACAAAAATATATCCTTCTTTACTAAATAAAGATACTTGATATGATGTTGTATATCAGGTTCGGTATCTAATAACATTCATTCAGAATCAATGTATTCTGGTAATACAGGGTGATAACTACTAACAGACTTGGCTGCAACACTTGCACCGTTTCTATCTCATGAAATTTATCACCCGTTCTCAGTTCTCTACCTATCTCTAGCTCATGTAACAAGTTACATATTTGGGATCCTGATCCGGTATCAAATACCCAGGACGTAAAGGATATTGAGAAACAGTTCTGTGTAATGAACACACCCGAAGAAGATACATCAACATGTACTTTCTTCGTTTGGGCGGCACGGAAATTCTGGTAATCCCCTATTTCCTACTCTGTCTTTTAACAATTATAAGTTAGAGCGGGACCAACGTTCCCCAGCTCAGTATAACAAGCGGGTTCGGTCAATACATCCGTATTATTATCTTGATTAAGGCGTGATATGGTCGCTACCTGGAGAGAGAGAGAAGAAAACACTCAGCATGCGCTTTTACAAGATTAGATTGGTTATCAATTTATCTAATCAGGATGTCTCCCACTGTTTTAGTCAAATCTTTCTTCAAATCCTAAAAGGAAAGACTAGCCGGGATTAATTACACGCTACAAGTTCGCCAATCTTTCAGCCAGGCAAGTGCCTGTACTTTGAGGGAGGTTCCCCGTGCTTTCGCACGAACCTAATTAAAGTAAACCTCGTTTTCCCAGGGGCGTAACCCCGTTGACACCTTTCTAGACACCTACTTGATCGGCTAATTGTAATGTGTAAAACTCTCTCAGGAGTAACTCTTACTCGCTTCGAGTATCGGGATCCAACTATCTCACAGAAGGTATGCAATCTCATTGAAAATTTAAACACTTGAAATTCCCAATAATATTTTACCCCTAGCGTCCTATGACATTGACGAAAGCCAACAAACCATAGGCTACTAGTCAAATTCAACCCGTCATTTCCCGATTGAATAAAACCCACCCGCACGGCCCTTGACGAAAGCCAACAAAGTCGCACGACTACCCTAACTCAATCGCATCATATGCTTATACAAATAAGCATAAATAGCTACCGCACACTACGCCTTGACGAAAGCCAACAAACGCAGCACGGATACTATGAAGTACTTATCTAAAATGATGGAGGGCTACAACAGGTTTTTAAGAAAACCCTTTGCGTAATGAACTTGATATCGTTGTAGAATCGAGTGATTTTAAATGGAATGTTTTTTAGGCCTTTTCTAGTTTTGCTTAAGAGGTCACTCCCGGTGAAAGGATCGTCGGCTCTTTCCTCATCGAATAAGGTGCAGGATATTTCATGAATATCACTATGCAAAGCAAAAACTATATAAGCAATCAAAAGACAAACCGAGTTTGTAGAATCTGCTAGTTTCGCTAAAGAGGTCACTCCCGGTGAAGGGATCTCGGCTCTTTCCGTATCGAATAAGGTGCTGGATGTTCTACAAGGAACACCGCTATGCAATGCAAGAACTAGAGCTACCAGTTTTTAAACAAGTTTCTACAACATCTTAGGTTTCTTTTATTTCATTAATCTCATTAATGAAGTCCCATTTTAATATGCTTCACAAGCATCACATTTGAAACGAAATCTGCAATATAACATATATCTCATATATATAATATAAGCATTCGTCTCAGGCAGTAATATGATCTCATCACAGAACATTGCAGCAGAAGAACATATATGAAATATTGGATATACTAGGACGTCCGTGTTTTAATACGAGCCTGTATAAAATACGGATTCCACGGTCGCGATGAATAGCCAAACCCACATCCCTAGACCCCTAGCGGCAAGCAACACTGCCAATTCTAGGGTTAGGAGACCCGGTCTCGACTCCTCGAGATGGTCTCCCACTGGACCGTAGAACTCGGTTACTTGTGCTCCCCGCCTTGGTCTACCTAATGCGGAAAAGTAAATAATATACAATGGTGACATCATCCTCAGCCCGGAAGTGCCCCAATAAAAGAATATTACATACAAATGAATTTTACATGAATGAAAAAGAAAAACTCTCATCTCACATAAATCCCCGGCTATTCAGAACGCGACGATCCAATACAACATATCACATCAACACATAATATCTCATATCATCAACGTAAGTAAATATGCGTATCCCAATTGTCGTTGATGTATAGCAACGAAACCGGTTATACACCACATATTACACTTACGGTCACAGAAAAGAAAGTGTAAAACTACAACAGTTGGAATCCGCAACCACCTTAGACATCGCATGCCTAACCAAATGAATTCCTTAGACATCGCATGCCTAACAATTATAAACCCTGCATTTTAGTCTCATTTATTGAAAACTCTTTTCAATATCAAGTCGGGCAATTCAACAAGATTCCCGACATCCCGATCGAATGCTCATCGCAAACTTTAGTAGAGGGCCGCACCCCCGGATGCCGTCGACGAAGTGCACTAAGGCGGAACACCGCTGCCGCAAGCACCCGAACGGATGCTTTTGGCGACGGGGTTCTCCTACTGTCACTTGGTCGAGGCTTTGGGGCATGGCTATCTATTAAGTTTATCTGGCGAGTATCCGCGTACGCTACGTGATTGCGACGGACTTTTGATCACATCAAAATTCCGTGGCAACCGATCATCTGAGACTAAAGTGCTATGTTAATAACATTCAAATTAGTTATCTCATAACTTTTTGTGGATTCCAAATATTGTATCACATTCCAGAGAAATAGACAATGTTAAACTTTCCGATCGAATAATCAAACACCCAAGTTTTCCCAAATAGTTCTCAACACTTGAAATTAGTTTTAAAAAACATCAATCACATGTCACAGTACCAATGGTCCAGCCGTAGAAGGGTCAAGCCAACGCCTCACATGTGGCAACGCCGTACTACCCCAAACCCTAAGGTTTAGAGGCAGTTCAAGACGGTCACATAATCGAGTTAAGGTTTGTGTTCTTCTAGAGGGTCCACCGTGTTACTTGCATGACTTAGAACGTTCTTAAACTACGGAAAAATCCAACACTTGGAAATTTTCCGGCAGGAGAAAAAGTGAGTTTTTGATATCCGTTCGAACTTTTTAACACGTTCTAAAAAATACCCGGACAAAATAAACGAAGTCATACTTTCCGATCGAATCAACGAGTTCCCAATACAACCCAGAAAACACAACACTTGAGTAAATTAAAAATTCCCAGAAACATCAGGAAGTACCTACGGATGTTACTGTGGAAAACTGAAACCCTAAGTCCACTGTTCAGCCGCGGAACCGCCGCGCAAAGCATGTCTTTACCGTGGTTCCGCGGCGCATTAATGGAATCAGTGGGTCGTTTTTCACAGTAATTCCTAAAATACCCTGCTGATTTTTTTGAGTATTTTTAATATGAAAAAATCAACATTTTTGAAAAATTTCCAGAAACTAGGGTTTTACGGGTATTCGGAGTTCGATCGGACATTAAACTTCGCCTAGACTTCGCCTAAAGCTCTAGCTTGGATCTGATACTACTATAGGGTTACTAGGCACTCTAATAAGGTTCTACAAGGCATCAACCATGCCCGATTAAAATTGTAGCCATGCCGAACAACCCTAAACAAGATCTTTAAACTAGAGATTAGGCGAAACAAAGCAAGTTAAACACTTTAACATCTAAGAGTTTGGGATTACAACCTTTGTAGTCCGGTCCTTCACTTCATAAGCTCCGTTTTGTGGTCCCTTCGCTGCGATCATCAAGTTCCGGACTCTCGAGAGGCTCCACGAAGAGAAAGATGCATGCTTGCTTCCGATCTTCGATAACAAAGATGATCTACCTTGAAATTTCATTAACAAAAGCTCTCACTCACTAAATGAAGTGAACACCCTAATCTAAATGGCTAGGATAGATTAGGATGATGAAGTAGGATTTTAGCTCTCATTTATTTTCTTTAACTCACTCATTTTCATCACTTCATAAAAAGCTAGAAAGCTTTTCATGAAAGTGTAAGTCGATGTACAACACCCCACGACTTGCGAGGAGGCGGAAAAATGAAAAACGATCTTGTTCTTTGCGTAAACATCGACTAACCGAGAATCTTTGCTAAACTATAACTAACAAGAAACATAGAAGTTGTAAACTACTATGATAAGTGATTATACCTAATGAACCGTGTCCTTCTCCTTTTCGTTATCCACGTCCTTCTCGGCCTCCTCCACGTAATAGATGATCCACCCGAGAGATTTACTCCAAGCTTCACCTCTAACTTGAGGTAACTAGGTTTCTTAAGGTGCTAATCTAAGCAACCTAGGTGTTATAGAGAAGGGTTATGGATTAAATAGTCTATTCTAATCCTTGGTCTCAACACATGAGAGGGGAGGATTAGGGTTTGAAGAGAGAGAGCTTGAGGAGAGAGAAGGTGAGCAAGAGAATGAGAAGAGATAATGAACTCATTTGAATATATGAAGCATAATGTTTTTTTGAAATAAATAAATTAAATCATTTAACAATCATGCTTCATTCATTCATATGAGTGATTCATCTCATGAGTCATTAGATCAATAAATGATGCATTAACTCCATGGATGAATCACACAAATGAGTCATTAACACAATAAATGCAAATGCCATCTTAACCCTCAAGTCACCATCCTTCTAGAAGCTTCTCGCGAAATTACGAGAACGCCCCTCCTATCCGTGAAAACACGGAAAAACTTTAGACTGTATAAATCCAATAACCTGATACTAGAAACTGGCGTAAACACACGTATGCGTCCGAACCCTTGTCGTAAAACCATACGACCTCTATATCGTTTCGCCTGGAGCAGGGAAACTCTCTGTGTGGGACTCTAAAGACTGGACTACTACGCTGGCAGTGGGTTTAACCACAGACCGCAAGCGGCACTAGCTGTACGTAACGGTCCCCAGGTAGATGTCGATAAGAAGGCCGATGAGGAAACCCATCCGAACTCCTACTGAGCCTGATGTGACAATCTCCGTACAGTCCGGTCTGTTCGTCTAATACTATCGCATATCGGGCCTAGGGGGCGGCAAGCGTCAGTCCCCTAATAACGGTATAAGTCGTGTCGGAGCGTAGCCCATTACACCCTGAGAAACAACTAGAACCTACCAGTAAATCTCGCTTGCCCTGGCCAAGGACTTTGCATAATGGCTCTCTGACACAGCGCAATATCAACTCCCAATACCGGGAGAGACGAATCCTATCTAACTGCCACTGCCTCCAAGTGCTCGGGACTGCACCCAACTGCTACCTGTTTGCACGACTCCTTTGAGCCGTAGTAGGGTCGTAATCTAAGAACAGTGGGATACACTCGAGGCGAAGTAGCAGTGTCAAGTCTGCGGACTATGTTGTACTCATGTCACCTGGGAACTGTTAACTGACGATGGGTATAATACCAACCAACAGTTCCCCGTGAGTCCTATCCGGTATACCCGTAACCTAACGAACACATGTATACTATCTCCAGTACGACGTACTGACGGCTGTGGGACAGACCGTCTCTCCAACTGGGATGAGAAGCGTACACACTAGTCTACTCCGGAGTATCGATGCCCTGTCTCTATAATCCTACGACTAGGGACCTGAAAAACGATGTGCTTGTAGACTACCCAGCCCCCACTAGTGTGACTGCCATCACAACGCTGGTAGTCAAGCAAGATTCTAATAGCTCTATCAATACGTATACTCACATATTAAGATAGATAAAACCAAGTAGCATACTACCATGTTTAGCAAGACTGTTATATAACTGTGAATATCCCAAGCTTCCATTAGTAATATACAAGCTAGTATGATACAATAATGGCCCCTAGGGAATATACACTAACAATATCCCACTTGCACTAGGGCCATGTACTGGCATATCGAAGACCGATGATCTCGCGTAGCCTCTCGAACTGAATCTGAGTTAGGGCCTTCGTGAATGGATCATCAATGTTCTCTTCAGTAGCAACTCTTCGGACCTCGATCTCCCGACGATCAATGATCTCCCTGATCAGGTGATACTGCCATAAGATGTGTCTGGACTTCTGATGGGACCTTGGTTCCTTTGCTAAAGCTATAGCTCCATTGTTGTCGCAATACAGAGGTATTGGATCAACAATGGTAGGAACCACCTGAAGTTCTGTTAGGAACTTCTTCATCCAGAACGCTTCTTTTGCGGCATCGCAAGCAGCAATATACTCCGCTTCCATCGTCGAGTCAGCAACAGTGTCCTGCTTGGAACTCTTCCAGCATACCGCCCCTCCATTGAGGGTAAAGACATAACCTAACATGGACTTGGAATCGGCCTTATCACTCTGGAAACCGGAATCAGCAAAGGCCTCCATCTTGAGGTCTTTTCTGCCGTAAACCAAGAACATCTACTTAGTCCTCCTCAGGTACTTGAGAATGTTCTTTACTGGTATCCGGTGCTTCTCTCCTGGGTCTGACTGATACTGGCTTACCACGCTTAGTGCGTAAGATATATCTGGTCTGGTGCACAACATCGCATACATTATAAAGCCTACCGCAGAAGCGTAGGGTATAATAGACATGTGTTCCCATGGCATATATCATACTCGTTATTACATATTGCGGTTACATGTTGATAAAGCCCCAAAGATCTTGCTTGACTACCTACGTTGTGATGGCGATCATACTCGTGGGAGCAGGGTAGTCCATAAGCACATCCTTAAATGGTCCCTGGTCGCGTGAGTATCGAGACTGGGCACTGATACTCCAGAGTAGACTGGTGTGTACGTTTCTAGCCCCGTCGGGGGATGGTTGGTCCCGCAGCCATTAGTCTGATGCACCTAAGATCGTATACAGGTGCTCACTGGGTGTGAGTACACTGGAAGGACTCGCCGAGAACTTCCATGTGGTACTATACCTATCGTCAGATGGAAGTTCTCAGGTGATATGTGTACAGGTTACTCTTTAGACCCGAGATCGGCATTTGTCTCGTGTGAGTTCCCACTGAACTTTGATCACTACCCTACCACGGCTCTACTGAGTCGTGCAAGCAGGTTTTGGTAGGGTTCAGTCCCGAGCCACATGGAGGCAGTGAGCGATTGTCGGGGATTCGTCTCTCCCGGTATGGGGAGTCGATATCGCACTGTGATTCGATTGGTCAGGACCATAAGACCTTGGCCAAGGCACTTGGGATTTACTGATAAGTTGATCAGTAGTTTCCCGGATTGGTCCTGAGCCACATCGGCATGACTTATCAGGTTGTTAAGGTCTGACGTTCACCACCCCCTAGACCCGATATACGATACTCTTTGACGAAGAGACCGGACTGTACGGATATTATGACGGATAGGCTCAGTAGGAGTTTGGACGAGCTTGCTCGTCGGCCTTCCTTTTCGACAGGTACCTGGGCAGCCGTTACGTACAGCTAGTGCCGCTGATGTGCTTGTGGTTAAACCCACTTCTAGAGTACTGTCGAGTCTTTAGAGTCCCACACAGAGGGTTTCCCTGATCCAGGCAAAACGATGTAGTAGCCGTATTGGATACGTGCAGGGTTCGATCGATTGATGTACTTGGTACTCGGATTTTCGATCGGACAGTTTGTAATACTAGCCGGCTCGGGTTTGAGCCGGATTATTAAATCAGGTATTGATTTAATAATTTACGTATATGTATTTCGATATATATATTCTAGTATTACGTTCTTCGTGTTATTCTATCTCTTTTGGGCATTCGGATTTTTATCTGATTGCCGGTATATATGTACAGTAGACTGAAATCCGTATTTACTACAGATTTCCTTCTAGAAGGTGGCCACCTCATTATGTATTTTCCTTTTATTTGATAATTGGAAATGAGGTGGAAAGTAAAAGGTATGGGAGGAATGGTGATGACCATGCTTTAATAATTCACAAATGAATTTATAATTCATTTGGAGTTACTATTGAAGCATAGTTGTTAATTGTTTATTGAAAGAATTCACACACAAAACCAAGATGTGTGATTTTCTCTCACTTCATGCTTCATTTTCCTTTGAGCTCTCATTTTCTCTTGAGTTCATCCCTCCTCTTGCTTTCTTCCATCTTCATCTTCTTCCATTTCACTAACATTCTCATGTGTTGAGAAAGAAGTGAAGAGATTAGAAAAGAGATAGCAAACACTTAGACACCCTCCACAACATCCCAGACTACTTGGTTTAGCAACCCGAGTTCTCTAGTTGCTCCTTATAGCTATTTGGTTAGGAGCTAGAGCTATGGATCATACTCCCCGGGTGGATCATCTACGACAAAGTAAGGCCGGAGAACAAGCTCGATCCCGGAGGACCGATGGAGCCGGAGTTGGAGATCAAGCAAGTTCAAGGAGACCACTTGGAACACATGACGAGGAGAGAAGACCGAAGGACTTGAGCCTCTTGGTATATCTTCTTTCATAGTAGATAGCTCTCCTACTGTAGCTAGTTAGTTTTATGGAAAGATCCGGGTTTAGAGTTAAACTAGTGCCAAGTTTTTGTTCGTTAGAAAATTTTTGTTCCGCATTTGGCCACGGAAGTTGGCCGGGGCACTAGGGTAACCCTTCATGGTATCAGAGCCACCCATAAAACTTACACTAGCTGGTTTTAACGTGTTTAAAATAACGATCGACCGGATTTTTCAAAAACTGCATTTCCATTCATGGGTTTTCTGTCGATTTTAAAAGTGCTCGAAAAATCAATATTTTGCTCTCAGAAAATCGTGCAGGCTTTTTTAAGACGACGGAAGAAAATTGGTCATGTGATCCCTCTAAACCGCCGCAGATCCGCCGCGCAAACCCCCTATTGGCGGCGGTTCCGCAGCCGTTTTGGGGCCGACATGAACAAAATTTCTTCTGGACCTCTTATTTTTGGAATTGTGGTTTCTGGAATAATTATTTTTTGGGCCCAGATTTGTTACAGTATTGGTTTAATACTTGGGGCCCACTTGGAAAGTTTAGTCGATCGTAATTTTAAAATACGTATTTTATTTTCAGTACATTCAATTTTATCTGCGACCGGGAATGTCACTCAATCGGTAAAACTCGTCTGACTGCTATATATTCTTTTAGACGGGTTTTGCGAACGTGACATTCACGTTGATGTTGTGTGCTTGTGCTATGATTGTGGTTGGATTGTCATGGTGGATAGCATGTGGTGCAATGTTAGAAATACAGTTTATAATTCATTTGTACATTCGTTATTACGGGGCGAGCGTCCTACATGTGGACTGCCATCTTTGCCGGGTTGTATATTATTTTGGGGCACGACCGGGTTGAGGTCGATGTCACCGCTTGTATATATTATTTTCATTTTCTGTATTAGGATTACCCCGCGATGGGGTGCACGAATAGCCGGGTTTTAGAAGGCAACAAGCCCGCATCTTAAGGCGCTGAGACGGAAGGTGCTTCATTCTAGAACTGACGGGCTATTCGCCGCACTCGTAGGGGGTACAGGTTTTCATTGCACAGGCTATCCACACAACCGGGAACGTCGGGTTTTATTTGCGGCTCAAATGAAACCCGGAGCTCCAAGATTATCCACCATTCTGTATTCTTATCTGTGATGTTGTTTATAATCATGCCTGGGAAGAATGTTATATATACTTATATATATACTAGTAGATGTTGTATATGTTTTGCACCCACGCTAGTCCAACCCCCGCTCTGACGTTAGTTAAGTAACCTAACGGGTGATGACGGGGCCCCGTGGCGAATGCGGATGGCATATACGTACATTTTATTTTCGTTCTTTTCTGGTGTGATAGGTTACAAATTGATGGGACCGCATTAATTTTGATTAATGCAAGATAATAAACCTAAAATATGTTGTTGGAACCAAGATTTAAAAACTGACATTACAGACGTTCTCTTTTGCTTTGCACAGTGATATTCAGTTTGGAATATCTTGCACCTCATTCGACGAGGCAAGGGCCGAGATCCCTTCACCGGGAGTGACCCCTTGAGTAAAAATTTGCGTCAGGGTAATAACTTCAATATAGTCGACTATTTTTGCTTTGCATCGTGGTATTCAGTTTGGAATATCCTACACTTCATTCGACGAGGAAAGAGCCGAGATCCCTTCACAGGGAGTGACCTCTTTAGCAGAAGTTTTCGCCACTATATATTTACAAAACCACTCAGGTTCCTTCAACGATATCATGTTCATTACATTAACGGATTTTTCGCCAAAAACCCAGTCATAGCCCTCCGTCATTTCCTACAAGTAACACTTAGTATTCGTGCTGCGTTTGTTGACTACGTCAAGGTGTAGTATACGGTAACTGAGTGGTGCTTGTTTGTAGCACTAGATGCGATTGGTTAGGACAGTCGTATAACCTTGTTGACTCCATCAAGGGTTATGCGGGCGGGTTTGACGCAATCCAGATAATGACGGGTTGAACTTGACCAAGACTCTTTGATTTGTTGACTCCGTCAAGGTCACTGGGGTCCTAGGGGTAAAAACCACATCGGGAGTTTCAAACATACAGGAAACTTGCATATTTAGCATACCTTCTGGAGTGTGGTGACTAGAGTGGATTCCATCTAGTGCATCACACAATGATAGTTGGATCCCGATCCCACTGATGAGTAGGATTACTCTTGGGAGATTTTTTTCACTTAACAATCAATGCTATAAACCAAGTAGGTGTCTAGAACGGTGTTAGCGGGGCTACGCCTCCAGGGAAAAGAGGTTATGTAATTAAGAAACTTGGCGAAAGCGTTGGAAAACCTCCCTCGAAGTACCAACACCAGCCTGGTTGAAAGGTTAAGCAAGTATTGTGACGTGCGATTAATCCTGACTAGTTCTTCTTTTAGGGTTTGAAGAAGAATTTGAGGAAACAGTGGGAGCCATCCTGATTAGATAAATTAAAAAACCAATCTAATCTTGCAAGAGCGCACGCTGAGTGTTTTCCCTCTCTCTCTCTCCAGGTAGCAACCATTTCATGCCCTAATCAAGATAATAAAATGTATCGCTTGACCGATCCGAATTCTTATTCGGGGCTGGGGAACGTCGGTTCGGCTCTAACTTATGACAACTGTCATAAGTATGAGCAAGGGAAAGAGGAATGTTTGAATTCCTTGATAAACCCATCGAAGAAGAAACATACTGTTGCGTCTTCTTCAGGTGTTCTTGTTATTGAGAACTGTTTTTCGGTCAGTCCTACCTCCTGGGTACTCGATACCGGATCAGGTTCTCATATCTGTAATTTATTGCAGGGATTGAGAAAACGTAGGATAGTTGGACCTGGTGATATGTCCCTCAGAATGGGGAATGGAGCATAAGTTAATGCTGCTGCCGTCGGTGAATATCACCTAGTATTGCCAAATGGTAATACTATGATTTTGAACAATTGCTACTATGTGCCTTCCATGCTTTGCAACATCATATCAGTTTCTTTACTTGATAAAGATGGATATAACTTTGTTCTTGATAGAAATATCATGAACATTTACCTTGATAAGGTACTGGTTGCAGAAGGTACACTGTATAATGGTATCTATGTTCTAAATCAAAACACGGTTCTCAATGTACAAAACACACGCAAGAGGAAGAGTTCAGATACGAACGAATCCTACTTGTGGCATTGTAGACTTGGTCATATCGGAGAGAAAAGACTAAGTAAGTTACATAAAGATGGATTCTTGAATAAGTTCGAATTTTCATCTTATGAAACTTGTCAGTCTTGTCTCAAAGGAAAGATGACCAAATCTCCGTTCACCGGGCATGGAGAAAGAGCAGCAGAGCTCTTGGGACTCATACACAGTGATATATGTGGTCCGATGTCTATACATGCAAGGGGTGGGTTCTCGTACTTCATCACATTCACTGACGATCTCTCTAGATTCGGGTATGTGTATCTTATGAAACACAAATCTGAAGCTTTTGAGAAATTCAAAGAATTCAGAAACGAAGTAGAGAACCAGACTAGCAAAAGTATCAAGATCCTCCGATCTGATAGAGGAGGGGAGTACTTAAGCACGGAATTCCTAGATTACCTAAAAGAGAATGGAATTCTCTCTAAGCTTACTCCTCCGTATACACCACAGCACAACGGTGTATCAGAGTGGAGGAATCGTACCCTATTGGATATGGTTCGCTCCATGATGAGTGACACTGAGTTGCCTCTTTCTTTTTGGGCATATGCGCTTCAAACAGCTGCATACTTACTAAACTACGTTCCATCCAAATCTGTGCCTAAGACTCCATATCAAATATGGAGTGGACGAAATCCATATCTCAAGCGATTCAAGATATGGGGTTGTCCGGCCTATGTGAAAATACAAAAACCGGACAAACTAGAGGCACGGTCAGTTCTTTGTAAATTTGTATGATATCCTAAGGATTCACTATGATATCCGTTCTACCATACTGAGGAACAGAAATTGTTTGTATCTCGCCATGCTACCTTCTTAGAAAGGGAGTTACTTGCAAAAGAAACTAGTGGGAGTACGGTAGAACTGGGAGAAATCCACGAACCACAAAATGTAACTGAAGATTTAGGGGAACCACTAGATTCAGTAATCCCAGACGAACATCAGCCACTCCGCAGATCTAGTAGGATTTCTCATCCGCCCGAGAGATACTACGGTTTTCTCATAGATGGGGATCGAGAGGATTGCATCTTGGAAGAAGATGATCCTACTAGTTTCAGGCAGGTCATTATCAGTAGGGACTCTGATAAATGGCTGGATGCAATGCAATCTGAAATGGAGTCCATGTACACCAATAAAGTGTGGATCCTGGAAGTTGCTCCACCTGGGGTAAAACCCGTTGGATGCAAACGGATCTATAAGAAAAAGTTTGGTGTAGATGGGCAGATGGAAACCTATAAGGCAAGACTTGTTGCAAAAGGTTTTCGTCAAAGACCAGAAGTGGACTATGACGAAACCTTTTCTCCAGTGGCTATGCTCAAATCCATTACGATCCTGCTTGCCATTGCTGCCTTCCATGACTATGAGATCTGGCAGATGGACGTAAAAACGGCTTTTCTAAACGGAAGTTTAGAAGAGTGCGTTTATATGGATCAGCCAGAAGGTTTTGTAGACAGTGGGAGCAGCGGGAAGGTGTGCAAGTTACTCAAATCCATTTATGGATTGAAGCAAGCATCGCGGAGCTGGAACATCTGTTTTGATGAGACAGTCAAGGACTTTGACTTTATCAAGAACGAAGATGAGCCTTGTATTTATAAGAAGATTGTAGGACGAACTGTCGTGTTCTTAGTCTTGTACGTGGACGAAATTCTTTTGATAGGAAATGACATTCCTATGCTACAATCGGTCGAGCTATTCTTATTACAAAAGTTCTCCATGAAAGACCTGGGTGATGCCTCGTACATTCTGGGGATCAAGATCTACAGAGATAGATCCAAGAAATTACTGGGACTTTCACAGTCCAGGTATATAGAGACCGTACTAAAGAGATTTAGTATGGAAGATTCCAAGCGCGGTAACATACCCGCATTGCACGGAATCATCATCTCCAAGGAGATGTCTCCCAAGACTGACGAGGAGAGGGTTCGCATGAGCACTATACCCTACGCTTCGGCGGTAGGATCTATAATGCATGCGATGATATGTACAAGACCAGATGTAGCTTATGCACTAAGCGTGGTGAACCGGTATCAGTCAGACCCAGGTGAGAACCACTGGACTGCAGTAAAGAACATTCTCAAGTACCTGAGAAGGACTAAGGAGATGTTCCTGATTTACGGTAATGGAGACCTCAGGGTCGAGTCCTTTACCGACTCAAGCTTCCACAGTGACAAGGATGGCAGTAAGTCTGTCTCGGGTTTTGTGTTTACCCTCAACGGAGGGGCGATATGTTGGAAGAGTTCCAAACAGGATACCGTCGCAGACTCGACGATGGAGGCTGAATACATTGTTGCAAGCGATGCTGCAAAAGAGGCGGTCTGGATAAAGAAGTTCATAGCTGAACTTCAGGTGGTTCCGTCCATTGTTGATCCGATACTGGTGTATTTTGATAACAATGGGGATATAGCTTTAGCGAAGGAACCATGGTCCCATCAAAAATCCAGGCACATCTTAAGGAGGTATCACCTGATCAGGAAGATCGTAGATCGCCAAGTGATTGAGGTCCGGAAAGTGGATACGAAAGACAACACGGTGGATCCATTTACAAAGCCCCTCCCTCAAGCACAGTTCGAGCGACTTTTTAGGATGTTGGGTATGCGGTATGCCAGCAGCTGGCCTTAGAGCAGACGATGGGTATTCCGTACGCCAATCACTGGCCTTTAGTGCAAGTGGGAGATTGTAAGATGTATATGCCCTAGAGGACATTATTGTATATGTATACATATGGATATTAGGGATATGTATGTACAGAACAATCTTGCTCAGTTTTATAGTATATTATTTGACTTGTCTTTATCGGGATATGTGTATTTATTGTTATTATATCTGGTTTGCACATATTGATAAAGAATCGATACGGTAGTATACTATTGTGGTTTGTCTTTATCTTAACATGGCATATGTCATACTCGTTATTACATATTGCGGTTACATGTTGATAAAGCCCCTAGGATCATGCTTGACTACCTGCGTTGTGATGGCGATCATACTCGTGGGAGCAAGGTAGTCCATAAGCACATCCTTAAATGGTCCCTGGTCGCGTGAGTATCGAGACTGGGCACTGATACTCCAGAGTAGACTGGTGTGTGCGTTTCTAGCCCCGTCGAGGGATGGTTGGTCCCGCAGCCATTGCTCTGATGCACCTAAGATCGTACACAGGTGCTCACTGGGTGTGAGTACACTGGACGGACTCACCGAGAACTTCCATGTGGTACTATACCTATCGTCAGATGGAAGTTCTCAGGTGACATGTGTACAGGTTAGTCTTTGGACCCGAGATCGGCATTTGTCTCGTGTGAGTTCCCACTGAACTTTGATCACTACCCTACCACGGCTCTACTGAGTCGTGCAAACAGGTTTTGGTTGGGTTCAGTCCCGAGCCATATGGAGGAAGTGAGCGATTGTCGGGGATTCGTCTCTCCCGGTATGGGGAGTCGATATCGCACTGTGATTCGATTGGTCAGGACCATAAGACCTTGGTCAAGGCACTTGGGATTTACTGATAGGTTGATCAGTAGTTTCCCGGATTGTCCTGAGCCACATCGGCATGACTTATCAGGTTGTTAGGGTCTGACGTTCACCACCCCCTAGACCCGATATGTGATACTCTTTGACGAAGAGACCGGACTTTATGGATATTGTCACGGATAGGCTCAGTAGGAGTTCGGACGAGCTTGCTCGTCGGCCTTCCTTTTCGACAGGTACCTTGGCAGCCGTTACGTACAGCTAGTGCCGCTGACGTGCTTGTGGTTAAACTTACTGCCAGAGTACTGTCGAGTCTTTAGAGTCCTACACAGAGGGTTTCCCTCATCCAGGCAAAATGATGTAGGAGCCGTACTGGATACGTGCAGGGTTCAATCGATTGATGTACTTGGTACTCGGATTTTCGATCGGACAGTTTGTAATACTAGCCGGCTCGGGCTTGAGCCGGATTATTAAATCAGGTATTGATTTAATAATTTACGTATATATATTTCGATATATATATTCTAGTATTACGTTCTTCATGTTATTCTATCTCTTTTGGGCGTTCGGATTTTTATCCGATTGCCGGTATATATGTACAGTAGACAGAAATCCGTATTTACTACAGATTTCCTTCTAGAAGGTGGCCACCTCATTATGAATTTTCCTTTTATTTGATAATTGGAAATGAGGTGGAAAGTAAAAGGTATGGGAGGAATGGTGATGACCATGCTTTAATAATAATTCACAAATGAATTTATAATTCATTTGGAGTTACTATTGAAGCATGGTTGTTAATTGTTTATTGAAAGAATTCACACACAAAACCAAGGTGTGTGATTTTCTCTCACTTCATGCTTCATTTTCCTTTGAGCTCTCATTTTCTCTTGAGTTCCTCCCTCCTCTTGCTTTCTTCCATCTTCATCTTCTTCCATTTCACTAACAGTCTCATGTGTTGAGAAAGAAGTGAAGAGGTTAGAAAAGAGATAGCAAACACTTAGACACTCTCCACTACATCCTAGATTACTTGGTTTAGCAACCCAAGTTCTCTAGTTTTCTCCTTATAGCTATTTGGTTAGGAGCTAGAGCCATGGATCATACTCCCCGGGTGGATCATCTACGACAAAGCAAGGCCGGAGAACAAGCTCGATCCCGGAGGACCGATGGAGCCGGAGTTGGAGATCAAGCAAGTTCAAGGAGACCACTTGGAGCACATGACCAGGAGAGAAGACCGAAGGACTTGAGCCTCTTGGTATATCTTCTTTCATAGTAGATAGCTCTCCTAATGTAGCTAGTTAGTTTTATGGAAAGATCCGGGTTTAGAGTTAAACTAGTGCCAAGTTTTTGTTCGTTAGAAAAATTTTGTTCCGCATTTGGCCACGGAAGTTGGCCGGGGCACTAGGGTAACCCTTCATGGTATCAGAGCCACCCATAAAACTTACACTAGCTGGTTTTAACGTGTTTAAAATAACGATCGACCGGATTTTTCAAAAACTGCACTTCCATTCATGGGTTTTCTGTCGATTTTAAAAGTGCTCGAAAAATCTATATTTTGCTCTCAGAAAATCGTGCAGGATTTTTTAAGACGACAGAAGAAAATTGGTCATGCGATCCCTCTAAAGCGCCGCGGATCCGCCGCGCAAACCCCCTATTGGCGGCGGTTCCGCGGCCGTTTTGGGGCCCACGTGAACAAAATTTCTTCTGGACCTCTTATTTTTGGAATTGTAGTTTTTGGAATAATTATTTTTTTGGGCCCAGATTTGTTACAGTATTAGTTTAATACTTGGGGCCCACTCGGAAAGTTTAGTCGATCATAATTTTAAAATACGTATTTTATTTTCAGTACATTCACTTTTATCTGCGACCGGGAATGTCACTCAATCGGTAAAACTCGTCTGACTGCTATATATTCTTTTAGACGGGTTTTGCGAACGTGACATTCGCGTTGATGTTGTGTGCTTGTGCTGTGATTGTGGTTGGATTGTCGTGGTGGATAGCATGTGGTGCAATGTTAGAAATACAGTTTATAATTCATTTGTACATTCGTTATTACGGGGCGAGCGTCCGACATGTGGACTGCCGTCTTTGCCGGGTTGTATATTATTTTGGGTCACGACCGGGTTGAGGTCGATCTCACCGCTTGTATATATTATTTTCATTTTCTGTATTAGGATTACCCCGCGATGGGATGCACGAATAGCCTGGTTCTAGAAGGCAACAAGCCCGCATCTCAAGGCGCTGAGACGGAGGGGGCTTCATTCTAGAACTGGCGGGCTATTCGCCGCACTCGTAGGGGGTACAGGTTTTCATTGCACAGGCTATCCACACGACCAGGAACGTCGGGTTTTATTTGCGACTCAAATGAAACCCGGAGCTCCAAGATTATCCACATTCTGTATTCTTATCTGTGATGTTGTTTATTATCATGCCTGGGACGAATGTTATATATACTTATATATATACTAGTAGATGTTGTATATGTTTTGCACCCGCGCTAGTCCAGCCCCCGCTCTGACGTTAGTTAAGTAACCTAACGGGTGATGACGGGGCCCCGTGGCGAATGCGGATGGCATATACGTACATTTTATTTTCGTTCTTTTCTGGTGTGATAGGTTACAAATTGATGGGACCGCATTAATTTTGATTAATGCAAGATAATAAACCTAAAATATGTTGTTGGAACCAAGCTTTAAAAACTGACATTACAGACGTTCTCTTTTGCTTTGCACAGTGATATTCAGTTTGGAATATCCTGCACCTCATTCGACGAGGCAAGGGCCGAGATCACTTCACCGGGAGTGACCCCTTGAGTAAAAGTTTGCGTCAGTGTAATAACTTCAATATATTCGACTATTTTTGCTTTGCATCGTGGTATTCAGTTTGGAATATCCTACACTTCATTCGACGAGGAAAGAGCCGAGATCCCTTCACAGGGAGTGACCTCTTTAGCAGAAGTTTTCGCCACTATATATTTAAAAAACCACTCAGGTTCCTTCAACGATATCATGTTCATTACGTTAACGGATTTTTTGCCAAAAACCCAGTCGTAGTCCTCCGTCATTTCCTACAAGTAACACTTAGTATTCGTGCTACGTTTGTTGACTCCGTCAAGGCGTAGTGTACGGTAGCTGAGTGGTGCTTGTTTGTAGCACTAGATGCGATTGGTTAGGACAGTCGTATAACCTTGTTAACTCCATCAAGGGTTATGCGGGCGGGTTTGACGCAATCCAGATAATGACGGGTTGAACTTGACCAGGACTCTTTGATTTGTTGACTCCGTCAAGGTCACTGGGGTCCTAGGGGTAAAAACCACATCGGGAGTTTCAAACATACAGGAAACTTGCAGATTTAGCATACCTTCTGGAGTGTGGTGACTAGAGTAGATTCCATCTAGTGCATCACACAATGATAGTTGGATCCCGATCCCACTGATGAGTAGGATTACTCTTGGGAGATTTTTTCACTTAACAATCAATGCTATAAACCAAGTAGATGTCTAGAACGATGTTAGCGGGGCTACGCCTCCAGGGAAAAGAGGTTATGTAATTAAGGAACTTCGCGAAAGCGTTGGAAAACCTCCCTCGAAGTACCAACACCAGCCTGGTTGAAAGGTTAAGCAAGTATTGTGACGTGCGATTAATCCTGACTAGTTCTTCTTTTAAGGTTTGAAGAAAAATTTGAGGAAACAGTGGGAGCCATCCTGGTTAGATAAATTAAAAAACCAATCTAATCTTGCAAGAGCGCACGCTGAGTGTTTTCCCTCTCTCTCTCCAGGTAGCAACCATTTCATGCCCTAATCAAGATAATAAAATGTATCGCTTGACCGATCCGAATTCTTATTCGGGGCTGGGGAACGTCGGTTCGGCTCTAACTTACGACAACTGTCATAAGTATGAGCAAGGGAAAGAGGAAAGTTTGAATTCCTTGATAAACCCATCGAAGAAGAAACATACTGTTGCGTCTTCTTCAGGTGTTCTTGTTATTGAGAACTATTTTTCGGTCAGTCCTACCTCTTGGGTACTCGATACCGGATCAGTATCTCATATCTGTAATTTATTGCAGGTACTGAGAAAAAGGAGGATAGTTGGACCTGGTGATATGTCCCTCAGAATGGGGAATGGAGCACAAGTTAATGCTGCTGCCGTCGGTGAATATCACCTAGTATTGCAAAATGGTAATACTATGATTTTGAACAATTGCTACTATGTGCCTTCCATGCTTTGCAACATCATATCAGTTTCTTTACTTGATAAAGATAGATATAACTTTGTTCTTGATAGAAATATCATGAACATTTACCTTGATAAGATACTGGTTGCAGAAGGTACACTGTGTAATGGAATCTATGTTCTAAATCAAAACACGGTTCTCAATGTACAAAACACACGCAAGAGGAAGAGTTCAGATACGAACGAATCCTACTTGTAGCATTGTAGACTTGGTCATATCGGAGAGAAAAGACTAAGTAAGTTACATAAAGATGGATTCTTGAATACGTTCGAATTTTCATCTTATGAAACTTGTCAGTCTTGTCTCAAAGGAAAGATGACCAAATCTCCGTTCACCGGGCATGGAGAAAGAGCAGCAGAGCTCTTGGGACTCATACACGGTGATGTATGTGGTCCGATGTCTATACATGCAAAGGGTGAGTTCTCATACTTCATCACATTCACTGACGATCTCTCTAGATTCGGGTATGTGTATCTTATGAAACACAAATCTGAAGCTTTTGAGAAATTCAAAGAATTC
This sequence comes from Agapanthus africanus, assembly GCA_030015575.1. Classification (NCBI taxonomy): domain Eukaryota; kingdom Viridiplantae; phylum Streptophyta; class Magnoliopsida; order Asparagales; family Amaryllidaceae; genus Agapanthus; species Agapanthus africanus. The sequence goes on from CM057347.1 coordinate 116,308,270, forward strand.
AGAAATGAAGTAGAGAACCAGACTAGCAAAAGTATCAAGATCCTCCGATCTGATAGAGGAGGGGAGTACTTAAGCACGGAATTCCTAAATTACCTAAAAGAGAATGGAATTCTCTCTCAGCTTACTCCTCCGTATACACCACAACACAACGGTGTATCGGAGCGGAGGAATCGTACCCTATTGGATATGGTTCGCTCCATGATGAGTGACACTGAGTTGCCTCTTTCTTTTTGGGCATATGCGCTTCAAACAGCTGCATACTTACTAAACTACGTTCCATCCAAATCTGTGCCTAAGACTCCATATCAAATATGGAGTGGACGAGATCCATATCTTAAGCGATTCAAGACATGAGGTTGTCCGGCCTATGTGAAAACACAAAAATCGGACAAACTAGAGGCATGGTCAGTTCTATGTAAATTTGTGGGATATCTTAAGGATTCACTAGGATATTTGTTCTACCACACAGAGGAACATAAAGTGTTTGTATCTCGCCATGCTACCTTCTTAGAAAGGGAGTTTCTTGCAAAAGAAACTAGTGGGAGTATGGTAGATCTTGGAGAAATCCACGAACCACAAAATGTAACTGAAGATTTGGAGGAACCACTAGATTCAGTAATCCCAGATGAACCTTAGCCACTCCGCAGATCTAGTAGGATTTCTCATCCGCCCGAGAGATACTCCGGTTTTCTTATAGATGGGGATCGAGAGGATTGCATCTTGGAAGAAGATGATCCTACTAGTTTCAGGCAGATCATTATCAGTAGGGACTCTGATAAATGGCTGGATGCTATGCAATCTGAAATGGAGTCCATGTACACCAATAATGTGTGGACCCTGGAAGTTGCTCCACCTGGGGTAAAACCCGTTGGAAGCAAATGGATCTATAAGAAAAAGTTTGGAGTAGATGGGCAGGTGGAATCCTATAAGGCAAGACTTGTTGCAAAAAGTTTTCGTCAAAGACCAGGAGTGGACTATGACGAAACCTTTTCTCCACTGGCTATGATCAAATCCATTAGGATCCTGCTTGCCATTGTTGCCTTCCATGACTATGAGATCTGGCAGATGGACGTAAAAACGGCTTTTCTAAACGGAAGTTTAGAAGAGTGCGTTTATATGGATCAGCCAGAAGGTTTTGTAGACAGGGGGAGCAGCGGGAAGGTGTGCAAGTTACTCAAATCCATTTATGGATTGAAGCAAGCATCGCGGAGCTGGAACATCTGTTTTGATGAGACAGTCAAGGACTTTGACTTCATCAAGAACGAAGATGAGCCTTGTACTTATAAAAAGATTGTAAGACGAACTGTCGTGTTCCTAGTCATGTACGTGCACGAAATTCTTTTGATAGGAAATGACATTCCTATGCAACAATCGGTCGAGCTATTCTTATCACAAAGGTTCTCCATGAAAGACCTAGGTGATGCCTCGTACATTCTGGGGATCAAGATCTACAGAGATAGATCCAAGAAATTTCTGGGACTTTCACAGTCCAAGTACATAGAGACCGTACTAAAGAGATTTAGTATGGAAGATTCCAAGCGCGGTAACATACCCGCATTGCACGGAATCATCCTCTCCAAGGAGATGTCTCCCAAGACTGACGAGGAGAGGGTTCGCATGAGCACTATACCCTACACTTCGGCGGTAGGATCTATAATGTATGCGATGCTATGTACAAGACCAGATGTAGCTTATGCACTAAGCGTGGTGAGCCGGTATCAGTCAGACCCAGGTGAGAACCACTGGACAGCAGTAAAGAACATTCTCAAGTACCTGAGAAGGACTAAGGAGATGTTCCTGATTTACGGTAATGGAGACCTCAGGGTCGAGTCCTTTACCGACTCAAGCTTCCAGAGTGACAAGAATGACAGTAAGTCTGTCTCGGGTTTTGTTTTTACCGTCAACGGAGGGGCGATATGTTGGAAGAGTTCCAAACAGGATACCGTCGCAGACTCGACGATAGAGGCTGAATACATTGATGCAAGCGATGCCGCAAAAGAGGCGGTCTGGATAAAGAAGTTCATAGCTGAAATTCAGGTGGTTCCGTCCATTGTTGATCCAATACTGGCGTATTGTGATAACAATGGGGCTATAGCTTTAGCGAAGGAACTGCGGTCCCATCAGAAATCCAGGCACATCTTAAGGCGGTATCACCTGATCAGGGAGATCGTAGATCGCCAAGTGATTGAGGTCCGGAGAGTGGATACGAAAGACAACACGGTGGATCCATTTACAAAGGCCCTCCCTCAAGCATAGTTCGAGCGACTTTTTGGGATGTTGGGTATGCGGTATGCCAGCAGCTGGCCTTAGAGCAGACGTTGGGTATTCGGTATGCCAATCACTGGCCTTTAGTGTAAGTAGGAGATTGTTAGATATATATGCTCTAGAGGCCAGTATTGTATATGTATACATATGGATACTAAGGATATGTATGTACAGAACAATCTTGCTCAGTTTTATAGTATATTATTTGACTTATCTTTATCGGGATATGTATATTTATTGTTATTATATCTGGTTTGCACATATTGATAAAGAATCGATACGGTAGTATACTATTGTGATTTGTCTTTATCTTAACATGGCATATGTCATACTCGTTATTACATATTGCGGTTACATGTTGATAAAGCCCCTAGGATCATGCTTGAATACCTGCATTGTGATGGCGATCATACTCGTGGGAGCAGGGTAGTCCATAAGCACATCCTTAAATGGTCCCTAGTCACGTGAGTATCGAGACTGGGCACTGATACTCCAGAGTAGACTGGTGTGTGCGTTTCTAGCCCCGTCGGAGGATGGTTGGTCCCGCAGCCATTGGTCTGATGCACCTAAGATCGTATACAAGTGCTCACTGGGTGTGAGTATACTGGACGGACTCGCCGAGAACTTCCATGTGGTACTATACCTATCGTCAGATGGAAGTTCTCAGGTGACATGTGTACAGGTTAGTCTTTGGACCCGAGATCGGCATTTGTCTCGTGTGAGTTCCCACTGAACTTTGATCACTACCCTACCACGGATCTACTGAGTCGTGCAAACAGGTTTTGGTTGGGTTCAGTCCTTAGCCACATGGAGGCAGTGAGCGATTGTCGGGGATTCGTCTCTCCCGGTATGGGGAGTCGATATCGCACTGTGATTCGATTGGTCAGGACCATAAGACCTTGGCCAAGGCACCTGAGATTTACTGATAGGTTGATCAGTAGTTTCCCGGATTGGTCCTGAGCCACATCGGCACGACTTATCAGGTTGTTAGGGTTTGACGTTCACCACCCCCTAGACCCGATATGCGATACTCTTTGACGATGAGACCGGACTGTACGGATATTGTCACGGATAGGCTCAGTAGGAGTTCGGACGAGCTTGCTCGTCGGCCTTCTTTTTCGATAGGTACCTGGGCAGCCGTTACGTACAGCTAGTGCCGCTGACGTGCTTGTGGTTAAACCCACTGCCAGATTACTGTCGAGTCTTTAGACTCCCACACAGAGGGTTTCCCTGATCCAGGCAAAACGATGTAGTAGCCGTATTGGATACGTGCAGGGTTCGATCGATTGATGTACTTGGTACTCGGATTTTCGATCAGACAGTTTGTAATACTAGCCGGCTTGGGCTTGAGCCAGATTATTAAATCAGGTATTGATTTAATAATTTACGTATATGTATTTCGATATATATATTCTAGTATTACGTTCTTCGTGTTATTCTATCTCTTTTGGGCGTTCGGATTTTTATCTGATTGCCGGTATATATGTACAGTAGACTGAAATCCGTATTTACTACAGATTTCCTTCTAGAAGGTGGCCACCTCATTATTTATTTTCCTTTTATTTGATAATTGAAAATGATGTGGAAAGTAAAGGGTATGGGATGAATGGTGATGACCATGCTTTAATAATTCACAAATGAATTTATAATTCATTTGGAGTTACTATTGAAGCATGGTTATTAATTGTTTATTGAAAGAATTCACACACAAAACCAAGGTGTGTGATTTTCTCTCACTTCATGCTTCATTTTCCTTTGAGATCTCATTTTCTCTTGAGTTCCTCCTTCCTCTTGCTTTCTTCCATCTTCATCTTCTTCCATTTCACTAACATTCTCATGTGTTGAGAAACAAGTGAAGTGGTTAGAAAAGAGATAGCAAACACTTAGACACCCTCCACTACATCCTAGACTACTTGGTTTAGCAACCCAAGTTCTCTAGTTGCTCCTTATAGCTATTTGGTTAGGAGCTAGAGCCATGGATCATACTCTCCGGGTGGATCATCTACGACAAAGCAAGGCCGGAGAAAAAGCTCGATCCCGGAGGACCGATAGAGCTGGTGTTGGATATAGTGCCCTCAAAGTCAAATTATTGGATAGCAGGTACGTGATTACAATGATTGAGGCAGGACCTATACCGATATGACAGTCTTGCTCGAGATGATAGTATGTTATCTGGTTTGTCTTTATCATCGTATACATGCTTTAGTTCTCTATTGCATGTTGATAGAGTCTATAGGATTCTTGCATGACTGCCAGCAGTATGGTGGCGATCATATACGTGGGAGCTGGGGTCTTTAAGCACATCCTTAAAGTGTCCTTAGTCTTGGGAGTTTCGAGACAGGGCATCGATACTCTAGAGTAGACTAGTGTATACAGTCAAGACCCCGACGAGGGGCGGTGGCCGGTCTCACAAGCCATTGGTGTTAGTTCGTTCACCTAAGATGTATACATGTGCTCATTAGGTTATGAGTACACCGGACAGGACTCGCCGGGAATCTGCTAGTTGGTATTATACCTAGCGTTAGATAGCAGTTCCCTGGTGACATGTGTACAGGTTAGTTCATCGACCTGAGGTCGTCATTTGTCTCGTGAGAGTTTCCACTGTGCTTTGATTTCTACCCGACCACGGCTCAAAGGAGTCGTGTAAACAGGTCTTTTTTGGGTACAGTCCCGAGCCACATGGAGGCAAGTGAGCGGATCGGCACGGGATTCGTCTCTCCCGGTATTGGGGGTGAGATCGCGCTGTGTCTAGGAGAGCCATTACACAAATCCCTCGGCCGAGGCAGGAGATTCACTGGTAGGTACTCCAGTAGTATCTCAGGGTGTTCTGGGCTACTCTCTGACACGACTTATACTGCTATTGGGGGTCTGACGTTACCAGCCCATAGGCCGATATGCGATACTCATAGACGAACGGACCGGACTGTATGTATAATGTCACTGTTAGGCTCAGTAGGGTTTCTGGATGAGTTCGCTCGTCAGCTTCCCTTCCAATCAATACATAGGCAACCGTTACGTACAGCTTGTATCTCTGACGTGCTAGTAGTTATACCCAATGCCAGTATGTTGATGAGTCATTAGAATCCCCCACAGACTGTTTCCCAACTTTGGATGAAACGTTGTAGAGGCCGTATGGTTTTATGGCAGGGTTCGGAAAATGCGCGTGCGTTTACGCACGTGTCATATTTCGGGCAGATAATACTGGTAGACTTTGGTTTAAGCGGATCAGAGTATTATACTGTGTAGATATAATATTTTTGTCTCAGTTGCATTTGTATTCGGTCGTAATATAAATGCGGGTATGTTTATACTGATACGGGGTTATCCTGAAATTCATTTCGGGATCAGTTTTGGAAGTTGCCAGTTTCCTGTTTTCTATCACCCGTATTGAACATTCGGTTTAATACGGATTTATCTTTTCTTGTGGTGAGTCATTGTGTGGAAGGTTCTAGGAGGTTCTTGAATTGGTGTCTAGATTCATGAATCATTAGTTAGCATTAAATGAGTGATGAGTTGTTATGGTGACTAGGTTAATGATTCATGGATTGCATTTAATGTTTTTTGGTGATTCATTCTTTCATTCATTGTTATGGTCACCTCCCCTCTCCTACACTCACCCCGCCACCTCCATAAGTGGCCGGCCCCCTCTTCACAATTGTTGATGGTTGATTTGGGAAAATATGATAGCTTATGTATTTGGTTCATGGAAATTAGTATACTCATTTTCTCATTTTCACCCGATCCAAAAGGCAACTTCATTAACCGTTCATCCATAGCTTTGGATATAACGAGACAAAGTGTTCTACTCATTATCTACATCAATCTTGGTCATCTCTTTTAGCAAACTTGATGATCGAGTTGCCTCGGTTCAGAGGCGGGAGCCCGTTTAAAGATCCGTCAACGTGGTGCCACCTGGACGAGAAGACTGGAGATTCAGGAGATCGGAGCAGCCGCAACAAAGCGTGGGATGATGGTTGAAGACCGAAGGACTCGGATCGTTCGGTATAACATTTCTACCCACTTTGTAGTTTGTTAGTTTAGCTTTAATGGCAGATCCGGGTTATAGTATACGATAGCGCCAGTCAAAAACTTTTTATTCCGCATTTGGCATCTGTTAGACGGCCGGGGCGCTACCGTGTACTTACAGTGGTATCAGAGCCTCACCGTTAAGCTATACTAACTTGTGCTAACGCGTTTAAAAGATCGATCGAACGGAATTTCCGAAACTACAATTTTCTGCATTAAAGTTTCTGTCGATTTTTAAAAGGGTCTAAAAAATATTTTGAGCATCACAGAAAAACAAGCAGGCTTTTATAAGAATACTGGTGAAATTTGGTGGCCCAACTCAACAGTAACGCCGCGGATCCACGGCCTAACAAGGGTTTGGCCGCGGATCCACCGCCGTTTTGTGAGATTGGTACTCCAATTTTCTACAGTAGCTTCTACACAATGAATTGTGGTTTCTGGAATGTTTCTTTTGGGCCCATATTTGGTTACTGTACAGCAGAAATTCATAGGGCCCACTTCGGGAAGTTTTGTCGATAGAAATTTTAAACTTGTTAGTATGCAGTATTTACATTATATCTCCGACCGGGAATGTCATTTGAGCGGTAAATTGCGTCTAATTGCTATAGTCCTTTTAGACGGGTTTGCGAACGTGACATTCGCGTTGATGTTCTGTGTTGTGCTGTGATATTGTGGATTTGTCGTGGTGGATAGCAGTGTGCAATGATAGTGCTGTTTGAATTTATTTGTACATTTGATATTGCGGGGCGAGCGTCCAACATGTGGACTGCCATCACTGCCTGTTTGTATAATATTCTTTTGGGGCACGACCGGGTTGAGATCGATGTACCCGTTGTACATATTTTTTATTTCTGTACTAGGTTTACCCCACGACGGAGTGCAGGGATAGCCGGGTTCTGGAGGGCAACGGGTCCGTATCTCATAGCTTTGAGAGGCAGATAGGCCTCACTCCAGAATTGGCAGACTATTCGCCGCACTCGTAGGGGGTACAGGCTGACCCAAGGAGGGATGCTCAAGTTACCGGATTCCGTGAAGTGCTGGGTGGTCCATTCTTTTTGTTGTAGGGGGCTGCCTCACTTCAGGTTTTGGTGGGTAACTTGCCGCACCCGTAGGGGTCTAGGTTTCATTGCACAGGCTATCCACACGACCAGGGGAACGTCGGGTTTCAGTAGCGGCTCTGTGAAACCCGGGGATCCCAGATTATCTGTATTGTTCTGTGATGCTTATTACTTTTCTGTAATGTTGCATATTATCACGCCTGGAGCGATTATTGTATATTGGTATATATACTATTAGATGTTGTATATGTTTTACACCGGCGCTAGTCCAGCCCCCGCTCTATCGTTAGTTAAGTAACCTAACGGGTGATGACGGGACCCAGTAACGAATGTGGATGGCATATACGTACATTTTATTTTCGTTCTTTTCTGGTGTGATTGATTGATGGGACTGCATTGATTCTTATCAATGCAAGGATAAAACAAACCTATATTTGATGTTGTTGGAACAATTTTAAAAAGGTGTTATTACAAAGATAGTTCCTTTTGTTTTGCATAGCGGTATTCGGTTGGAATATCCTGCACCTCATTCGACGAGGCAAGGGTCGATATCCCTTCACCGGGAATGACCCCTTGGGCAGAAGTTTACGTCAGAGTAATAACTTCACTATAGTCGATTACAAGTTGCTATGCATAGCGGTATTCAGTTAGAATATCCTGCACCTCATTCCACGAGGAAAGAGCCTAGATCCCTTCACCGGGAGTGACCTCTTTAGTAAAAGATTTTCGCCACTATATCTTTATAAAAAGCTATCAGGTTCCTTCAACGAGATTAAGTTCATTACGTTAAAGGTTTTTCGCCAAAAAACAGCCGTAGCCCTCCGTCATTTCTTATGGATAGTCAGTAGTATTCAAGCTATGTTTGTTGGCCAAAGTCAAGGCATAGTGTTTGGTAGCTGCTGAATATTCATCTGTTGCATAGATAGATGTGTTGGTTTGGGACAGTCGTATTACCTTGTTGGCCAAAGTTAAGGGTATGTACGGGTGGGTTCAAATTAACCTGGATAATGACGGGTAGAACTTGACATGTGACTTAAGATTTGTTGGCCAAAGTCAAGGTCATAAGAGCATGAGGTAAAAATCCACATCAGGAGTTTCTAATGAAACTGAAACCTGGCAGGCTTGCGCATACCTTCTGGAGTATGATAACTTGAGTGGCTTCCATCAAGTTATCATGCGATGATAGTTGGATCCCAATTCTCACTGATGAGTTGGTTTACTCTTCGGGTGATCCCGACTAATTCTTCTTTCAGGTTTGGAGGAGAATTTGACGGTACAGTGGGAGGTTTCCTAATTAGATAAATTGATAACCATTCTGATCTAGGTTTAGAGTGCACGCGGAGTGTTTCTTTTCTTTCTCTCTCTCTTTGGCAGCGACCTTTGACCGACCCTAGACTATGACTCAGTGACCAAGTTGACCGAACCTTCTTAAAATACTGGCTTTTGGATTGTCCAAGTTGCATAAGTCATTGCTGCTCCTTCTTTTACCCTTTGTATTTCTCAGAACACCCTGTATTACTACGGACATCCACTTCCATTGGATAGATCCATCGTATGGTTATATACGAACTCGAAGGGATTTCTTCGAGGATGGATCCCGGTTCAGGAGAAAAAGAATTGGTTTATTCAGTTGTCTTTTATTATCACCTTCTCTCAGGTTGCGAGGGCTCCTTAGTTTAGGAGAGTACACCTATTATGCTTACTGGATAGTCTTCTTCCAAACCATAGGCTGGTGCCAAAAGGTAGGGAATGAAGAAAACCAATTAGCCTAAGTAGGTTGTACAGAAGGTAATAACTAAAGACAAAATAAAGGGATTAGAAAGAGGGCAAAGTAAATTGCGACTGCTATCATTCACGACCAAACCGCGTACTTCATCGCCACTCCTATTTCACCTTTGCTTTTTTCCCCAGTTCAGGAGAAATAGAATAAGGTTTTATTCAGTTGTCTTTTATCATCACCTTCTCTCAGGTTATGAGTACTCCTTGGTTTAGGAGGGTACACCTATTATGCTTACTAGATAGTCTTCTTCCAAACCATAGGCTGGTGTCGAACGGTAGGGAAGGAAGAAAACCATTTAGCCTAACGATGGTGTACAGAAGGTAACGACTAAAGACAAATAAAGGGATTTAAAGAGATGGCAATAAAATATACGGTTATAGTTATGAATTGGATTGTGGAAGAGGCATTACTAGGAATACCAGGATACCCCTACGAAACATTTTTATGTTTCTGTGCATTGTTAATAGAGAACTGATTTCCCGATTAGATACTTACTCCATGGTATGTATTTACCAGGTTTTATTCTCATATATGTACGGTATTACAGATGATGAGTGGGAGTAGGTTATTGGGAATAAGGTGATCATCCTCATATATATCAGAACTCGTTGTAATTAGTGATATTTGAGGAAGTCGCCTGAGTTTATGCCAGCAGGCATGTATTTGGTTTTAAATATCCGTTGTTGTGCACCAATTTCAAAATGATATATCTGTACGTTTATTTTTATAAAGTGAGATATAACTTTTTGAAATTGTGTCTGTAACATTTACCTATATCAGTTGACGATTGGTAAGGAGCATTGAACAACGAAATAGTTCTTAGACCATAAGTACAGTTTTCAACCTACGATGCACAGGTTTTGAGTTATTCAACTCAGCGGACTTATACAGAGTATTGTATGTTGTCCAGTGTCCGTCAGGACAAATGGGTTGGTCCTCGTACTATGTTCTGTTTACTTATGACTTCTCTAGATTTTAGACAAGTGTTTCGTAGAAATACAAGGTCTAAGTTTTGAAAAGTTGTGGGTATAAGAATAAAGTAGAGAACCAGGTGTCGCAAGTATCGGGATTCTTCAAAGAGATCGAAGATATAGATTCTTGTGATTGGTATTCAGTTGATAGTAACGGTTTTGAGAAACTTGTTTCTCTTTCAGGTTACTCGTAATTGGATGGATTCCTAAGTTGAGTAATGCTGATTTGTCTTTCTCCATTAAGTTGAATGCACTGGAGACAGTTGCATGATTAGAATCTGGTTCCAATTAAATAAGTGCCAAAGTTTCTATATTGGATATAGAATGGTTCATATCTTAACGATGTTAAGATACGGGGAGTTTTCCAGCTTATGCTTTCTGTAATGGCAGTTTATGGGTTGACCCGGGCTATGTCGAGGGTTGATTTTCTACCATCTGGCAGATCAATAGTGATATTGTTCTTGACTCGCCACAGTTTTAGTAAAATGGATTTTTTTCAGAAAACAGTAGTGGGAGTATGGTAGAACTGGAAGTGATTCCAGAACCGCAAACGATTACGGAAAATTTAATAGGACTTATATATTCAATCAGGTTTGACATTCCATTAGCCACTCCGCAGATATGGCGGGTAACCTCAGACACCCGAGAGGTACTCTGGTAGCCTCAAGGACGGTGACAGGGAGGTTCTTGTTTACCCAGACTTGACATTACTGTTGTTCCAGACTATGAGACCCGGCAGGAGCATAAGTATAGCGTCGTTCTAAACTAGATTTAGAAGTATACGTATATATTATTCTGCCAGAGGGTTGTTGTAGTCAGTGGGAGCAGCGGAAGCATAGTGGACAAGTAGCTTATGTCTATTTATAGGCTTGAGCAGATATAGCGGAGATAAGATCATCTATTTTTGATGTGACAGCCATGGGTTTGACTTCATCAGAATAGGGGATGGATCTGTTAAGAAGGTAGTAGGGTGTGATGTCCTGGTATTTGGATGACATATACAAAGTAGGAAGTAAAATTCCTATATTACGATCAGTTGTACTGTGGTCGTCACACAGTTGTTTCTCCACAAAGGATATGGATATAATATTAGACATTCTGGTTACTAGATCTATGGTTTTAGATCTAGATTTGGGTAGTTTCCCAATGTGGGTACTTTGACAATATTCTAATAGTATTTTAGAATAAATGACGCCTGGCATGGTGGTGTACCTGAGGTGATGGAGTCACCCTCTCTAAATGTGTCTTGCAGACTAAAGAGGAGAGGGATGTACATGATTGGCAGATCACTTGCTTAGGCAATTGAGTCAATCATGAGATGTCAAGTACCACACCAGATGTTGTTTTTGCACTAGATGCGATAAGTTTACATTAATCCAATCCTGAAGAAACATAAGGAAGCGGTTTTAGAACATAAGTGCATGTTCTACGGATTTGATGACGGCAGCCTCCTTCGGGAGACGGTTATCATTCCAGGCTTCAAAGGTGACAAGGATGACAGAGTGATTGTCAGAGTTATAGTTTTCCCTCTGATGAGGGACAGTATTATAGACAGTTGGTCCAAGAGGATACTGTGGGAGGCATGGTGCTGAATACTGATTAGGTTCAGTTATCGATACAGTCTAAGAAGTTTGGATTTGGAGTTCATTTATGAACTAGGTCCCATCAAATATCCAAACATATTCTAAGACAGGTATTACTCAATTCAGGAGATGGCTTTCTCCGCGAACTTGAGATTAAGAGAGACATAGAAAGAAACATCAGGGCGGATCCACTCACTGAGGCTATTTCTCGAACACAATAGTTTTTCAAACGAGCTTTGTGAAACTGATTAGTAGAGGAGTTGGGTGTTCGGTATCACACGGGCTGTGAGTATGCGACATCGCAATAATTAGCCTTAAGTGCAAGTGGGAGATTGTTGGATATAGTGCCCTCAAAGTTAAATTATTGGATCGCAGGTACGTGATTGCAATGATTGAGGCAGGACCTATACCGATATGACAGTCTTGCTCGAGATGATAGTATGCTATCTGGTTTGTCTTTATCATCGTATACATGCTTTTGTTCTCTATTGCATGTTGATAGAGCCCATAGGATTCTTGCTTGACTGCCAGCAGTATGATGGCGATCATATACGTGGGAGCTGGGGTCTGTAAGCACATCCTTAAAGTGCCTCTAGTCGTGGGAGTTTCGAGACAGGGCATCGATACTCCAGAATAGACTAGTGTATACAGTCGAGACCCTGACAAGGGGCGGTGGCCGGTTTCACAAGCCATTGGTGTTAGTTGGTTCACCTAAGATGTATACAGGTGCTCATTAGGTTATGAGTACACCGGACAGGACTCGCCGGGAATCTGCTAGTTGGTATTATACCTAGCGTCAGATAGCAGTTCCCTGGTGACATGTGTACAGGTTAGTTCATCGACCTGAGGTCGTCATTTTTCTCGTATGAGTTCCCACTGTGCTTTGATTTCTACGCTACCACGGCTCAAAGGAGCCGTGCAAACAGGTCTTTTTTGGGTACAGTCCCGAGCCACATGGAGGCAAGTGAGCGGATCGGCACGGGATTCGTCTCTCCCGGTATTGGGGGTGAGATCGCGCTGTGTCTAGGAGAGCCATTACACAAAGCCCTCGGCCGAGGAAGGATATTTACTAGTAGGTACTCCAGTAGTATCTCAGGGTGTTCTGAGCTACTCTCTGACACGACTTATACCGCTATTGGGGGTCTGACGTTACCAGCCCCTAGGCCGATATGCGATATTCATAGACGAACGGACCGGACTGTATGTATAATGTCACTGTTAGGCTTAGTAGGGTTTCTGGATGAGTTCGCTCGTCAGCTTCCCTTCCAATCAATACATAGGCAACCGTAACGTACAGCTTGTATCTCTGACGTGCTAGTGGTTATACCCAGTGCCAGTGTGTTGATGAATCATTAGAGTCCCCCACAGACTATTTCCCAAGTTTGGGCGAAACGTTGTAGAGGCCGTATGGTTTTATGGCAGGGTTCGGAAAATGCACGTGCGTTTACGCACGTGTCATATTTTGGGCAGATAATACTGGTAGGCTTTGGTTTAAGCCGGATCAGAGTATTATACTGTGTAGATATAATATCTTTGTCTCAGTTGCATTTGTATTCGGTCGTAATACAAATGTGGGTATGTTTATACTGATACGGGGTTATCCTGAAATTCGTTTCGGGATCGCTTTTGGAAGTTTCCAGTTTCCTGTTTTCTATCACCCATATTGAACCTTCGGTTCAATACGGATTTATCTTTTCTTGTGGTGAGTCATTGTGTGGAAGGTTCTAGGAGGTTCTTGAATTGGTGACTAGATTCATGAATCATTAGTTAGCATTAACTGAGTGATGAGTTGTTATGGTGACTAGGTTAATGATTCATGGATTGCATTTAATGTTTTTTGGTGACTCATTCTTTCATTCATTGTTATGGTCACATCCCCCCTCCTACACTCACCCCCCCACCTCCATAAGTGGCCGGCCCCTTCTTCACAATTGTTGATGGTTGATTTGGGAAAATATAATAGCTTATGTATTTGGTTCATGGAAATTAGTATACTCATTTTCTCATTTTCACCCGATCCAAAAGGCAACTTCATTAACCGTTCATCCATAGCTTTGGATGTAACGAGACAAAGTGTTCTACTCATTCTCTACATCAATCTTGGTCATCTCTTTTAGCAAACTTGATGATCGAGTTGCCTCGGTTCAGAGGCGGGAGCCCGTTTAAAGATCCGTCAACGTGGTGCCCCCTGGACGAGAAGACTGGAGATTCAGGAGATCGGAGCAGCCGCAACAAAGCGTGGGATGATGGTTGAAGACCGAAGGACTCGGATCGTTCCGTATAACATTTCTACCCACTTTGTAGTTTGTTAGTTTAGCTTTAATGGCAGATCCGGGTTATAGTATACGATAGCGCCAGTCAAAAAGTTTTTGTTCCGCATTTGGCATCTGTTAGACGGCTGAGGCGCTACCGTGTACTTACGGCTGGAGTTGGAGATCAAGCAAGTTCAAGGAGACCACTTGGAGCACATGACGAAGAGAGAAGACCAAAGGACTTGAGCCTCTTGGTATATCTTCTTTCATAGTAGATAGCTCTCCTAATGTAGCTAGTTAGTTTTATGGAAAGATCCGCGTTTAGAGTTAAACTAGTGCCAAGTTTTTGTTCGTTAGAAAATTTTTGTTCCGCATTTGGCCATGAAAGTTGGCCGGGGCACTAGGGTAACCCTTCATTTAATACTTATCATGTAGTTCGAATCGCAATGATATCATCATGATTACATGAAACATAGTCTGAATCCTATATGTTTTGGGTTGATTGCACAACACACCCTTGTATTTGTCATGTATAGAACTTATACAATGGTTGTAAGAAAATTAATAGCACAAATTCCCCCTCTTCTCCTCAACCGAAACCCTTGAATTGTAAGTTTTACAAATGGAAGAAAATAATGAAGTTTTATGTCACGAAGAATATCGAATGTATGTTAACCGAAAGCAAATGCGCATAGCTCGGGAATTCCCTGATAATCTTTATAGCCATCGAGAATGGATTCTTCTTCCAGCGAATGTTTAACAACCTATGTGTATTTTTGTCACGACGAACATCGAACGTATGTTAACTGAGCGTTTTGATTTTCACATATGATTATCGATGAAAATATAAAAATTTTATATTATCATTGAGTATCATACACTTAGTTTAAGATTTAATTTGATTTAGTTTTATGTTTACATTTCAATTTTAAGATTTTGAAGTTTTTAGTTTAGGGTAAAGTTTTTTAAAGTTAAGGGTTTTCTTAATCAAGTTTAAGATTTTGGATTTAGCTTTGGTGTTAAATTACAATTCATAGGTTTTTCAACAAATTTGCAAATAACAACACCCCTCTCCCATAAACCCAGAAAAATAAAAGAATGAAACAGGAGATGAAGATTTAGGGTTGGGGTTAGTGTGGGATTAGACAAGAGTTTAATGTAGAGAAGAATGATGATGAATTAAGGTTTGGCTTATAAAATACTTGTAAGAAAATTAATAGTGTAAATACCCCATCTTCTTCTCAACCAAAACCTTAATTGTAAGTTTCACAAACCCTAACACTATCCTTAACCCCTAACATCTTCATAAACCTAACCCTGACCGACTGAACACTCTCATCACTTCTCAACGAATGACAGCAGCAGCAACATCAGCAGCAGCAGTGCGCATCAACAGCAGCAGTAACTGTTGGATATAGTGCCCTCAAGTCAATTATTGTAATCGCAGGCACGCGATTGTGATGATTGAGGGAGGACCTATACGAGTAGGATAGTCTTACTCAAAATGATAGTATGCTATCTGGTTTTTCTTTATCATCATGTATATGCATTATGTGGTATTGCAGATCACTATTACATATTGATAGAGCCCATAGGATTCTTGCTTAACTGCCAGCATTATGATGGCGATCATATATGTGAGAGCTGGGTAGCCTATAAGCACGTCCTTAAATGTCCCCAGTCATGGGAGTATCAAGGCTGGGCATCGATATTCCGGAGTAGACTAGTGTATACGCTTCGAAACCTCGACGAGGGGTGGTGGCCGGTCTCACAAGCCATTGGTGTTGTGTCACCTAAGATAGTATACAGGTGCTCGCTGGAGGTCACTGGATGGACTCGCCGAGAACTTCTAGATGGTATTATACCTATCGTCAGATGGAAGTTCTCAGGTGGCATGAGTACAGGTTGGTCCTTTGACCTGAAGTCGTCATTTATCTCGTGTGAGTTCCCATTTACTTTGATTACTACCCTACCACGGCTCAAAAGAGGCGTGCAAACAGGTTTTAGTTGGGTACAGTCCCGAGCCACATGGAGGCAGTGGTCGACTGTCAGGGACTCGTCTCTCCTGGTATTAGGAGTCAATGCCCCTTTGTGTTCATTTGGCTATCACCAGAAATCCGTGGCCATGGTAGGGGAGATTTACTGATGGTTAATCAGTAGTATCTCGGTTGGTGATGAACTTGACTCAGATATGACTTATCGAGTTAGTGGGGGTCTGACGTTATCCATCCTTTAGTCCGATATGTGATAGTTTTTGATGAAGAGAACGGACTGTATGGAGATTGTCACATTTAGGCTCAGTAGGGTAAGGACGTACTTGATTGTCGACCCCCCTTTCGATAAGTACCTGGGCAGCCATTACGTACAGTTGGTGCCGCAGACGTGCTTGTGGTTAAACCCACTGCCAGCATATTGTCGAGTCTTTAGAGTCCCACACAGAGGTTTTTCCCGGTTCAGGCGACAGATGTAGGAACCGTATGTTGGTACGTGCAGGGGGTCCGATTAAATATGTGTATGCGATACACGGATTTTAATCAAATGGTTGATAATACTAGCCGGCTTAGGATTAAGCCGGATTATTAAATCAGGTTTTGATTTAATAATTTATATTTGAATTTTGATACATATATTTTAGTATTATTGTTCACTATTCATTTTTTCTCTTTTGTGCTATCCGTATTTTTATACGGATACACGTATATGTAGCAATACATATACCAGTTGAAGTATTCCATATTTATACGGGAATGCTTCTAAAAGAAGGACACCTCATATTTGATTTTCCTTTTTGGAAAATTAACGGGAAATGAGGTGGCATGAGCATGGTCAAGAGGCATGGCTTGGCTTTTTATATTGTTAAATCCACTTGGATGCATTTTTGCACCTTGGTTGCATTATTATAGCCATTTTCTTTTCCACTTGAAGACTTGATGAGATTTTTTCTTCATCTCCTACACCATGGCTCATGCTTCCTCAGCTCATCTCCTTCTTCTTGCTATCATTTTTAAGCATGATCCTAGAGAGAAAAATATAGTGAAGTATTCCTATATCGCCGACCATCCAAATCTAGCAACTTTGGACCGTCGGTTAGAGCCTCCTCCGCGTTCCCTCAGGTGGATCATCTTCGGCAAGGGTAGTCGATACTCAAGCACGTTCCCGGCCGCTACGAGCTTGGAGGGGTCTTCCACAATTGGGTGGACACGCGAAAAAGGTTGTATTTCTCAACCTTGCATATTTTAGTATTCTAGTTTAGGGTGTTTGGTTCGAATCCTCGGGTGTAATCGTCCGATGCCCGCAAAAAGTTTTTGTTTTCGCTTCCACATCGCCCGCGGCCTCCGCTGTATGGGTGCCAGAT
Source organism: Agapanthus africanus (assembly GCA_030015575.1). NCBI lineage: Eukaryota > Viridiplantae > Streptophyta > Magnoliopsida > Asparagales > Amaryllidaceae > Agapanthus > Agapanthus africanus. The sequence continues at coordinate 116,325,560 of CM057347.1, forward strand.
CCCAACAGTAACAATACTAATTAATTAAAATATCTAAAAATAACAAATATTTTTTTAAAAAAATTTACCTCAACCACTGGAGGAAAAAGGGTCGAAGAGGATGGAAAAGGGCCCGACCACTGGAAAGGAAGGGACTCGACCACTGTAGGAGAAGGATCGAGGAGGAGGGAACTCGCGATGGAGACGACGCTGGAGGATGGAGGCGGAGCTGGACGTCGGCGACGATCGATCAATGAGGGTTTTGGAGGAGGAAGAAGGCTTTGGAGGATGATGATAGGCACGGTAATGATGATGATGGATTTGGAGAAGGTCAGAGGAGGAGGAAGAGAAGAATAAGGGAAATTTTGGGGATTAGAGCTGGGGGAACTTTTTGGGGGAATTTTTCTTTTTCTGTTTTTTAAAAATACTCGACTTTGCCCATGCGGTGCCTACAGTAGGGATTTTTCTTGTGGCACCGTAGGGGCAATTTCAAAAATAACTTTTTAAATAATTTTTTGTTAGGAATATGTATGCCCTAGAGGCCATTATTGTATGATATAGTGAATACTTGGACATATATATAGAGGACTTTCTTGCTCAACATGATAATATGCTATCTGGTTGCTCTTTATCTTAACATGTACACTTGTATTATTATACCATCTCTCTGATACATGTTGATAAAGCCCTTAGGATGTTTGCTTAACTACCAGGACTATGATGCGGATCATACTACTAGGACTTGTGTAGTCCACAAGCACATCCTTTAAATGTTCCTAGTCGAAGGAGTATCAAGACAGGGCATCGATATTCCAGAGTAGACTAGTGTGTACGTTTCTTGACCCTGTATAGGGCGATGGTAGATCCCATAACCATTGGTGTCAAAGATTGTACACAGGTGCTCATTAGAGAATGGGTACACCGAATAGGACTCGCCGAGAACTCCTAGTTGGTACTATACCTATCGTCAGATAGCAGTTCTCTGGTGACATTGGTACAGGTTAGTCTGTAGACCCGAGATCGTCATAGAGACTTGTGTGGTTTCCACTGTGCTTTGATTTCCTCCCTACCACGGCTCAAAGGAGTCGTGCAAACATGTGGATTTTGGGTACAGTCCCGAGTCATATGGAGGCAGTGAGCGATAGGAGGGGTTTCGTCTCTCCCGGTATAGGGAGTTGATGTTACGCTATGCTCGATTGGCTATAACAGTAAGCCCCTGGCCAGGGCTAATGAGATTTGCTGGTAAGAGTTATCAGTAGTTTCTCGAACCATTATGAGCCACACATCGGCATGACTTATCAAGTTACTGGGGTCTGACGATTCCACCCCTAGACTCGATATGCGACATATCAGACGAAGAGACCGGACTGTACAGTAAGTGTTACTTATAGGCTTCATGGGAGTTTGGACAAGCTTGCTTGTTGATCTTCTATTCGCTCAATACCTGGGTAGCCGTTACGTCCAGCTAGTACCGCTGACGGCTTGTAGGTAACTGATGTGATTATTACCTACTGCTGGCGTATTGACGAGTCTTTAGAGTCCCATACAGAGGTTTCCTAGTTCAAGCAAAACGAAGTAGGGCACATATGCTGATATGTGCAGGGGGCCTGATTAAATACAAGTATGTGATACCCTATTCGAATATGGCGGTTATTTGATATCGGTTAGGTTATATGTGATATAGCCGGATTATTGAATCAAGTGTTGATTTGATAATGTGATATACAGATAAATAATATTAGTCGGTGATATGTGATATAACCGAATTGTTATGATTTAATAATATGATATATATTTATATTTGATATAATTATATATTAACTAATATTATTAGCTCACTAATTATTTTTTCTTCATAATATATAAATTAATATATATATGATATATATATTAATATATATATGATATATATATTAATATATATATTATATGAAGCATGATTGGATTTTCTATTTTGTGAAAATAGAAAATGAAGTGGAAAATGGGGAGATATTTGAGGGATGGGCAAAGCATGGATTTTATCATTAGTTTATTACTCTTGACTCACTATTCAAACATGGTTGCAATTTATTATTGCAATTTATTCCATGCTTGAATGAGTAAGGTCAAGGGTCATGAGTGTGATTTTATCATTAGTTTTTCATTTTTTTCTGCGACCGTAAGTGTGATATGTGGTGTATCCCCGATCTCGTTGCTATATATCAACGGAATTTGGGATACACATATTTACTTACGTTGATGACATGTGTTGTTATGTGTTGCTGTGGTATGTTATATTAGATCGTCATGAATGAATAGACGGGAGGGTTTGCGTGAGATGAGATTTTTTTTTTAATTTTCATTCATGTAAAATTATATGTAATATTCTTTTATTGGGATATTTCCGGGTTGAGAATGATGTCATCATTGATGTATATTATTTACTTTTCCGCATTAGGATAGACCCAAGACGGGGAGCACAAGTAACCGGGTTCTAGAGTCCAGTGGGAGACCATCTCGAGGAGTCGAGACCGGGTCTCCTGACACTAGAATTGACAGGATTGCTTGCCGCTCTCGTAGGGGTCTATGGATGTGGGTTTGGCTATTCATCATGACCGTGGAATCCGTATTTTTCATTGCTGGCTGAATTTAAAACACGAACCTCCTGCTATATCCAATATTTCATATGTTGACTTCTGTTGCTTGGTTCTATGATGTGATCATATAACTGCGTGAGACGAATGCTATATATATATATATATATATATATATATGATATATATAATAAACGTTGCTTATGTTTTGCACCCGCGCTATTCCAACCCATGCTCTACTGTTAGTTAAGTAACCTAACGGTGCATGACAGGGCCCCGTGGCGAATGCGGATGGCATAGGCATACGTTCTATTTTTGTTTCTTTTCTGTTATGTTTAGGGAAATATAAATGATGGGACTTCATTAATGAGATTAATGGAAAGAAAAGAAACCTAAAGATGTTGTAGAATCGAAATTTTAAAAAGGTAGCTCTAGTTTTAGCTTTGAATAGTGGTATTCCTTGATGAATATTCAGCACCTCATTCGATGAAGAAAGAGCCGAGATCCCTTCACCGGGAGTGACCTCTTTAGCAAAACTAGCAAATTCTACAACACACTCGGTTTTGTTTTTATAGCTTCTCTAGTTCTTGCTTTGCATTGTGGTATTCCTTGATGAATATCCAGCACCTCATTCGATGAGGAAAGAGCCAAGATCCCTTCACCGGGAGTGACCTCTTTAGAGAAACTAGCAAAAGCTACAAAAAACACTCCTTTTCAAAACACTAGATTCTACAACGATATCAGGTTCATTACGTTAAAGGTTTTCTTCAAAACCAGTCGTAGCCCTCCGTCATTTCAGATAAGTGCTATTTAGTATTCGTGTTGCGTTTGTTGACCTTGTCAAGACGAAGTGTGCGGTAGCTGATTAGTGCTTATCTGCTACATATGATGTGATTGGATTAGGGTAGTTGTACGGCCTTGTTGACATTATCAAGGGTCGTGAGAGTGGGTTTAATTCAATCACGAAATTAACGGGTTGAACTTGACTTGCAGTTTATGATTTGTTGACCTTGTTAAGGTCATAAATCGCTTGGGCTAAAAATAAATATTGGGAATTTTAAGTGTTGAAATTTGCAATGAGATTGCATGTCTTATATGAGATAGTTGGATCCCGATACCCACTGCGAGTAAGAGTTACTCCTGGAAGAGTTTTCCACTTTACAATTAGCCGATCCAGTAGATGTCTAAGAAAGGTGTTAACGGGGTTATGCCCCTGCGAAAATGAGATTATTTAATTAGTTCCATGCGAAAGCATGGAGAGACTCCCTCGAAGTACCAATACCTGCCTGGCTGACCGATTGGCGAACGTGTATGGTGTAATTAATTCCGGCTAATCTTACCTTTTATTGTTTGAAAGAAGATTTAATAAATCCAGTGGGAGCCATCCTGATTAGATAAGATAATGACCAATCTAATCTTGCAAAGAACGCATGCTAGTGCGTTTCCTTCTCTCTCTCTCTCTCTCTCTCTCTCTCTAGGTAGAGACCAATGACACGCCTTAATCAAGATAATAATATGGATGTATTGACCAAACCCGCTTATTATACTGAGCTGGGGAACGTTGGTTCCGCTTTTTCTTATGATTGTCATAAGTCTGAGAAAGAAATAGGGGAATATCTGGATTTCCAAGGCACCCGAACGAAGAAAGAGCATGCTGAAGCATCTTCTTCGGGAGTGTTCGTTACCGAGAACTGTTTCTCAGTTTGCTCTATGTCCTGGGTATTGGATACCGGATCGGGATCTCTCGTATGTAATTTGTTCCATGGGCTAAACATAGGTAGAGAATTGGGAAATGGTGATATGTCTCTAAAAGTAGGGAATGGAGCAATTGTTGCAGCCAAACCTGTTGGCGAATATCACCTAGTATTACCAAATGGTAATACAATGATTCTGAATGACTGTTATTATGTACCAAACATGATGTGCAATATTATATCAGTTTCTTTGTTGCATAAAGAAGGATATAACTTTGTATTGGAGGATAATGTTATGAATATTTTCCTAAATCAAGTGTTGATTGGGTTTGGTACGTTAAGTAATGGTATATACGTTCTAAATCAAACGACAGTTCTAAGCATACAGAACACACACAAGAGAAAATTTTCATAAATGAACGAAGCCTTCTTGTGGCATTATAGACTAGGTCATATCAATGCGACAAGACTAACTAAAAAGATGGATATTTAAATTCGTTTCAATTTACATCTTATGAAACTTGCGAGTCATGTCTTAAAGGAAATATGACCAAAACATCATTTACTGGACACGGAGAAAGAGCTACTGAACTCTTGAGACTGATACATAGTGATGTATGTGGTCCTATATCTACACATGACAGGAATGGTTCCTCATACTTCATTACATTCTCCGATGATCTCTCAAGATACGGACATGTGTTCCTGATGAAACACAAATCTGAATCTTTTGAGAAATTCAAGGAATATAAGTGCGAAGTGGAGAACCAAACGGGTAAAAGTATTAAAATCTTTCGATCTGATAGGGGAGGAGAATACTTAAGCACGGAATTCCATGACTATTTAAAAGAAAATGGGATTCTCTCTCAGCTTACTCCTCCGTATACACCACAGCACAACGGTGTATCGGAGCGGAGAAATCGCACCTTATTAGATATGGTGCGCTCTATGATGAGTACTGCTGAGTTACCTATTTCATTTTGGGGTTATGTGCTTGAGACAGCCGCATACTTATTAAGTCAAGTTCCATCAAAATCTGTGTCTAAAACACCATATGAGATATGGAGTGGAAAGAGACCATATCTTAAATGAGTTAAGATATGGGGTTGTCCGACCTATGTCAAAAAGCAAAATCCGGACAAGCTCGAGGCAAGGTCAATTCTTTGCAAGTTTATAGGGTATCCAAAGAATTCGCATGGATACCTTTTTCACCATAGTGAGGAACAAAAATTGTTTATTGCTAAACATGCAACCTTTTTAAAAAAAGAATTTCTTGTGAAAGAAATTAGTGGTAATGAGGTAGAACTGGAAGAAGTTCTAGCTGCACAAACTACAACTGACGATTTAATAGAACCGGAGGATCCAATAGTCTCCGACGAACCTCAGCCACTCCGCAGATCTAGTAGGCTTCCTCATCCACCTGAGAGATACTACGGTTTTCTCATAGACTGTGGGAGCGAGGATTGCATCACGAAAGATGATGACCTAACTAGTTTCGAGCAGGCTATCACAAGTGAAGACTCTGTGAAATGGCTGGATGCTATCCAATCTGAGATGGAATCCATATACACCAACAAAGTATGGACTTTGGAAGTTTCTCCTGAAGGCGTAAAACCCATCAGGAGCAAGTGGATCTTTAAGAAAAAAATTGATGTAGATGAAAAGGTTGAGACCTTCAAAGCTAGACTTGTAGCAAAATGTTTTCATCCACGACCAGGTGTCGACTATAATGCAACATTTTCTCCTGCCGCCATGCTTAAATCCATCAGAATACTACTTACCATTGCTGCATACCATGACTACGAAATCTGGCAGACAGATGTCAAGACCGCTTTTCTAAATGATGATTTAGAAGAGAGCGTGTACATGACACATCCAGAGGGCTTCGTAGACAGTGGGAGCAGCGGAAGCGTGTGCAAGCTGCTTAAATCAATCTACGGATTAAAATAGAAATCGCGGAGCTGGAACATTTGTTTTGATGAAGCTATCAAAGAGTTTGACTTCATCAAAAACGTAGATGAACCTTGTATATACAAAAAAGTTGTAGAGAGTAAGGTTTTCCTGCTCGTATTGTACGTGAATGGCATACTCTTGATAGGAAACGATGTTCTTATGCTACACTCGGTCAAGCTCTTCTTATCACAAAAGTTTTCCATAGAAGATCTAGGTGGTGCCTCCTACATCTTGGGGATAAAGATCTAAGCGGATATTGGGATTGTCCCAATCCAGGTACATTGACACCATACTAAAGAGGTTTAGTATGGAAGATTTTAAGCGTGGTAATTTACCCACTTGCTCAGGAATCACTATCTCTAAAGAGATGTCTCTCAAGACTGATTTGGAGAGGGCTCGCATGCAAGAGATACCCTATGCTTCGGCAGTCGAGACTATCATGTATGCGATGTTATGTATCAGACCGGATGTAGCTTACTCACTAGGTGTAGTGAGTAGGTATCAATCAGATCCTGGGGAAAAATACTGGATAGCTGTGAAGAACATTCTTAAGTACTTGAGAAGGACTAAAGAAATGTTCTTGGTGAATGGTAATGGTGAACTCCAGGTGGAGTCCTTTACTGATTCGAGCTTCCAGAGTGATAAGGACGACAATAGGTCGATCTCGGGTTTTATCTTCACCCTCAATGGAGGGCGGTATGTTGGAAGAGTTCCAAGCAAGATACCATAGCAGACTTGACGATGGAGGCTGAATACATCGCTACCAACGATGCTGCCAAAGAGACTGTCTGGATGAAGAAGTTCATAGCTGAACTTGGTGTGGTTCCATCCATTGAGCATCCAATACCTGTGTATTGTGATAACAATAGAGCTGTGGCTTTAGCCAAGGAACCTCAGTCTCATCAGAGATCCAGACATATTCTTAAGAGGTATCACCTAATCCGGGAGATAGTAGATCACGGGAGATCGAGCTCAGGAGAGTTGACACAAAGGACGACGTAGCGGAACCACTCACGAAAGCCCTCCCCCAGATACAGTTTGAGAGACTTTTTGGGATGTTGGGTATGAGATACTACAACACATGGCCTTAGCGCAAGTGGGAGATTGTTAGGAATATGTATGTCCCAGAGGCCATTATTGTATGATATAGTGGATGCTTGGACATATATATAGAGGACTTTCTTACTCGCCATGATAATATGCTATCTGGTTGCTCTTTATCTTAACATGTACACTTGTATTATTATATTGTCTCTCTAAAACATGTTGATAAAGCCCTCAGGATGTTTGCTTAACTACCAGGACTATGATGCGGATCATACTACTGGGACTTGTGTAGTCCACAAGCACATCCTTTAAATGTTCCTAGTCGAGGGAGTATCAAGACAGGGCATCGATATTCCAGAGTAGACTAGTGTGTACGTTTCTTGACCCTGTATAGGGCGATGGTAGATCCCATAACCATTGGTGTCAAAGATTGTACACAGGTGCTCATTAGAGAATGGGTACACCGAATAGGACTCGCCGAGAACTCCTAGTTGGTACTATACCTATCGTCAGATAGCAGTTCTCTGGTGACATTGGTACAGGTTAGTCTGTAGACCCGAGATCGTCATAGAGACTTGTGTGGTTTCCACTGTGCTTTGATTTCCTCCCTACCACGGCTCAAAGGAGTCGTGCAAACATGTGGATTTTGGGTACAGTCCCGAGTCACATGGAGGCAGTGAGCGATAGGAGGGGTTTCGTCTCTCCCGGTATAGGGAGTCGATGTTACGCTATGCTCGATTGGCTATAACAGTAAGACCCTGGCCAGGGCTAATGAGATTTGCTGGTAAGAGTTATCAGTAGTTTCTCGAACCATTATGAGCCACACATCGGCATGACTTATCAAGTTACTGGGGTCTGACGATTCCACCCCTAGACTCGATATGCAACATATCAGACGAAGAGACCGGACTGTACGGTAAGTGTTACTTATAGACTTCATGGGAGTTTGGACAAGCTTGCTTGTTGATCTTCTATTCGCTCAATACCTGGATAGCCGTTACGTCCAGCTAGTTGTTGGATATGTATGCCCTAGAGGCCATTATTGTATATGTATACATGTGGATGCTGGGGATATGTATGTACATGACATTCTTGCTCAGTTATATAGTATGTTGTTTCAGTTTTATTTTATCAGGATATGTGTATTTGTTTTTATTGATGCTTTATCCAGCTTACACATATTGATAAAGACTTGATACAGCAGTATACTATTATGGTTTGATTTTATCTTAACATGGCATATGTTATACACACTATTACATATTGTGGTTACATGTTGATAAATCCCATAGGATCTTGCTTGACTACATGTTATGATGGCGATCATATTTATGTGAGCAGGGTAGTCCATAAGCACATCCTTAAATAGTCCCTAGGGGCATAAGTATCGAGACTGGGCATTGATATTTCAGAGTAGACTAGTGTATACGTTTCTAACCCCGACAAGGGGCAATGGTTGGTCCCGCAGGCATTGGTTAGATGCACCTAAGATCGTATATAGGTGCTTACTGGGTATGAGTACACTAGACAGACTCATGGAGAACATCCAGATGGTACTATACCTATCGTCAGATGGAAGTTCTCAGGTAACATGTGTACAGGTTAGTCTTCGGACCTGAGATCGTCATTTGTCTTGTGTGAGTTCCCACTGTACTTTGATCACTACCCTACCTTGGCTCTACTGAGTCGTACAAACATGTTTTGGTTGGGTACGGTCCCGAGCCACGTAGAGTCAGTGAGCGATTGTTGGTGTCATGACCCGAAAAGTACGGAACATGATCGGCACTTAAACTACGAAACGTCTCGAGGCGTACGTAATCTAAGTAATCCAAAACCCAGAAATCCAAACCAAGTAAAGCAGTAGAGTGAAGAAAACCCAATTTTAAACCAAGAAGTTTAACAACATAAGCCGAAATATGCATTTTTAAAATCTCAGGTCTTTTTTGAAAATTTCGGCAGAGTTTCCTTTGTAAATACTGACCCCAAACGGGTACAAAACCTGATAAAACATATATAATGAATAAAGGCATCCCCAAGTGGGAGCTAGCTCTTCGTCAATCGACGGCCACAACCACACAAGCAATATAATATACAACGCCGAAGGGCGAGGATCAAACTCAGGATAAAAATCCAACATCATCAAGAAAACCAGAGGAAAAACCATAAATAATACAGCGCGCGACTCTAAGGTCGAAATAATATACACCGGTCATCTATCTCTATCAAATATACAAGTCTGGTTGATGGAGTTTTACTAGATACGACTGAAATAACCAATATACAATGGTGGTCCTGATACAAAAGATCCCACCTACCAAAGCAATCACCCAGAAGGAACAGTGTGCCAGCAAAGCCGCAACGAAACCTGTACGGCAAAACCTGCAAGGAACTGTGGCACAACGGGGGTGAGTTGCCAACTCGTGAGTAGAAAACATCTACGAGCAGAAATCGTATGTATGACGCTATCCTAGGTCATAACAAGTAATATCCTCAAATAAATATCATGGTCCATCTATGTATAAGTGTAATACTGCATGCTCGTGTCAGTACCTCAGATAGCAACATATCAAATATATGATGTATGAATGCATGACGAATGGAAACAGAATACATCATGAAATCAACAGAGAAATCAGTGTCAAGTATCGACACAAAACATAAATCTCAGTATCTCAATATCTCAGTATCCCAATATCTCAAATCTTAAAATCTCAGTGTCTCAAATCCCAATATCTCAATATCTCAATATCTAGGGCTCCGTCGGTCTGGATCGGCCCATATCATCAAATCACACGACCACGGATGGTATCCTCCGGATATCCGCCGCACCAAACAATCACCGGTAGGCAGTCCGCCCCTGCCAGGATCATCATCCTCTATGAAATTACTCTCGCCCCGGGGTACCATACCGGGTCCACCATGTACCCGAGACGGTTCATACTACTCCTCGAAATGGGTCTCGAAATCCAACAGCTATCATGAAAACTCATGGTGGATGACTCATAAATCACGAGAAAACCACAACTTGCATTTTAAAAAGAGAGAGAGTGTGAGAAGTTTATATATATTCTGGCGGTTTTCCCCCTAAATCCCGAAATCTCATGAAAATCCGAAATCCAAAATCAAGAGTAAGTAAACAGTGAATATCGGCATAAATCTCCATAATACTGCATGACCAATGAATATATGAATGCATCTGATATCATGCAATTAATGCAATAGTTAAACTAGCATATAAAAGCTATAACATATCACAACTATCAACTAGCAAGCTATGTTAATGAATAGTATTTTCTAAAGTGTACATGACATGGGAATGACCGATGATGATGTGTGTGAGCCGGCAAGCAAGTGTACGTGGAACATACGCATCATCGGTAATGGTGCTGGTGTCCTGACAGCAGGGTTTCATGATAATTACAGATAACATATATACAAGCATGCAATGCGATGAAACATCATGTAACATGTTATGGTGCACTAGCCATGAGAACTGTAGAAATACGGATTTAGCTTAATCGCGATTAGCAGTGCACTAATCGGGTTTTTATCAAAACTGCATATAATAAATTTTAAAAATACCAAATCCTTTAAATATATTTTTAAATTAATAAATCATTTTAAATTTCCATTTATTTCATAATTATAGGTATATATTTATACCCTTTTTCGAAAACCCCAATTTCGCAAATCGAACAGTTTTCGGAAAATATATTATTTTAATATTAAATTCCAAAAATAATATTTTATATTTTCTGAAATGTTACAATCTTCCCCCTTAAAGAAATTCGGTCCCCAAATTTAAATTTAAAACCCACATTTCTAAAACATTTCAATAATCAGATCAAATCAACGGGGCTCCGAAATCACGGAAGATATAGAAACAGTACAGCGCATCGCGTGCGCCTGAAAGACGAGTACAAAACTCAGAATTGAACTCCGTCAAGCATCTCGCAAATCATCAAATTCGCACGCATATCATCGGAGTCATGGCGAAAACAACAATGTCAAATTTCAAAACGAAACCAACATGATATACATCAAAACTATACATGTAAACATCATTAAAACATCAGAAAGATGTGCATGCCAATGTCACGACCCGAAGGTACGGAACGTGACTGGCACGTAGATTATGAGACGTCTAAAGGCGTAACGTAAACTAAGTCAGCCAAAGCCCAGAAAATCTAAACCAAAATCAACAAGAGTGAAGGAAAACCTTTCATGAAAACGACTTTAAAATCAATTAAGTTGTATTAACCACGTTTTAAAAACATCAAAAATTTCCGAAAATTTCAGCAGAGTCTCCTTTGTAAATACTAGCCCCCAAAATGGGTACAACAAAATATATAGCATGTAATAACAAAATGGCATCCCCAAGCGGGAGCTAGCTCTTCGCCCAAGGCGGATCACAACCACATGCAATATATAGGCAATATCAAGCAAATAAGCATAAAGAAGTGCAAAATAAAGAAAACACAACGTCGGCTCAAGTGAGCTCGACCCCAGAGAAACCACATATACACAAATCTCTCAGTCTCATCACTAGGTCGCATATACAAATAAGAAGCGGTAGATGGAGAATACTAGATACAAAGATAGTACAAAAGAGATAAAGTGTCCTCGCAACCCACCTACGAGCAATGTCGCGAGTCTGAGCAAAAGAAGCCAATAATAAGATAATCCCGCCGCTACAAGGCTGACGGGTCCGACCTGCAAGACACTGTGGCACAACGGGGGTGAGTTGACAGCTCGTGAGTAGAATATAACATCTAGTAAGGCTATCGTAAGAATGCACGCAAATGCGTCACAACATGTTGTTAGTGTATATGCCCTAGAGGCCATTACTGTATCATACTAGTTTGTATATTACTTAATGGAAGCTTGGGATATTCACCTTGTATAAACAATCTTGCTCAATATAGTAGTATGCTACTTGGTTTGTTTCTACTTCAATGTGTACATGTGTTTATTTTTGTATATCACCTATACACATTAGTGGAGCCCTTAGGATCTTTGCTTGATTACCAGCGTTGTGATGGCAGTCACACTAGTGGGGGCTGGGTAATCTATAAGCACATCCTTATACAGGTCCCTAGTCGCAGGACTATCGAGACAGAGCATCGATACTCCGGAGTAGACTAGCGTATGCGCTTCTCATCCCAGTGTGGGAGATGGTCTGTCCCACAGCCATCGGTACGTCGTACTGGAGATAGTATACGGGTGCTCGTTAGGTTACGAGTACACCGGACAGGACTCGTCGGGAACTGACCAGTTGGTATTATACCTATCGTCAGTTATCAGTTCCCAGGTGACATGAGTACAGCTTAGTCCGCTGACTTGACACTGGCACTTCGCCTCGAGTGTGTTCCTACTGCACTTTGATCACTACCCTACCATGGCTCAAAGGAGTCGTGCAAACAGGTAGTAGTTGGGTGCAGTCCCGAAGCACTTGGAGGCAGTGACGGTTAGACAGGATTCGTCTCTCCCGGTATTGGGGGTTGACATCGCGCTGTGTCTAGGAGAGCCATTACACGAGTAGTCCCTGGCCAGGGCAAGCGAGATATACTGGTAGGCTTCCAGTGTTATCTCAGGGTGTTTTGGGCTTCACTCCGACACGACTTGTACCGCTATTAGGGGACTGACGTTTACCGCCCCCTAGGCCCGCCATGCGATGTATCAGACGAACAGACCGGACTGTACGGAGAATGTCACATTCAGACTCAGTAGGAGTTCAGATGGGTTTTACCTCGTGAGTCTTCTTATCGGCATCTACCTGGGGACCGTTACGCACAGCTAGTGCCGCTTGCGGTCTGTGGTTAAACCCACTGCCATCGTAGTGTCGAATCTTTAGAGTCCCACACAGAGGGTATTCGCCTCTGGGCAAAACAGGGTAGAGGTCGTATGGTTTTGCGACAGGGTTCGTTCTCATCCGCGCACTTGTGCACGTTTGGAGTCCGGACGGATATTACTGGCTGGCTCTGGTTTGAGTCAGATACTGGTATATGTTTTGGGGTTGCTTTTATCTCTCAGTATTCTTGCTCCTCGGAACGAGAATGCAGGTGTGTATGCACAGTTGTTTGAGGCGGAGGAAGAGGTTTTTCATTAGGGTTTCGGAACGGGTGCGTATGCACAGTTGACAGTCGTCTTTTTCCAAACCCTAATGGATTTATGAAATATCAATTAATAATAGTAATTAAATGAAATTGTGTCATGGTTGATTTTGTTGACTTGTTGACCATGGTTGACTTGTTGACCATGGTTGAATGTTTGACCATCATCATTGCTTTGCAAGGATACTCCTTGATTCTAGCTTACATTCATTTAATGAAGTGATGATAATGGTCATTCCAAATACAACCATCAACTATTTCATTTGAATTATTATTATTAATTAGATAATTCTTTTTCCTTTTGTTATGGTTGCAAGAAGGAAAAGAGCTCATTCTATCATAACCATTCTCTCTCCTCACTTGTTCTTCTTCCTCCTCTAGTTCAAGGAGAATCCTTCTCATGAGTTGAGAATCCCTCTCCTTGAGATAAAAACACCCCTTAGACACTCTCTACTCACTCTAGGATCAAAGGTTTGGCAAGCCGAAGATTCTAGTTCTCTCAAAGTTCGAGAAAGAGCCCGAAGGTTGAACCCTCAGGTGGATCCATCTTTGACGGAAGAAGGCAACGAGGAAAGCACCATCAACCTCTACAAAAGTTTGAAGAAGAAGGAGTTCAAGTTTAGGTATAACCATCTTTCCGAGTAGCTAACTCTCTTTAGCTCGTTTGCTAGTTTTAGTTTAGGAAAAGATCCCGACTTTGTTAGTCCATGTTGCCCCATGCGCTAAAAATTTGATTTTTATACCGTTTCCGCCTCCCCGTAAGAACCGGGGGTCGCAACGTGGACTTACAGTGGTATCAGAGCCTAACTAAACTTAAACTAGCTTGGTAGCGAAGTGTATGGAAGTTCGAAACGGAAAAATCACAAAAACCGGAAATCAAAAACCCTAAGTTTCTGTTGAATTTTTTTGTGCTCTAAAAGTAAAAAGTTTTACTCCTAAAATCGGCTCAGGGTTTTGTGAGAACACCCACGAAAAACGATCCCATGAATCCTTCAAACCGCCGCGGATCTGCGGCCTCATCTATTCTCTTCGCCGCGGATCCGCCGCCGTTTAGCCTCTTCATGTGATCGTGTTTTGTGCAGTGTTCATCTGGTAGGGTTTTGGGATTTTTCAAATATGTTATATGTGCCCAGATTTTCCAGAAAAGAAATTTACTTTTGGGGTCCTATAAATCCGTATTTTTTCAAACTTCGCTACACTTTGGCTATATTGGTTATATCTGTGATGTTTGTATGTATTGAACGTCGGCTAATCGCTATAAGTCGATTAGTCGGGGTTATACATCTCTGTGATCTGTGTTTGATATTGGAATGTGTATATGAATGTGTTGGACTGTCGCGGGTGAATATCCGGGGTGGATGTGAGATGAGCTTTTGTTTTTCTTTCATTCATTTGTAAATGTAAATTGATGTAATAATATTATTTGTATGGCCGCACAACCGGGTCGGGGTTTTAGCCGTCATTGTATAATTCTTTTTGCTGTTTTTGCTCCTAGGATAGACCCATGGAGGGGTGCACAAACTACCGGGTACTTGGTGGGTAGTTTGCCGCACCCGTAGGGGTCTTGGGTGGGGTTTTGGCTATTCACCGCGACCGTGTAATCCGCTTTTCGTTGCAGGCTCGAACGGATTGCGGATTCCTAGTATATCCAATGTATTCATCTGTGATCTGTAATGTCTATCATTGCTTTATATTTAGGCGTTGCTTATGTTTTACAGCCGCGCTAGCCCAGCCCCCGCTCTGTCGTTAGTTAAGTAACCTAACGGGTGATGACGGGACCCCGTGGCGAATGCGAATGGCATAAGCGTACGTCATATTTTGGTTGTTTTCTGCAATGGTAGGATTAAATGATGGGACGTATTAAAAGAACTAATGCAAGAATATCACGCATTAAAAGAACTAATATAAGATAATAAACCAAGTTAAAGTCGTTGGAACACTTTCGAAAAACCACTCGGTTCTTTTCAAAACTAACTTTTAAATGCGGAGCTTGAGCCACTCCTTTTAAAAGCTATCTCGTTCCATCGATTATATCAAGTTCACTACGTTCACGGTTTCGCCAAAACCATTCGTAGCCCTCCATCATTTCAGTTAAATATACGGTAGTATTCAAGCTATGTATTTTGACCTCACGCCAAGGCATAGTGATTGGTAGCTGCCGGATATTTATCTGTTGCATAGATAGAATGCGTTGGTTTGAGACAGTCGTACTGCCATTTTGGCCTACGTCAAGGGTAGGTACGGGTGGGTTCAAATTAACCGGGATAATGATGGAAAGAACTTGACATGTGACTTATGACATTTTGACCTCACGCCAAGGTCATAAGAGCATGGGGCAAAAATCCACATCGGGAGTTTCATAAGTACTGAAACTTGATAGATTTGCATACCATTTGGAGTGTGATGATTCTGGTAGGATTCCTTCAGTTTCGTCACGCGATGATATTTGGATCCCGATCCTACTGTGAGTATATGCTACTCCTCGGGAAATTTCTCACTAAACGATCAATGCTATAAACCTAGTAGGTGCCTAGAAAGGTGTTAGCGGGGCTACGCCCCCAGGGAAAAGAGGTTCTTAAATTAAGGAACTTCGCGAAAGCGTTGGAAAACCTCCCTCGAAGTACCGACACTGGCCTGGCTGAACGGTTAAGCAAGTATTGTGCGGTGGGATTGATCCCGACTAATTCTTCCTTTGTGGTTTGAGGAGGGATTCGAGAGACAGTGGGAGCCATCCTGTTTAGACAAATTAAAAACCATTCTAAACTTGCAAGAGCATCATGCTAAAGTGTTTCTTCTCTCCCCCCTGCAGCGAACAAATCTAAATGACTGGACTTAAGTTACTTCTAGATAAAAACATACTGACAGGGCCTAACTACAAAGATTGGCTCAGGAATGTCAAAATGGCAATCACTTACGACAAGCTGGGGTATCTTCTTACCACCAAAGCTCCCCCCGTCCCAGGTCCCACCTCCAGCGTCGCGGATAAGGAAATCCGTAAGACTTGGGAGATTGATTGCGCGAAGGCCAGATGCCTCGTGCTTGCCTCTATGGACATGGAACATCAGAGGAGGCACGAGAATATGGACTTGGAATCCATATTTCTTCATACAAAAGAACTGTATGGAGAGCAGTCTCGTATCGCAAGATACGAAGTGTCGAAGAAGTTATTTTCGGCAAAGTTGGCCGTCGGATCATCGGTAGCGGACCACGTGCTTAAGATGATAGGCTACATTGAGGAGCTCGCAGAACTTGGGACCACGTTGGAGAGTGAGCTCTATACGGACTTAGTTCTCCAGTCCCTTCCTTCCACTTACGCCCAGTTCATACTGAATTTCAACTTGCAAGAAAAAGAAGTTGAGCTTTCAGAACTCCTCAACATGCTGAGGAGTGCAGAGGGCACCCTACAGAAAGGTAGGGAAACATCCACTTTGTTTGTAGGAGGATCTTCTTCTTCTAGGTCCAAGGCGAAAGCCAAGGGAAAGAAGAGGAAAGCCCCCGCCAAACCAAAGGGCGGTGTTAGTAAAGTGGATACGAAGGGAAAAACAAAGGCAACAAAGATAGCGGGGAAGCTTGTGGGTAAAGAGGAATGCTTCTATTGTCACAAGAGTGGACACTGGAAGAAAGATTGCAGGGCTTGGAAAGCCAGGACACAGGAACTGAAGCAGGTTGCGGCTTCAGCTTCAGGTGTGTATGTTATTCAAAACTGTCTTTCTATAAACTCTACTTCCTGGGTATTGGATACCGGATCAGGATCTCATATCTGTAATTCTTTGCAGGCGTTGAGAAACCGTAGGGTTTTGAAGGCAGGTGATATGACTGATCAGTCGAAAATATTGCATATTTTAGTCGGCAATTTCCTCATCATTTGCATCCATATAGAAGTGTACGGTATTCATAATTCACATATTAGCAAATCGGTCGCAAAATATCAGATTACATGTATTCGACCTTAAAACCGGCATTTCTAGGGAAATTGACTGCATTGCATTACATAGCATATTTTCTATATCTTGCAACCCGTGTTTCGAAGTCTATGCAGGAAAAGAGAAGCTTGCTCGATCATTACAGTGCTCGACCATTACAATCGCTCGTAAACTCACTGAACTCAAATCTGGTATCAACACAGAAGGGAAACTGAAATTCAAAACATCAAAGAAAAGCCCAAACAGCAATACCAAGCAACAGAAGAAAGCCCAAGGGCCAAGCTCAACAATGAGCCGCGGAAGAGCGGCAGTTATGGGCTAAACGCGGCGGAAGCGCGGTGGTTCAAGGGTGTCAGCTCCTAAACTTCAGTGCACAACTCCTCTACAGGGCCCACATTCCAGAAATGCACACAAAATTCCAGAAAACTCCAGAGACTTCTACCAGATCAGCAAACACCTTGAGTTACATTACATTAGCCTAATCATTCTAGAACTTTCCCTAAACCCTAGCTTAAACCCTAAGCTAACTCCTAACAAACTCCTTCTAGAAACTCTTCAACAAACTTTGGGAGGGAAAGTTCTAATTCAAACCTAAACCTAGGGTTTGGGAGTCTATAAATAAGACCCTAGGCTCATCATTTGGATTTATTCAACCTTAGGATTCAACCTTGGGAAAGTTTAGAAAATCAATCTCTTTCTTCATCTTCTTCTTCCTCAAGTTTAGTGAGAGAGCTTGTAGGAAACCCTAACCCTAAATCCAACCACAATTCAAGATCTTGAGTGCAAGCCAAGCAAGATGCCTTCAACCCTTTTATTAGCCGAGCCGATCTTCAATCGGGCAAGAGATCAAAGTAGATCCACGATCCACGGAGACGAGCGAAGCCGAGTCAACGATCGATTTCTTCTTCTTGTAGATTCTTGAAAGAATGTATTGAAATTGTTGATTAAATAAAAGGTGATATTCTTTTATCTTGTTTTCTTTAAATTCCGCATCATGTTATCTTTACAATTCTTTAATATTGTCTTTGTGGTGATGTGTGAATAAAACTCCGCTCGTCGAGGAGTCGAGACGATCTTTAGTATGATGATGTAACAAATTTGTAATCGATTCTTGAATCCCATGAGTTTGTAAACCCTAGCAAGTTCAAGAATCGACGACCCAATTCGTTGCGATGCTTTCTTGATCGACATCGCTCGAGATTGGGGAGTTCCGATCGTTTCTTGAAATTGCTAGAGGCTAGAATATAAATGGTATCCTCGAAAGAACAAGGGTTAAGAGATGAAACCCTAATTTCATCAAGAAAGCCCTAACTCTCGTCGATCACCATTGATCTAGTATCAATTCTTCGAAGGACAAGAACACGAAACCCTTTAGATTACATCACGTCTAAAGATCCGATCGATTCCTACGAGCCTCTCTTATATTCTTGATTGTTGATTGGAAATATTATCAAAACAACCGATTCTTGATTGTTTATAGTTTCTTGATTCTTGAGTAAAGAATAGTGACACTCGAATACAAATCACATCTTGAATCATGTTTTCTTTTATTGTTGCTTAACTTTTCATTTCAAACGTATCGAAATACAATTGAATCGTGCAATCCCTGTGGACGATCCGCACTCATTCATTAACTACATCCGACACCGTAGTTTGATTGCGGTCAATATAATTTTTTGATTGTCGTTACTTTTTACATATACACGTCAGAAAATCATTACAATCAAAATGGCGCCGTTGCCGGGGATCGCGCTAATTCATTTACATTTTTAGTTTGAAGTGAAAGAATTATTACATTTTACTTCTTGAAATCAAAATTCGTACAAACTCTTACACGTGTGTTGTGATTTGACTGCAAGGTGATCTGGAGCATTCTGTGCTGTTGAAAAATCATTTGGGATATACCAGAGAGCTGGAGATAGGAACAGGAAGCAGCTGAAGAAGTTTGGTACAGTGAACCCATCAACAAGCCGCGGAAGAGCGGCATATACATGGTTATTGCGGCGGAAGCGCCGCAGTCTTGAGGGATCTCTGGAAAATTTTCCAGCAGGTGATTTCTTGCTCTCTCCCCTCTCTCTTTTTAGCTCCAATTAACCCTTTTCTGCAGGATTCTTTGCAAATAAATCGCAGCGTGCAAAAGCAAAATAAAAATTTGTGTGTGATTTTGATTTCTTGGTTGTTTGCATTCTAATACGGAAATTTAAGGGGCACGGCCAAATCCAAATTAGGTGGGGATTTCATTACCCTTCCTAGGCCCCGAAAATCGTCAAACTTGCATCCGCATTACCCCCATTAACTAAAAGAAATCTAGAGAAGACTCTAAGGACTGTCGCGCTCAATAGGACAAGAGAAGGTCGTGGGTAATTCATTGCTTATCCGCGTTTTCTTGTGGTGCCTAAGGCGAGTGTGTCTAAGGCTAGTGGTTATTAATTAGGTCCACTGTAGTGGTGGTTCCTTTCCACTTACCTGGCACTTATCCGGCCACAGGGGGACAAAGAGGCAGTGGAGGATTCTATCCTGCGGCTTGTCTTTTGGCAGTTAGGAGCGGTCTAGAGATCGGACCTAGGTGACCACTAGATTCTAGGGTTTGTGTGCTGCATTTGTTTTGTCGCATCATTTTTTCAAAATCCGTCCCTTTGTCAAAGCAAGCACCGCATTCATTCATCCCTAATTATAAGTCAACGCTGCCACTTGTACTAACCCATTTTAGTGCAAGATAGGCTGGACACGGGATTCTAGTGCCCGTTTAGTCCGCGTACCCTTTATCGACTCCGAAGTCGATAATTCTCCATTTACCTTTTCTTTACCCACTACCACAACCACACCGATGGATCCGAATCCATCAAACTTCTTTAACCCTAATCTGCCACCGTCCGTTGGTGCGCAGAATCCTACTCCACCCCACATTTCTCTCCAGGAAAGATGCTATCCACATAGAGGTCCTCTTTCGACCTGCTTATCCACACCACCAGCCAATGGGGATAATTTTGAGATTAAGCCCCAGTATATCAATCTTTTACCCAAATACCACGGACTCGAGACCGAGGACGCTTACGTTTTCATTACCAAATTTGAAAATGTTTGCGCAATGATGGGTACGTCACAACTTTCAGTGGATGCGATGCGTCTACGACTTCTTCCATTTACTTTGTGCGATATAGCCGAGAAGTGGATATATAACACCACCGCACATTCTATTACGAATTGGGAAGAATTCGTCGCTGCATTCCTTAGGAAATTTTACCCAGTCCAAAAGACGGCTCGAATCCATAGCGAACTGAACCAATTTGCCCAGCTCCCTGCCGAACCATTTTCAAAATACTTTGAACGTTTCAAGGATCTATTGGTTCAATGTCCTCACCACAGCATCCCGAGATGGGAGCTTTGCCGAATCATATATGAGGGCAGTAACCCTAGCACTAAACAGAGCCTTGAAAACATGTGTCAAGGTACTTTTATGACCAAAGATGATGGGGAAGCTTGGCGATACTTAGAAGAGTTCGCTGAAAAATCACTAATTTGGGAGAGTGGAACACAACCATTGAATAGGGGTGGCGTACACCAAATAGATGTGTCCATAGGTGTTCGAGCTGAAATGGCAGCAATGCAAAAGAAGCTCGACGCTATGGAACACAAATTTGCAGCAGCCTCCCTAAACCCAATGTCGCTCCCCAAAACTGTTTGTGGGTGCTGTTCTGATCCGTCACATTTAACGGAAGAATGTCCATTAAACTCTGCGTTTCAAGGTCACGAGCATTCTAATGCCGCATTTCAAAGACTTCGAAACGATCCATATTCTTCCAGTTACAATCAGGGTTGGAGGAACCACCCGAATTTTGCTTGGAACCAAAACCAATCTCAAAACACGGTTCCAAACACGAATCAATTTCAACGGGCTCTTCCTCCACCACAACAGCAACCCCTACAACTCACTCAGCACCCCTATCAGTCACAAAATTTCCAAAATCAGGGCAACACTCCTGCACAGTCTAATCCTATGCAGCCCTGTTCTGACGAGTTCTCTCAATTCACTCAAACCATGAAATCACTTTTATCAAATTTCATGGATGTTTCGACTGAGGTTAGATCTTCCGTCAGTGAAATAAAGAAAAACTCAGCGTCCCAAGCTGAGAGTATTCGCACGATGGAAGCTGAAATTGCACGCTTAAAAGCCGAAATGAGTGCGAGAGAAAAAGGGAAACTTCCCTCTCAACCCCTACAGAATCCTGGGCATTACAATGTAAATGCCATTACAACGTTGAGATCGGGAAGAGTGCTGAACAATCATGTCGGGGAAGGTATTGATGATACTGAAAATCATATCAACACCCCGGCTGAGTCTTTCCCACACACACACACTTCACCTTCTGATCCTTCTTCTTCTACTAAACCACCTTCGCACGAGCCTATTCTCCATTTCCCTTTAGGCTCAACACCTTCACCCAACCCTTATAGTTCTCCACAGACGGTCCCCACACCTCCTTTGGGACCTCGTCTACCCCCCTTTCCTTCTCCTGTGATGGACCCCGCGCTTATTGCGAAAGCACCTTACCCGAACCGGCTAAGGGCAAATAGAACGAGTCCTCATATGGAGAAAATTTTAGAGATGTTCAAACAGGTTAACATCAATATCCCTCTCTTAGATGTGATTCAGCAAGTCCCCGCTTATGCGAAAATTCTTAAGGACTTGTGCACTAGGAAGAGGAAGACCCAAGTGCCAAAGAAGGTCTTTATGTCTAATAACATCAGCACTGCTTTTATACCCCAGCTTCCAAAGAAAAGAAAGGACCCAGGTTGTCCTACAATATCGATTTCGATTGGGGGTAAAAACATAAATCGTGCTCTTTTAGACCTTGGCGCGAGTGTTAACCTGTTACCTTATTCTGTCTATGAGCAACTAGGGATTGGAGAGCTGAAACCTGCTCATTGTACTCTCCAGATGGCAGACCGATCTATCACCAAACCAAGGGGTGAATTAGAGGATGTATTGATAAAGGTCGGGGAATTTGTTTTCCCTGTAGACTTCATTGTGCTCGACACACATCCTGTAGCAAATCCCCGGGGCCAAATTCCGGTGATTCTAGGTCGTCCTTTCCTTGCCACTTCCAACGCTGTTATAAACTGTAGAAATGGTTCAATGAATTTATCATTTGGAAATATGACCATTGAACTAAACATCTATAAAGTTGGAAGTCAGCCATCAGAACCTAGTGCTCATATTTTAGATGTGTGCTCTGTCCATGAGATCGCTCCCGATAGTTGTGGAGCTGAGGATCTTTGCTTTACTGATCTCGATGACATTAGCACATCTCTGTTTGACTTAGCACAAGATCTTAGTGAGGACACTTTAGCTACACATGAGTCCTGCACTTCTGACTTTTCTCCACCCGAGTCTGTATCTTTCACAGGCTCTGAGCTTCTTTGTAGATCCAAAAATCAATCTGTGACCCTTCCTTCTATCATTTCTCCGCCTGAGTTAGATCTCAAGGTTTTACCTTCTCACCTGAAATATGCATATCTTGGTGAGAACGAGTCATTACCGGTTATCATTTCCGCTTCTCTTGCATCAGAGCAAGAGAATGCCCTTTTATCGGTATTGAGATCTAACAAAGAGGCGTTTGGTTGGAGTATGGCGGACATCAAAGGGATTAGTCTCTTGATAGTTGAACATCATATACATGTGATGGATGATGCCAGACCGACCCGAGAACCACAGAGACGGTTGAATCCCGTCATGAAGGAAGCTGTCATGAAAGAAATCGTCAAGTGCTTAGATAGTGGTATTATATACCCCATCTCCGATAGCCAGTGGGTGAGTCCTATACATGTCGTTCCTAAGAAATCCGGCATCACAGTTATCACAAATGAGGCGAATGAGTTGATTCAGACACGCGCCCAAACTGGGTGGCGTGTATGCATCGATTATAGAAAACTCAACGCTGCTACGAGGAAAGATCATTTTCCTCTACCATTTATTGATCAGATGCTGGAACGCTTAGCGGGACGAGAGTTCTATTGTTTTATGGACGGATACTCAGGCTACAATCAGGTCCCCATCGCCAAAAAGGATCAAGTTAAAACCACTTTTACTTGTCCTGTTGGTACCTTTGCTTACAGTCGCATGCCCTTTGGGTTATGCAATGCTCCCGCTACCTTTCAGCGGTGTATGATGGGGATATTCTCTGATATGGTAGAGAATTTTTTGGAGATCTTTATGGACGACTTCTCGATTTTTGGAGACTCTTTTTCTGATTGCCTAGCGAATCTAGACGCTGTTCTTACTCGTTGCAAAGAGAAGAACCTGACTTTAAACTGGGAAAAATGCCATTTTATGGTCCAAGAAGGAATAGTACTTGGACATGTCATTTCACAGAAAGGCATTGAGGTTGACAGAGCTAAAGTAGATGTCATTCAAAACCTGCCTCATCCCAAAAGCGTCAAAGATATTCGCTCTTTCCTTGGCCATGCGGGCTTTTATAGGAGATTCATAAAGGACTTTAGCAAAATTGCTAGACCTTTAACACTACTCCTGGCCAAGGATACGACCTTCCATTTTGACTCGGATTGCGAGACAGCTTTCGACTCACTTAAACACTCACTCACTTCAGCCCCCGTTTTATCATCACCAAATTGGGACTACCCCTTTGAGCTGATGTGTGACGCATCTGATTTTGCAGTAGGTGCAGTTTTAGGACAGCACATCGATAAGATGCCACACGTGATTTACTATGCAAGTAAGACCTTGAATGATGCGCAAATCAATTATACAACCACCGAGAAAGAGCTTTTAGCGGTTGTATTTGCATTGGAAAAATTTAGGCCTTACTTAATCGGCTCACCTATAGTTGTGTATACTGACCATTCCGCTTTAAAACATCTTCTGGCGAAGAAAGATGCAAAAGGTCGACTAATACGTTGGATCCTACTGTTACAAGAATTTGATCTTGTTATCAAAGATAAGAAAGGATGTGAAAACGTAGTAGCTGACCACCTTTCACGCATCGTTTCTTCCCCTGTGACCCTGCCAATCAATGACTCATTCCCTGATGAACAACTCTTGAGCATATCCGCTGAACCATGGTTCAGGGATATTGTGAACTATCATGCCACGGGACTTATACCGAGCGATTGGTCAAAACAGGACAAATACCGTTTTCTTTCCCAAGTAAAACACTTTTACTGGGACGAGCCCTATTTGTTTAAATATTGTCCTGATCAGATCATTCGCCGGTGCGTCCCGAATGAAGAGTTCAAGAGTGTTCTTTCATTTTGTCATGATCAGGCCTGTGGGGGTCACTTTGGTCCTAGAAAGACAGCGGAAAAGGTTTTGCAATGTGGATTTTATTGGCCGACCTTATTCAAGGACGCATTTGAGTATTGCAAAACCTGTACACAATGTCAGTATACGGGTAGAATATCCCAGAGGAATGAGATGCCTCAGCAACCCATCTTGGTTGTTGAAATGTTTGATGTTTGGGGCATTGATTTTATGGGTCCTTTTCCCAACTCCTTTGGGAATCTGTACATATTACTGGCGGTTGATTATGTCTCAAAGTGGGTAGAAGCCATTCCATGTCGCACTAATGACAGGAAAGTTATCATTAAGTTCTTAAAAGAGAATATCTTTTCGCGATTTGGACACCCACACGCTATCATTAGCGATAATGGGACACATTTCTGCAACAGGTCTTTCGAGACTCTGATGCGAAAATACTCAATCAACCACCGTCTTTCTACACCCTATCACCCCCAAACAAGCGGGCAGGCTGAGATCTCAAACAGACAAATCAAACTTATCCTGGAGAAAACTGTTGCTAAGAATAGAAAAGACTGGTCGACCAAATTGACGGATGCTCTTTGGGCATTCAGGACTGCATATAAGACCGACCTAGGAATGTCTCCATATAGGATAGTTTTTGGAAAAGCTTGTCATCTACCTGTTGAGATAGAACATAAAGCATTGTGGGCTATAAAAGAAATAAATTTTGATTTAAACCTTGCTTGCAACTTTCGGAAGCTGCAACTTAACGAGCTAAGCGAACTCCGCGATGAAGCTTATGATAATGCTGTAATCACAAAGAATAGGACTAAGGTTTTTCACGATAAAAGCATTTTAAGGAAAACATTTTTACCTGGTCAACAAGTCCTTCTTTATGATTCACGTTTACACCTTCATGCGGGTAAGCTCCGATCTCGTTGGAAGGGACCTTTTGTTGTGCGGTCTGTATACCCGCACGGGGCAGTAGAAGTAGAAAATGTTAAAAACGGCACAATTTTCAAAGTAAATGGACATAGACTAAAGCCGTATTTTTCCACTGACCCCACGGAGGAGCTCTTGTTCTTACAAGAGCCAGTTTATTTGGATTAAAATTCCTCCGTCTCACCTTCATATCCAGTATATCATTGCATCATTTTTTGAATGAAGGTGAGTGAAAGATAAGTTTGGGGGAAGTTCTTCACTTATATATTTTGCCCCCACTAAAAATTCCCCCCAGATTTACAGGTTTTGTAGATATAACTGTCGGCAACAGTGAGGACACTGTTGAAAACAAGTTTGGGGGAGGTTTGTGCTTATTTTCGCATCATTTGCATATCATCTGCATAAGCACAAAACATTTCTTTTAAAAATCTATAAAAATTGAAAAATTTTCAAAACCCATAAAAATTTAAAAAATTTCAAATATAAAACTAATTTTAATATTTACACTTTTTTGTATATAAATAAGATAATGAAAGTTTAGATAGTGAAAAATTACATCCATGAGATTGAAAAAAATTTTAGAAAACTAAGAAAATTAGAAGTTTTCTTATACGAACTAGTAATAAGTAGTTATGAGCCGTTGTCCCAAGGGTTAGTAAGATGAAGGACGTCACTAATCTGAGGATAAAAATAAGTCTGAAAAATAGTTTCTATTCTGGAAGCCAAACATTTTGAACGTTGCTACCCTGCTATTCGCACTTACACACGTCTTGAAGCCTGGGATAGTAGAGGATACCTTGAAATGCTCTTGTCTTAAAGCCAAAAGTATGAAAAAAAAAATATGGTGAGAAAAATGGACACTGGTTTTGTTATCACCAAGGGAATAAAAAAATATATAGCGAGGGTGCTTTTTCATCTAGTGCCCTAAGGCCAACTGGTCTGGGAGTCACTGCTATACCTAAGGTGGTGCAAGATTAGGAAAATACACCAAATAAGCAAGCACAGGAGTAATCGGTCGGTTAGTACCTCAAGAAGTATTAACGGTCGCATGAAAGTGTGTGAGCTCATCGAAAAAAGAAAAAAAAGAGTACTGAGGTTGATGGGCAAGAGTATGATAGCTTGAATTGAATTCTCCGGGTGTAGGGATGTCTTTACACACACGCAGGGTTATATGATCGATGTTTGGAAGAAAGATAGGAATGAAGAATAAGACGATGTTTTATTGAGGGAGGACGTGATTTCTAACATCTTTTCATGACCATTAAGATAGGGCACATGACAACCGAAAAGCTAGCTTAGTGGGAAACCCTAATTTTCAAGGCTTTTCTTTTACAATTCTCTTCTTTAAATGTAATATTCATGATCTTGCTTTTATTATTGGATTTTGTGGGTGCAATCCGCTGAAAACCCTCAGGAGACAACACTCCTCCTACTAGGGACACCTAGAGGTTTAAAGGCTTGTTGCACGTGCTCAGTGCAATCGTGTTGCCTACGAAAGTGTGCTAGTTAGTTTTTCTCTTTCTTTATTTTCTCCTTCTCTTTTTAATAAAACATTCGCTCGAGACGATCGAAATTAAGTTTGGGGGTATTTGATCAGTCGAAAATATTGCATATTTTAGTCGGCAATTTCCTCATCATTTGCATCCATATAGAAGTGTACGGTATTCATAATTCACATATTAGCAAATCGGTCGCAAAATATCAGATTACATGTATTCGACCTTAAAACCGGCATTTCTAGGGAAATTGACTGCATTGCATTACATAGCATATTTTCTATATCTTGCAACCCGTGTTTCGAAGTCTATGCAGGAAAAGAGAAGCTTGCTCGATCATTACAGTGCTCGACCATTACAATCGCTCGTAAACTCACTGAACTCAAATCTGGTATCAACACAGAAGGGAAACTGAAATTCAAAACATCAAAGAAAAGCCCAAACAGCAATACCAAGCAACAGAAGAAAGCCCAAGGGCCAAGCTCAACAATGAGCCGCGGAAGAGCGGCAGTTATGGGCTAAACGCGGCGGAAGCGCGGTGGTTCAAGGGTGTCAGCTCCTAAACTTCAGTGCACAACTGCTCTACAGGGCCCACATTCCAGAAATGCACACAAAATTCCAGAAAACTCCAGAGACTTCTACCAGATCAGCAAACACCTTGAGTTACATTACATTAGCCTAATCATTCTAGAACTTTCCCTAAACCCTAGCTTAAACCCTAAGCTAACTCCTAACAAACTCCTTCTAGAAACTCTTCAACAAACTTTGGGAGGGAAAGTTCTAATTCAAACCTAAACCTAGGGTTTGGGAGTCTATAAATAAGACCCTAGGCTCATCATTTGGATTTATTCAACCTTAGGATTCAACCTTGGGAAAGTTTAGAAAATCAATCTCTTTCTTCATCTTCTTCTTCCTCAAGTTTAGTGAGAGAGCTTGTAGGAAACCCTAACCCTAAATCCAACCACAATTCAAGATCTTGAGTGCAAGCCAAGCAAGATGCCTTCAACCCTTTTATTAGCCGAGCCGATCTTCAATCGGGCAAGAGATCAAAGTAGATCCACGATCCACGGAGACGAGCGAAGCCGAGTCAACGATCGATTTCTTCTTCTTGTAGATTCTTGAAAGAATGTATTGAAATTGTTGATTAAATAAAAGGTGATATTCTTTTATCTTGTTTTCTTTAAATTCCGCATCATGTTATCTTTACAATTCTTTAATATTGTCTTTGTGGTGATGTGTGAATAAAACTCCGCTCGTCGAGGAGTCGAGACGATCTTTAGTATGATGATGTAACAAATTTGTAATCGATTCTTGAATCCCATGAGTTTGTAAACCCTAGCAAGTTCAAGAATCGACGACCCAATTCGTTGCGATGCTTTCTTGATCGACATCGCTCGAGATTGGGGAGTTCCGATCGTTTCTTGAAATTGCTAGAGGCTAGAATATAAATGGTATCCTCGAAAGAACAAGGGTTAAGAGATGAAACCCTAATTTCATCAAGAAAGCCCTAACTCTCGTCGATCACCATTGATCTAGTATCAATTCTTCGAAGGACAAGAACACGAAACCCTTTAGATTACATCACGTCTAAAGATCCGATCGATTCCTACGAGCCTCTCTTATATTCTTGATTGTTGATTGGAAATATTATCAAAACAACCGATTCTTGATTGTTTATAGTTTCTTGATTCTTGAGTAAAGAATAGTGACACTCGAATACAAATCACATCTTGAATCATGTTTTCTTTTATTGTTGCTTAACTTTTCATTTCAAACGTATCGAAATACAATTGAATCGTGCAATCCCTGTGGACGATCCGCACTCATTCATTAACTACATCCGACACCGTAGTTTGATTGCGGTCAATATAATTTTTTGATTGTCGTTACTTTTTACATATACACGTCAGAAAATCATTACAATCAATGACCCTCAGAGTTGCGAACGGAGCTAGCATGGATGCTAAAGCCATGGGGGACTATCACCTGGGAATGTCAGATGGACATGTTTTGGTTTTGCGTAATTGCTTTTTTGTACCCAACGCAACTTGTAATATCATTTCTGTATCTTTGGTTTCTAAAGAAGGTTATGAATTTGCGTTTGTAAGTAATGTTGTAAACATTCACCTTAATCAAGTTCTGATTGGGTCAGGTACACTGAGCAATGGTATATACGTATTAAACCAACCACAGATTTTCAATGTCCAGAATACACACAAAAGAAAGTCTCCAGATATCAATCAGACTTTCTTATGGCATTGTAGACTGGGTCACATCAATGAGAGAAGGTTGACTAAGTTACATACAGAAGGATATTTGGATCCGTTCGAATATCAATCATATGCCACTTGTCAATCCTGTCTCAAAGGAAAGATGACAAAGACTCCGTTCACTGGACACGGAGTAAGAGCGAGCGAGCTCTTGGGACTCGTACACAGCGACGTGTGCGGTCCAATGTCTACACATGCGCGAAGCGGTTATTCTTACTTCATTACTTTTACGGATGATTTTTCAAGGTACGGTTATGTCTTCTTAATGAAACATAAGTCCGAAGCCTTTGAAAAATTCCAGGAATATAAGAATGAAGTAGAAAAACAGACCGGCAAAAGTATCAAGATTCTAAGATCGGATCGAGGTGGAGAATACTTAAGTGCCGAGTTCCTGAATTACTTAAAAGAGAATGGAATTCTCTCTCAGCTTACTCCTCCATACACTCCGCAACACAACGGTGTATCGGAGAGACAGAACCGAACCCTATTGGATATGGTACGGTCCATGATGAGTAACGCTGAGTTACCGTGTATGCGCTAGAAACAGCTGCATACCTTTTGAACCGAGTTCCTACTAAGACTGTGCCTACCACACCATATGAGTTATGGAGTGGGAAGAAACCCTATCTTCAGTACCTGAAGATTTGGGGATATCCAGCTTATGTCAAAAAGCAGCATACGGACAAGCTCGAGGCATGCTCAGTACTATGCAAGTTTATGGGATACCCAAAGAACTCCAGGGGGTATCTTTTCTATTACGCAGAGGAACAAAAAGTCCTTGTTTCTCGTAATGCCCATTTTCTGGAACATCAGTTCTTAGAAAAAGAAGTAAGTGGGAGCGCAATAGAACTGGAAGAAATTCCAGAACCTCAGACTATTACTGAAAGCTTAGTGGAACCAGAGGGTTCGAAAGAACAAGACATTCCTACGCCGCTCCGCAGGAGTAGTAGGCAGTCTCATCCGCCCGAGAGATACTACGGTTTTCTCATAGACGGGGATAGAGAGGATTGCATCATAGATTATGATGAGCCTACTAGCTTCCAGCAGGCCGTTCAGAGCGTTGACTCGGTAAAATGGCTGGATGCAATGCGGACCGAAATGGAGTCCATGTACACCAACAAAGTATGGACGTTGGACATTGCTCCAGACGGGGTAAAACCCGTAGGATGCAAGTGGATCTTCAAAAGGAAGATTGGTGTAGATGGAAAGGTTGAGACCTATAAAGCTAGACTTGTAGCAAAGGGTTTCCGTCAAAGATCTGGCTTGGACTATGACGAAACCTTTTCTCCAGTGGCTATGCTGAAATCCATTCGGATCCTTCTTGCCATTGCTGCCTTCCACGATTATGAGATTTGGCAGATGGATGTAAAAACCGCTTTTCTAAATGGAAATTTAGAGGAGTGTGTCTATATGGATCAGCCAGAGGGTTTCATTCAGAGTGGGAGCAGCGGAAAGGTGTGCAAGTTGCTTAAGTCCATCTATGGACTAAAGCAGGCATCGCGGAGTTGGAACATCTGTTTTTATGAGACGGTCAAGGAATTTGGCTTTATCAAAAATCCAGATGAACCATGCATCTATAGTAGATTTGTAGCGAGAACTGTAGTATTCCTCGTTTTATACGTGGATGACATTCTCTTAATAGGAAATGACGTTCCTATGCTACAATCTGTCAAGGGTTTCTTGTCACACAGGTTCTCCATGAAAGACCTGGGTGATGCCTCTTACATCCTGGGGATCCGGATCCATCGTGATAGATCCAAAAGAATATTAGGACTTTCACAGTCCAGGTACATCGACACCGTACTGAAAAGATTCAGTATGGAAGATTCCAAGCGCGGTAACCTACCGGCTTGTCACGGAATCACCCTCTCTAAAGAGATGTCCCCCAAGACTGATTTGGAGAGGGATCGCATGTCTATTATACCCTACGCTTCTGCGGTAGGTTCTATAATGTATGCGATGTTGTGTACCAGACCGGATGTAGCTTATGCACTGAGTGTAGTAAGCCGGTATCAGTCAAACCCTGGGGAGAAACACTGGATAGCAGTAAAGAACATTCTCAAGTACCTGAGAAGGACTAAGGAGATGTTCTTGGTGTATGGCGGAAAAGACCTCCAGATCGAGGCCTTTGCTGACTCCAGCTTCCAGAGTGACAAGGATGATTCCAAGTCCATGTCGGGTTTTGTCTTTACCCTCAATGGAGGGGCGGTGTGTTGGAAGAGTTCCAAACAGGAAACCGTTGCAGACTCGACGATGGAAGCGGAATACATCGCTGCATCTGATGCCGCAAAAGAAGATGTCTGGATGAGGAAGTTCTTGAAAGAACTTCAGGTGGTTCCGTCCATTGTTGACCCAATACCTCTGTATTGCGACAACAACGGGGCTATAGCTTTGGCGAAGGAACCCAGGTCCCATCAGAGATCCAGGCACATCTTGAGGCGGTATCACCTGATCAGGGAGATCGTGGATCGCAAGGAGATCGAGGTTCGGAGGGTTGCTTCAGAAGAAAACACTGCAGATCCATTCACCAAGGCCCTACCCCAGACTCAGTTCGAGCGGCTGATCGAGATGATAGGTCTTCGATACGCCAGTACATGGCCTTAGTGCAAGTGGGAGATTGTTAGTGTATATGCCCTAGAGGCCATTACTGTATCATACTAGTTTGTATATTACTTAATGGAAGCTTGGGATATTCACCTTGTATAAACAATCTTGCTCAATATAGTAGTATGCTACTTGGTTTGTTTCTACTTCAATGTGTACATGTGTTTATTTTTGTATATCACCTATACACATTAGTGGAGCCCTTAGGATCTTTGCTTGATTACCAGCGTTGTGATGGCAGTCACACTAGTGGGGGCTGGGTAATCTATAAGCATATCCTTATACAGGTCCCTAGTCGCAGGACTATCGAGACAGGGCATCGATACTCCGGAGTAGACTAGCGTATGCGCTTCTCATCCCAGTGTGGGAGATGGTCTGTCCCACAGCCATCAGTACGTCGTACTGGAGATAGTATACGGGTGCTCGTTAGGTTACGAGTACACCGAACAGGACTCGTCGGGAACTGACCAGTTGGTATTATACCTATCGTCAGTTATCAGTTCCCAGGTGACATGAGTACAGCTTAGTCCGCTGACTTGACACTGGCACTTCGCCTCGAGTGTGTTCCCACTGCACTTTGATCACTACCCTACCACGGCTCAAAGGAGTCGTGCAAACAGGTAGTAGTTGGGTGCAGTCCCGAAGCACTTGGAGGCAATGACGGTTAGACAGGATTCGTCTCTCCCGGTATTGGGGGTTGACATCGCGCTGTGTCTAGGAGAGCCATTACACGAGTAGTCCCTGGCCAGGGCAAGCGAGATATACTGGTAGGCTTCCAGTGTTATCTCAGGGTGTTTTGGGCTTCACTCCGACACGACTTGTACCGCTATTAGGGGACTGACGTTTACCGCCCCCTAGGCCCGCCATGCGATGTATCAGACGAACAGACCGGACTGTACGGAGAATGTCACATTCAGACTCAGTAGGAGTTCAGATGGGTTTTATCTCGTCAGTCTTCTTATCGGCATCTACCTAGGGACCGTTACGCACAGCTAGTGCCGCTTGCGGTCTGTGGTTAAACCCACTGCCAGCGTAGTGTCGAGTCTTTAGAGTCCCACACAGAGGGTATTCGCCTCTGGGCAAAACAGGGTAAAGGTCGCATGGTTTTGCGAGAGGGTTCGTTCTCATCCGCGCACTTGTGCACGTTTGGAGTCCGGACGGATATTACTGGCTGGCTCTGGTTTGAGTCAGATACTGGTATATGTTTTGGGGTTGCTTTTATCTCTCAGTATTCTTGCTCCTCGGAACGAGAATGCAGGTGTGTATGCACAGTTGTTTGAGGCGGAGGAAGAGGTTTTTCATTAGGGTTTCGGAACGGGTGCGTATGCACAGTTGACAGTAGTCTTTTTCCAAACCCTAATGGATTTATGAAATATCAATTAATAATAGTAATTAAATGAAATTGTGTCATGGTTGATTTTGTTGACTTGTTGACCATGGTTGACTTGTTGACCATGGTTGAATGTTTGACCATCATCATTGCTTTGCAAGGATACTCCTTGATTCTAGCTTACATTCATTTAATGAAGTGATGATAATGGTCATTCCAAATACAACCATCAACTATTTCATTTGAATTATTATTATTAATTAGATAATTCTTTTTCCTTTTGTTATGGTTGCAAGAAGGAAAAGAGCTCATTCTATCATAACCATTCTCTCTCCTCACTTGTTCTTCTTCCTCCTCTAGTTCAAGGAGAATCCTTCTCATGAGTTGAGAATCCATCTCCTTGAGATAAAAACACCCCTTAGACACTCTCTACTCACTCTAGGATCAAAGGTTTGGCAAGCCGAAGATTCTAGTTCTCTCAAAGTTCGAGAAAGAGCCCAAAGGTTGAACCCTCAGGTGGATCCATCTTTGACGGAAGAAGGCAACGAGGAAAGCACCATCAACCTCTACAAAAGTTTGAAGAAGAAGGAGTTCAAGTTTAGGTATAACCATCTTTCCGAGTAGCTAACTCTCTTTAGCTCGTTTGCTAGTTTTAGTTTAGGAAAAGATCCCGACTTTGTTAGTCCATGTTGCCCCATGCGCTAAAAATTTGATTTTTATACCGTTTCCGCCTCCCCGTAAGAACCGGGGGTCGCAACGTGGACTTACACATGTATGTCTAGATGTGGTGTAATGCCACTAGTATGTATGCACATGTATGCAACATCTATACGAAATCTTTAAGTGTTTAAAATACTATAAGCTCTGCATTCTTAACTTAGAAAAAGAATATCTGTGCAATAGCTAAAGTACCATCAATGAAATCATCTGAAAACCGTATCAAGCATCAACACCAAATATGGAAATATATCGGTCTCAATGTCTCACTGTACCAATGTCTCAATATATCGGGCTCCGTCAGTCCGGATCGGCCCATATCATCAAATCTCACGACAACGGTCGGTATCCTCCGGATATCCGCCGCGCCAGACATCACCGGTAGGTAGTATTCCCCTGCCAGGCTCATCGTCTACAACTCGATCTTCTTTCCCCGGGGTACCATACCGGGCCCACCATATACCCGAGACGGTTCATCCACTCTTCGAATCGGGTCTCGAAATCCAACAGAAAACATGAAAACTCATGGTGGACGACACATACATCACGAGAAAACCACAACTTTATTTAAAAAAATGATAATAATAAGCTTTTGTTAAATTCTTACGGTTTTCCCCCAAAATCCAGAAATCGCATCAATACTGAAATTCTCAAGAAAATCATACTACCCAACATGTTGTATATGATAATTGTTTATGATATCAAAGGTATGCAATTGATTTGTGACTAGGAATCTATGCAAGCGTGATGATGATATAAGGCATATACATGCTATGCAATTCAATGTATCATGTATGATGCAAGTGTTAATACTGAACTAAACAGGTTCTACAGTGCTCGTGACATGGCAATTACCAAAGGCGTGTGTGTCACATGAATAGTGCGCGTGCAACATGAGCCAATGGTAATGGTGTAAGTGTCCTAAGAGGTGATATCACACATGTGTATATGGATAACCATGCAATGCCAACAGACGGATAGCTATAAGGGTATGCAATGAATGAGATGGTTAACTAACTAACTAGGCATATAGTTGCAAGTAATAAAGTGATCCTAACTATGGGACGCCTCGCGCCATCCAGACGATTTCCCAATAGGTGTATACATCTACTCACCTGGATGCCTCGCTAATCTGATCCAACCACCGCTTTGCCTTCGCGTGCCGCGTCCGATGTTTCCGCAACCGATCCTAAAATTTCATAACACACAACATAAGATTACACCTCATGAAACAACGCAAGTCATAATATGAAAAGATCTACGCTCGCAAGTTAGGCACAACGTGCACTCGATGTGCGGAAAACACACGAAAATCGCTAAAAGCTTAACTAAAATCGTCGTTTCGGGCAAACGCCAAAACTAAAACCCGACTAGACCAAACTCCGCATTCGCACACCCTACAAGTCATAGTATATACTAATAATATCGTCATGATAACGCAAATAATTCACATCCTAATAATTTAGAAAACCTAGTAAGCATTCGCGTTAAAAAAATTCCAATGCAAACCTCGCGGATTAACGATATAGCGATCGCAATATCGCACCACCATCCAATTCAAGCTGCTAAATGGCCACTACACAATTTACAATCCACTTACAAAACTTCAAACCCTAATTACAACACCAAACCTTTTCTTGAATTTTCAAAACAAACCATTACAATGAAATTAACACTTTAAACTTCTAATTTAGCATAAACAAACTACAAATTTAACAACATGATTAGAACTTATACCTCACAAGTTGTGAACCTATTGCACTTAGCCTCCAAAGATGTCTTCTTTCTCCATGTTATAAACAATTTAGGGTTTGAGAAGAGGTGGAAAAGGATTTAGGTTTGAATTAGTGAAGAAAAGTGTGTATTTTGTGGATTTTTGTGGATTTTAGCATGAATTTTGAAGAAAGAAAATGGTGAGGGGGGAAATGGGGGCTGTTGCAGGAATTCTCAGCCAGGGGTGGAAGGGCAAGGGAGAGAGGGAATTGTGTAGAAAATTCTACACAAAAATTATCTTCTAATGTCATTTAATGAATGTTACATCAAACTTTTACAAAAAAACCCATTTTAAACCATTTTTGATTAAATTTTTAAACCATAGAACTACCTGTTGGTAAAAATTTACACCCCGGTTGACCAAGTCAAAATCAAAGTCAACCCCAAGCCAAGTGGGCCCAAGCCCAGATCTAGTGGGCCCATGCCCGGGTCGAGCCCGAACATGAAGCGGCCGGCCTCCCACCACGCCAAGATAAAAATTTTGTAATAAACAATTTTGTTGTATTTCTTTTATTTTATTTTATGGACAAATGTAAGAAGAATAGGCATAAAACCAAATTTTTGTAAAGCCCATGGCTTATGTGCAAAAAGAAATGGCACATGAGCCATGGGATAGGCAAAATACCATTTTGTGAAGCCCAAGGGGCTATGTGTAAAGTGTATGGCCTATAAAGGCAAAGATAATGAAATATCTAAACAACTTTTTTTCTCTCTCTCAAAATTTTTTCAGATCTGAGATCTTTTCTCCTTCTTCAAGGTTCCAAAACCTTCTTCTTTCTCTTGAATTAAATCAAGAGTTTTACTCTTCTTTTTATAAAACAAATTAGTTTTTCACCACAAAACCCATAAAGGGGAACTCAGATCTTCCATTAGATCTCGAAAAGAAGAGATTTTTAAAAATCCCATATCTCTTGATCCTCAAGATCCAGCTAACAGAGGAGGAAGAAGAAGAACCCTTCCCATTAACCCTAAAAAAACACTTAGGAGTCCAACTCCACTCTGATTTCTCTTCCGAGAATCTTTTCAGGCTAAAAGCCTCCTTTTCTCTCCGGCGCTCAAGCGCAGAGAGCCCACGTGCCGACACATGGCGCGCTTGCGCTACAGCGCCCTGCGCTCAAGCGCAAAGTGCCTGCGTGCCGACACGTGGCGCGCGCTTGCGCTACAGCGCCCCTGCGTTCGAGCGTAAGTCGCCCCTGTGCCGACACGTAGCGGCAGTGTTCGAGCGCAAGTCGCCCCTGTGCCGACACGTGGCGCGCTTGCGCTCAAGCGTCAACGCTCGAGCGCAAGTCGCCCTTGTGCCGACACGTGGCGCACCTGACGCTCGAGCGTCAAGCGCTGAAGCGCAAGCGCCCACGTGCCGACACATGGCATTCTAGCGCCTGAGCGCACAACACCTAGGCGCACAGCGCCCAAGATGCTGCCCCATGCATCCTTTGGATGTCTTTTCCCCCCTTTATATATATATACATGTATATACATACATATGTATACATATGTACATACACACATACTCCACGACACTGTCCCTGTTAGAAAAAATTTCTAACGGGGCGCTGCCCCGCAAGGGGGCTGCTAGCACCCTTGACCCCCAGCCCGCTATCCGGGTAGCGGGACCCCCGTAAAAACTCTGCGTGGCTCCCGATATATTTAAACCCCCCCTCCAAAACAAAACACATGTACACTGCACATTGAGTTCGCATGACCAGTTTAACCCGTTAATCAGAGGTTCTCTCGCCACAAAGGCGAGGGGTAATTAACGACAGCTTAGTCCGCGGCTGCCAGAGATTCGGATCCCCACAATCATTAAACCCCAGCCTACCCTATGCAGGGGGAATCTGTAATGCGCCTGACAAGCGCGCACATATTCCCATCTCAATGGGGTGACGAAAAACACCCTACAGATTCTGGTACGCCCGGTGGGACCTTTCTCTCCTCCCATATTTCGGGTTAAATGTTTATGCGAACTCAATCAATATACATATCGATTGTCTATACTGAAATGATGTTTTTTTTTCCCGTGCAGCAATCAACCTTCGACGACAATGTCTCCCCAGACGAATTCAGCTTCCAACGTAACCCCGATTCCGTACATAGTCAAGATCAACGCTCGTGTGGTTCTCCCCGCAAGCCTCAGTCGACAGTGGGAGGAACCGCCCCGCCAGTTTGGCTCCGTCATCATCTACCCTGCTGGAAGCGCTCATCTGGCAAAAATCCCGGCGGAACAGGTGGCCAAGCCAGTCCCAAAGGGCAAGAGGCCGAATGTTTTGATTGCTAAGGCACCACAACCGAAAATTAAGATGGTGTCTGAACGACTCCCTGGCGCTCTAGCTGGGGGCAAGACTTCCGGTGCGAAGGGCAACATCAAATGTCGCGGACGAGCTCAGGTGATGACTCCAACAAATGCGCAATCGAGCGTATCTCCAAGGCCCTCCATCGCCCGGTCTGCAGCGTCTTCCCAAAGAGTCGAAGTCTGCCAGGCGCTTAGAACAGAAAAGTTAAGGCAGAAGCGGCTCAGCTATCGAGCCAACAAGAGGGCCAGGGCTTCGGCCAAATGGAATCGTGTGAAGTTCCAAGTGCAGGGTTGCCCTGCGACGATGGCTGAGTCAGACGTAAGAATCAGCAATTCCTTCGAGCCTTTGAAGTGGGTTCAGAAAAATGCCATGACCGCCAGAATCAAGAAGACAACGGTCCGAACAGTGCTACAAAGAGACGTGTCCTAGCCCCAACAGAAAAAGTATGACACCGTCTCTTCAAGGGTCTATCAGGCGCTCTGTGCCGCACGAAAGTAGCGGGGCAAATCCAGAAAAGAAGCGCCAGCACCATTCAAGAACCTGGTTAGGCCAGCCGCCTTCAATCGACTACCAGCTACCGAAGCAAGGGGGTCAAGACAGCGATCCGTGAAATTAGCCGCCAATGATAGAAAGACGGCCGGATATATCATCCATACGGTCTATATGGCGGGCGGGCGCCCCAGCGACAACCTTCGCAGCAAAAGCAAGGATGGGGCCACCACATCCCAAGCCCAATCTAGCCTGAATGTGGTTGCCGCCGCCTAAGAACAGCCGCCCCCGCTGGATGAAGAAAACCCTCTCGATGAGGATGATAGGAAGAAAGACCCCTCGGTCCATGCAGAGTGAAGCTCGGACAGCGAGGAAGAGCCAACTTTCCGCCCCAGGACTGCGGAACAACAGCTGCTTCAAGAACTTCGAAAACAGCTCAGGAGCAAAGATAAAGAGATGGCCCAGCTCTATTCGAAGATTGACGACTTAACGAACATGGTGATGCAGCTTACGGCTCAAATTGCTCGAGCGCCTCCCAATCAGGCACAAGCCGCTACTAATCGGCCGGGTGATGACAATCCGAGGCAGCCAATGCCTGTTCCTTTGGGACCAAGACTGGTCGAGACGCATGAAAGCCGGCCACATTCCTCTTCTGGGGATGCCTTGGCCCCAGATAGCACTATCCTGCTAACACAAGATCGGATAATGGATTTGGTCACCAGCAAGGTTAAAACATTGGTGGCCGAAGCTGAAGCTCAGAAAGAAATCGACAGTAGTAGGCGGCCATATCCCGCGCAGTACGATCTGATTGAGTTCCCAAGCGGCTACGTCATTCCTAAGTTCGAAAGATTTGATGGAACGGGGAATGCAAATCAGCACGTCGCCCACTTCAAAGCATCGTGCGGAAATACAGGGGGCAATGACGCGCTCCTTCTTCGTCAGTTTGTCAACAGCCTGACC
The DNA here is from genome assembly GCA_030015575.1 of Agapanthus africanus. NCBI lineage: Eukaryota > Viridiplantae > Streptophyta > Magnoliopsida > Asparagales > Amaryllidaceae > Agapanthus > Agapanthus africanus. Next base: position 116,364,972 of record CM057347.1, read on the forward strand.
GGCGTCGCCTTCGACTGGTATGCGAGTATACCGGACGGGTCTGTCATTACCTTTGCCCAAATGGAGTCCCTGTTTCGGCAAAGGTTCATGGGTGTCAGTGATAAAATCTCCATTGCCGACCTTGTGAGGACCAAGCCGGGGAAGAATGAAAGCAACACCGACTTTATCGCTCGATGGCGTAATCTCACAGTCAAGTGCGAACCGCCGCTGAAGCAGGACCAGTCCGTCAGCCTTCTCATTGGGAACCTCGGCAATTGGATGGTCCCATTTTTGTGTACGGCGGGCCTCAAGACATTTCAGGAGCTAACCAAGAAAGTCCAAATGCTGGAACGCTCGAAGCAAGAGTCCCCGCCGGATTCTTAGAGAGACAAAACTTGGAAAAGCAAGCGGCACGACAACCGTAGAAGCGGGAGTTCCAGCAGTACCAATGTCTTCAATACGTCCGACGGTGAAGAAAAACGAAGGGCGGGCGAATCCAAAACCAACCGGTCTCGAAAGCCATTGCTGGGAGGAGATGGGCCTTCCCTAGAGGAGAAAATGAACAAGGTTTACTCTTTCAGAAGGGACAAGGTCCGCAAGATATTTAAAGATGCCTTGAACAACGGCCTACAATTGCCGGAGTCGAAAAGACCCCAAGAAGCAAAAATGACCGACAATCCTCTGTATTGCCCGTACCACCGAGTAGTGAGCCATGCGATCGAGGATTGCTATATCTTCAAAGACTGGGTCGAGAAGCAGTACAAGGCTGGAGAGATCGAGCTGTCCAAAAGTGTGTTGGTGAATAATCAAGTTGCAACCACCAACTTTATATAGACAGAAACTGAAGCCTTTTGGGAGCAGACAGCCGAACCCGCTGCCCTGAGAAATGAAACGGACTCATCGCGGCCTCCGTGGAGTACGCACATATCTAATAAGACGAAGAAGATGATAAAGCTACTTCGGAAAGAACTCAGGAAGGAATGGGAAGGGCAGAAGAAGCCTACCAGTCCAGCTGCCAATGCGGCTCCATCAGGCTCAAAATCCAAGAAGCTCAAGAAGAAGAAAAGTGTAGCTCGGGGCGAAAAAGATTCTGCAGGGAGATCGACCATTCAAAAACATATCAATTCCCTCAAAGAATATGAACAAAAGGAAAGAACATTGATTCAATTGAAGAAGTTCTTCCCTGTACAAGCGGCTGAAATTCTGGAGGAGTTAGAAGAAGACTCCAATGAAGAGATCCCAGTAGTGACCTGCTACGCCATCCATCTTGGCAGCGACTCCGAGGATGAGCTCTGTTTTCCCGAAGAGGACGAGGAGCTCACCACAAAGGCCAATCAAATCCAGCTCAGAAGCGGAAGGGCTCTACCGCCAAATCAGGGCAACGCCCCAAAAGGGAAGGAAAAACAAGTCGCTAATAAAGAAGATGGCAGAGAACCGACTGATGAAAACATAAGTCCTTCCTCGGTGGACTATAATGTCTTGGCACATCTCCGAAAGCTTCCGTCTCTCCTGAGCATCTACGACGCCTTGGTCATATCTAAGGAGCTTAGAGATGTTCTCATTCACGCTCTACAAAACCCCGAGCGGTATCAGGCTCACTTTGCGGAAATTAATATGAAAGAAGCCCAGCACGCTTTGCATGCCGCCGCAGTCACATTTAAGGATGAAGACTTGCTACTGGGAACGGCTGACCATAATCGGCCGCTTTACGTGACCGGGTACAGCGACGGAGATCGAATTAATCACATATTGATTGATCCGGGGTCCTCAGTGAACATCATGAACTTGCGAACTCTGAAGAGGTTGTCAATGGACGTCCGACATCTGTCAAGGGAAAGGATTGTCATTCAAGGCTTCAACCAAAATTGCCAGCAAGTTCTGGGGTCCATAGCTCTGCCAATCAAATTCGGGGATCTGCAAACTGAAGCTAAGATATACGTGATCGACGCCGACACGTCTTATAAGATTCTCTTGGGGCGGCCGTGGCTCCACGATTACAGCATCATTCCGTCAACTCTCCATCAATGCATGAAGTATACTAAAAATGGCGAAGAAAGACGCATTGACGGAGACATCCAGCCGTTCGGTGTGCATGAAGTCCGATATGAAGATTCTCGGTACTTTGTGAACCACCAAAATGCTAAACCACAACTGACTGAGGATAGAGTGGCCCCAAGACTCAAAAGCAAATCTGAGCCGGCTATCACTTTCAAAAGCAAAAACGCCCAAGTTCGCCCCCGTTTTGGTAGCGACACTGATGAGTCCGACGCTGGAAGTCCGTCCTTCCGTAAAACTCGCCCTCATTTTGGTAGCGATACGGACGAATCTGTTACTGAAGCCCCATCTAGCAGCAAAGTTTGCCCTCATCTTGGCAGCGACACTGAAGAGTCGGAGGAAGAGGACCTGCCGTGCAACAGCGCTGCAGATTGGACCCCCATGCAACAAGCAAAACTACGAGAGACCTTCGAAATTGCAGAAGGGTCCCTAACTGTCACAAGGGTACCGGAGCAAATGTGCAAAGAGCTTGATACGTTGTCAGTCTCCACCGTGGACCAGCTGAAAACTTTCTACGTTCCCGAGAGGAAAAGTGGACAGAAGGGCATCCTGTTTTATGGGTCAAACCCCGTTGTGCACCCGGACGATTTGTCTGTCGCATGCCTTCCATACGAAAGAGGCATAAGGGCCGTCCTCAATCCCAGGTACTATGCGCCCGATTTGTGGGAATACTTCAAAAAGTGCGGATGCTGGTTATATCAAACGGAGTCTGAAGCAAAGTTTTACGAAGGGCTATGGCATCCACCTCAGGTCCGAGCACTTATCGATGGACGAATTCCAGATAGGCGGGGCATAGGCTACGTTCAACCTGATTCCAAAGCGTGCTACATGATGCATGTTGGTGAGGCCAGCGAAAGATCAAATGATGATGAAGAAATAGCCGAGCCAGAAGAAGCTCCTCAAGAGCTCGAAGATGGCGGACAAGCAACCTTTGATGAGCTAACCGAGATTGACTTAGGAACGCCCGATAATCCAAGGCCGACCTACATCAGCTCACTCTTGTCGGAGGAAATGAAAGAGCAGATAATTGCCCTGCTGCATGAGTTCGTCGACTGCTTCGCGTGGACGTACAAAGAAATGCCTGGCCTTTCCCTTGAGGTAGCCGTGCATAAGCTGGCTATATCACCTGATGCTAAGCCAGTCAAACAAGCTCCTCGAAGAATGAGAAGGGAGTTGGAAGAAAAGGTCATCGAGGAAACCAAGAAACTCATCGATGCTGGCTTCATCAGGGAAGAGAAATATGCAGACTGGATCGCATGCATAGTCCCAGTGAAGAAGAAAAATGGGCAGATCCGAGTTTGTGTCGATTTCAGAGACCTCAACAAGGCATGTCCTAAAGACGACTTCCTGCTACCGGTCATGGAAATGATGGTCGATGACACCTCAAATTACGAATTGTTCACCTTTATGGATGGATCGTCTGGATATAATCAGATCAAGATGTCGCCTGAGGATGAGAAGCACACAGCATTTCGAACCCCGATCGGAATATATTGCTACAAGGTAATGCCATTCGGACTGAAGAACGCAGGTGCTACATATCAAAGGGCAATGACTAATATCTTTGATGACCTAATCCATAAAGTCGTCGAATGCTATGTTGATGATCTGGTCGTCAAGACTAAAGCCAAGGCCGATCATATCCAAGATCTCAGGACCGTTCTCACCAGACTGAGGGAATACGATCTGAAGATGAATCCTCTGAAGTGCGCTTTTGGCGTGTCATCGGGAAAATTCCTGGGCTTCATAGTCTGACATCGAGGGATCGAAGTTGACCCATCAAAGATAAAGGCCATCATGGAGATGCCCCCTCCAAAGAGTCTGACGTAGTTAAGATCTTTTCAAGGCAAGCTTGCTTATATACGGAGGTTTATCTCAAATTTATCGGGAAGATGTAGGCCCTTCTCAAAGCTCATGAAGAAAGGAGCTCCTTTTATCTGGGATGCCGAATGTCAAGCAACGTTCGAAAGCATCAAACAATACTTGTTGCACCCTCCAGTGCTGGCCGCTCCCATTCCAAATAAACCGTTGATTCTTTACACCGCCGCGCTGGATGAGTCACTCGGTGCGCTCCTTGTCCAGAATAACGAGGAGGGAAAAGAAAATGCCCTCTACTACCTCAGTCGAACTCTAGTCGGGGCGGAACACAACTACTCCCCAATCGAAAAGCAATGCCTGGCTCTAATATTTGCTGTGAAGAAGCTGAGGCACTATTTGCTCGCTCATCGGGTTATGCTGATCTCCAAGGTCGACCCGCTCAAACACTCGATGACCAAAGCAAGCCTAGCCGGCAGAATGCCAAGATGGGCTGTCATGCTACTCGAGTTTGACATAGTTTATACCCCTCAGAAAGCAGTAAAAGGGCAAGCTCTTGCAGACTTTCTCGCTGCTCATCCCATACCAGAAGGGTCGCCGCTAAATTGTGAGTTACCCGACGAACAAGTGCTGCACCTCAAGGAATATGGGCCATGTTGGGAGCTCTACTTCAATGGAGCCTCATCAATAAGGACCTCCAGTAAATAAAGCGTCCCGGAGATAAAAGCAGGGATATGATTGGTGTTCATCACACCATCAATTGGAACTCTACGGCGTTCTTTCGCTCTCACCGAGCCTCGAACGAACAACGAAACTGAGTATGAGGCCCTGATAGCTGGTTTGGAACTCGCCATAGAAATGGAAATCCTTCGGCTACGGGTTTACGGTGACTCCCAGCTTGTCGTCAACCAAGTAAGCGGCGACTATAAGATATACAAACCCGAATTAGTTCGGTACAGAGGCCGAGTGGTGGAATTCATGAAACGGTTCACTCATATTGAACTAACGAGAGTCCCTAGAGCGTTGAACGGAAAAGCTGATGTACTCGCTCGCTTGGCCAAGGAGCTGGCTGATCCTGACATGGACGAAATTCTGATCACAGTCAGGAGCCGGCAAATTCTACCCCCAGTCTCTCTACGAGAAGAGGAAAGCACGGAACAGAAGAGCAGTCCTGCGGAAGAAGCTTCGATCATCCAAGACGAGCCCAATTGGAGAGAACCCTTCATAGAGTACCTCCGATACGACAAGCTGCCCGAAGAAAAATCTGCAAGGATTCAGCTGAAGAAAAGAGCTCTCCGATACGTGTTTGTAAATGATACGTTATACCGCAGGTCATATGACCAACTCTGGCTCAGGTGTCTGTCATTAGCCGAACCCCAAAAGATCATGAAAGATGTTCACTCGGGCGTTTGCAGTGCTCACCAATCTGGCCCCAAGATGCGACTTCAAATCAAACGGATTGGGTATTACTAGCCCACCATGATACGGGATTGCGGAGAGCATGCAAAGAAATGTCAGATCTGCCAAATCCATGGTGATTTTATTCACAAGCATCCCAATCCGTTGCATCCTACAGTGGCGTCGTGGCCCTTCGAAGTCTGGGGCACCGACATTGTTGGCCCAATTGATCCTCCGTCATCCAAAGGCCACCGGTTCATATTGGCCGCGACAGACTACTTCTCCAGATAGGCTGAAGCTGTCCCGCTAAAAGAAGTCAAAACAAAAGATATTCTGACATTCTTCCAGCATAATATTCTATACCGCTTCGGTACACCAAGAAGAATCATTTCCGACAATGGGCCTTCTTTCAAGAGCTTCAATGTCTCAAGGTTCGCTACTCAGCACAAGATAGACTGGAGATATTCCTCCATCTATAATCCAAGAGCCAACGGGCTAGCCGAAGCCTTCAATAAGACTCTATGCAAGCTCCTGAGGAAAAATGCTTCAGCCAACAAGAGAGACTGGAATCTCAAACTTCATGAGGCGTTGTGGGCATATCGCACCATGCACCGTACTCCAACTCAGTCCACTCCATACTCATTGCTCTTCGGAGTGGAGGCGGTCCTCCCCCTCGAAGTCGAAGTTCCAAGCTTAAGAATGGCCATCCAACACGAGTTGACGGAAGAGGAAAACGTGCTCCTTCAGTTTGAAGAGCTCGACGCACTCGAAGAAAAGAGGCTCGCGGTGCAGCAAAACCTGGAGCTATACCGAGCCCAAATGTCACGGGCCTATGACAAGATAACCCGTCTCCGCGCTTTCAAGAAAGGTGAATTGGTTTTGGTCCTCAAAAGACCGATTATCCCCAATCGACATGCCAAGGGAAAATTCGAGCCAAACTGGGAAGGACCATACGTTATCGAGAAAGTGTTTGACGGAGGATCCTACCAACTAATAAGTGCCGAGGGAGAAAGGCCCATGCCACCCATCAATGGCCGATATCTCAAGAAAAACTACACGTGAATGCTTTAAGTCACAGGCGAATTGAGCACATTAGCCCTACGGTCTGGATCATACATCCTGCAAAACCGTATACAATCCACGGTCGTAAATGACCCCTATCTCTCCCAAATCCTGCCGGTGAGACTACTTTTAAAGTCCCACCAGCGGCAAAAAAAAGTGAGAAAAAGAGAAAAAGAAAAAAGAAAAAGAAAAAAATAAAAATAAACGAAATAAAAAAATAAACGGTATGTCCACAAGCAAAACGGGCACGAATGAAAACCCGAAAGGGCTCCGTGAGTAAAAACAGCAGGACTACCGGCGAGTCTGTGAAAACCCGAAAGGGCGCAAACTCGTGAAAAGAGATGAAATACACTCGCAAAGTCCTCTCGACCTTGTGAGGAGAAAACCCCTGCGTGAGATCCTTACGACTCACAAAGGATCAACACACTTAGGAATCCTCACGATTCCTAAGAAGAAAATACACCTGCGGGATCCTTACGACTCGTAAGGAGAAAATGCTTTTATGGGACCCTCACGGCCCATAAAATTGAAAAGCCTTAGGTGATAGGGACCCAAACCTGTCTCCTAAGCCATCGTTCCCCAACGGGCAACGGCAAATGATGAGTCGCTCCTGGCACTTCGTTTCAGTGTTAGCGGTGCTGATGCCGACCAAAGACCCAAATCCTAACTCCTCCCAAGGCAAATGATGAGTTGCTCCTGGCATCATTCTAGTGCAGCAATGCTGATGCCAAACAAGATCCAAATTCCAAGTCCCCAAACGGCGAATGATGAGTCGCTCCTGGTACCATATTCCAGTGTAGTGATGCAGACGCCAACCAAAATCCAATTTCTCAAAATTCTCCAGCCCTATGGCCAGTCCCCAAATTGACTGCCATATACAATCCACGGGCTCAAATAATTCTCGTCATACCCATGCCCCACCACAATCACCAGTTACGCGGCTGGTCTCCGCCTTTGGAACTATGCTCCATTGAGAAGACCCACGCATGTGTCCTCACGATACATGAGGAGAACAAACCTTTGTGGGATCCTTACGACTCATAAAGGAAAAACACACTTAGGAGTCCTCACGACTCCTAAGGAGAAAATACACCTACGGGATCCTTACGACTCGTAGAGAGAAAATTCTTTTATGGGACCCTCACGGCCCATAAAATTGAAAAGCCTTATGTGATAGGGCCCTAAACCTGTCTCCTAAGCCATCGCTCCCCCAACAGGAATAGGCAAATGATGAATTGCTCCTGGCACGTGTGCTTCAGTGTTAGCAACGCTGATGCCTACCCTAACCCCAAAATCCCAAACTCCAATCCAATAGACCCCTAAGTCTTTAAACTAGGAACAGATGACCCCTAAGTCGTTAAACTGGGAACAAATGACCCCTAAGTCGTTAAACTGGGAACGAGGGAAATCTCCTCATAGCAGATGATGATTCGCTCTTGGTACCATATTCCAGTGCAGCGACGCTGATGCCAAACCAAAACCAAAATCCCTAAATCCTGTCATGACAAATGATGATTCGCTCCTGGTACCATATTCCAGTGTAGAGATGCTGATGTCAACCCAAATCACATCAAGTCAAGAAACCAATGACCTCCCTGGCAGAATCAAATTCCACCTCGGAAATAAGTCAACTTCATCCCTGACACCGCAAGAAGCGGAGCAAGTCAAACCCAGCACCGACCGTCCAAGTCGCAAAAAGGGCAGAACCGACCGTTCACGTCGCTAAAAGGGCAGCACCGACCGTCCAAGTCGCAAAAAGGGCAGAGCCGACCGTCCACGTCGCTAAAAGGGCAGCACCGACCGTCCAAGTCGCAAAAAGGGCAGTATCGACCGTCCAAGTCGCAAAAAGGGCAGTACCGACCATCCACGTTGCAAAAAGGGCAGCACCAACCGTCCACGTCACAAAAAGGGCAGAACCGACTGTCCAAGTCGCAAAAAGGGCAGAACCGACCGTCCAGGTCGCAAAAAGGGCAGCATCGACCGTCCAAGTCATAAAAAGGGCGGAACCGACCGTCCACGTCGCTAAAAGGGCAGCACCGACCGTCCAAGTCGCTAAAAGGGCAGCACCGACCGTCCAAGTCACTAAAAGGGCAGTACCGACCGTCCAAGTCTCTAAAAGGGCAGCACCGACCGTCTGTTGGAGATAGTGCCCTCAGAGTCAATTATTAGGTCACAGGTACGTGATTGTAATGATTGAGGGAGGACCTATCCCGGTAGGACAGTCTTACTCGAGATGATAGTATGCTATCTGGTTTACCTTTATCATCGTGTACTGCTTTAGGTGACATGACACGTCGCTATTACACGTTGATAGAGCCCCTAGGATTCTTGCTTGACCACCAGCAGTATGAGGGCGATCATATAAGTGGGAGCTGGGGGTCTACAAGCATATCCTTAAAAGGTCCCTAGTCGTGGGAGTTTCGAGACCGGGCATCGATACTCCATTAGTAGACTAGTGTATACAGTCGAGACCCCGACGAGGGGCGGTGGCTGGTCTCACAAGCCACTGGTGTCAGTTGGATCACCTAAGATGTATACAGGTGCTCGTTGGGTTATGAGTACACCGGACAGGACTCGCCGGGAACATGCTAGTTGGTCATATACCAGACGTCAGATGGCAGTTCCCTGGTGACATGTGTGCAGGTTAGTTCATCGACCTGGGGATCGTCATTTGTCTCGTGTGAGTTCCCACTGTACTTTGATTACTACCCTACCACGGCTCAAAGGAGTCGTGCAAACAGGTTTTAGTTGGGTACAGTCCCGAGCCACATGGAGGCAGTGAGCGTATCTTCAGGGGTTCGTCTCTCCCGGTATTGGGGGTGAGGTCGTGCTGTGTCTAGGAGAGCCATTACACAAAGTCCTTGGCCAAGGCAAGGAGATTTACTGGTAGGTATTCCAGTAGTATCTCAGGGTGTTCTGGGCTACACTCCGACACGACTTGTACCGCTTTTGGGGGTCTGACTTTTACCAACCCCCTAGGCCCGCCATGCGATACTCATAGACGAACGGACCGGACTGCACGGATATTGTCACTGACAGGCTCAGTAGGGTGTCAGGATGAGTTCGCTCATCGACGTCCCTTTTTGGTCAATAGCTGGTGGCCCGTTACGTATTGGCTTATACCTCTGACGTGCTAGTGGTTAAATCCACAGCCATAGTATTGACGAGTCTTTAGAGTCCACCACACTTTCAGTTACTCAAGTTTCGGGCGAAACGCTGTAGAGGCCGTATGGAGATATGGCAGGGTCCGATCAGATACGTGCGGTATTGCACGGATCAGGATCGGACAGTTTTGTACTAGTGGCCGTATAGTTATATGGCAGGGTTCGATCAGATACGTGCGGTATTGCACGGATCAGGATCGAACGGTTTTTACTAGCCGGCTTTGGTTTAAGCCGGTCCTAGTTTAGTACAGTGTAGATTTTGTCTCATTGCATTTGTATCCGGTCGGAATACAGATGCGGGTATGTATGCACAGTGTCGGGGTTTTCCTGTAATTTATTACGGGACCAGTTTACTGGAGTTGCCAGTTTGCATTCCGTTCCGGCCGTTTTTCGTTTGTTCTTTCCCGGCCGGACTTTTCCGATGGAGGGGGTAATTTGCAGTTTTGCAAATTACTTTTGTGGAGGGGTTTTATTGCATATATATTGATTATGATGGCTTTCTTTTCTTTGCACCATGCTTGCTTTGACTTGTGATTTGAGGGGGTATGGATTCAATAGTGCAAGCATGGTTGATGTTGATGTTGTGGTCACCTCTTGACTTCTCCTACCCTCACCTCCCTTCATGATGTATTTTGTTCCCTCCACCATTTTCCTTGAGGACTTGGCCGGCCACACATGAGGAGGAGAAGAAAAATGAGAGATTCATTTGTGTGCTTCATTCTTCATCTCATTTCCTTGCAAAAATTGGTAGCTTCATTTCCCTCCAAAGTTCAATCCTCATTCCTCCATCCAAAGGCAACAAACCCCAAAGAGACAAGTAGCCTCTACACTACACTTCCTACAGCATATCTTGAGCATGTCGAGTTGCCGGCTTCATGCTCGAGTTGCCTCGGTATTGAGGCGGGAGCCCGTAAAAGACGAAGGCGATGTGGTGCCCTTTCCGGCGAGGAGGCGACGATGTGGACGGAGATCCCGCGAGGAGATCGGAGTGGAGATGAAGACCGGAGGACTTGGATCGTCGGTATATATCTCTATTCCCATTCTTGTAGATAGCTTAGACTAGTTAATGGTCCGATCCGGTTAAAGTGCGCGGTGGTGCCGGTTTGCAAAGTCCGCAAAAATTTAAGTTATTCACCGCTTCCGCATTCCGGCGTCGGATTGACGGCCGGGGCGCCGCCGTGCACTTACAGTGGTATCAGAGCCTCCCCATTAACTTAGTCTAGCTTTGTGTAATGTGTTTGCATTTCCGATCGATCAAAAAGTCTAAAAACCCGTATTTTGTCGCATCAGTTTTCTGTTGGAAATTTTTAGTGTCGAAAAATTTTTCAGGTTGTAAAATATTTATATACTGGAAAATCTAAGCACTCTGTAAAAATTTGATGAAGTGATACCCTAGTAGGAGCGCGGAAGCGCCGCACTATCCCCAGTTTTGCCGCCCTTCCGCCGCACCCTGTAGCAATCACTTCACCATTTTTTTACAGAGGCCTTCTGGGCTTAAAATATGGGCTTTGGAATATTAAAGTTGGGCCAATTGTTTCTGTGAGTGCTACAGTTTTCTTTGGGGCCCACTTGTTAATTGTTTGATCAATCGGAAATTTTTTAAACACATTTTTCACAGTATTTACATTATATCTGCGACCGTGAATGTCACTCGATCGGTAAATCCGGTCTGACTGCTATAGCCCGGTTAGACGGATTTGCGAACGTGACTTTCACGTTGATGTTCTATATATTTGCTGTGATGTTGCGGATCGGTCGTGGGGGATAGCCTGGATGCAATGCTAGTACTGTGCTGTTGTATTATGTACATTTGATATTGCGGGGCGAGCGTCCGACATGTGGACTGCCGTCACTGCCTGATTGTATTATTCTTTTGGGGCACGACCTGGTTGCGGTCGATGTACCCGGTGTATGTATATTTTACTTTCTGTACTAGGATTGCCCCGCGGAGGGGTGCACGGATAGCCGGGTTCTAGAGGGCAACAAGCCCGCATCTCATGGCATTGAGACGGAGGGGGCTTCGCTCTAGGATTGGCGGGCTATTCACCGCACTCGTAGGGGGTACAGGTTGACCCAGGAGAGGTGCCCAAGTTGCCGGATTCCGTGAAGTGCTGGGTGGTCCATTCACGGCGCTGAAGGGGGCTGCCTCGCTTCAGGTTTTGGCGGGTGACTTGCCGCGCCCGTAGGGGTCTAGGATTTCATTGCGCAGGCTATCCACACGACCAGGGGAACGTCGGGTTTCAGCGGCTCTGTGAAACCCGGGGATCCCAGATATCTGTATTGTTTCTGTGATGCTGTTCATTCTCTGTGATGTTGCATTTTATTCACGCCTTGAGCGAATATAATATATTGGTATATATATTAGTAGATGTTGTATATGTTTTTCATCCGCGCTAGTCCAGTCCCCGCTCTGTCGTTAGTAAGCTAACCTAACGGGTAATGACGGGACCCAGTGGCGAATGCGGATGGCATATACGTACATCAGTATATTTTCGTTCTTTGTGGTGTGATCAATGGATGGGACTGCATTGATTCGGATCAATGCAAAGTTAAAAACGAACCTAATCAGATGTTGTTGGAACACTTTTCAAAAAGCTGTTATTGCAAGGACGTTCACTTTTGTTTTGCATCGCGGTATTCATTTAGAATATCCTGCTCCTCAGTCGACGAGGCAAGGGCCGAGATCCCTTCACCGGGAGTGACCCCTTGGACAGAAGTTTGCGTCAGGGCATTAACTTCACTATAGCCGATTACTTTTGCTTTGCACCGTGGTATTCAGTTGGAATATCCTGCACCCCATTCTACGGGGAAAGAGCCGAGATCCCTTCACCGGGAGTGACCTCTTTAGCAACGGTTTTCGTCACTATATTTTCAAAAAGCTATCCGTTCCTTCAACGATATCAAGTTCATTACGTTAAAGGTTTTCGCCAGAAACCATTCGTAGCCCTCCGTCGTTTCAGACGGGTAGCACGTAGTATTCATGCTATGTTTGTTGACCTTCGTCAAGGCATAGTGTATGGTAGCTGCTTGTTACCTTTCTGCTGCATAGATAGATGCGTTGGTTTGGGACAGTCGTATAGCCTTGTTGACCTTCGTCAAGGGCTTGTACGGGTGGATTCAAATTAACCTGGAAAATGACGGGTAGAACTTGACATGTGACTTATGATTTGTTGACCTTCGCCAAGGTCATAAGAGCATGGGGCAGAAATCACATCGGGAGTTTCAAAAGTACTGAAACTTGCCAGATATGCGCATACCTTCTGGAGTGTGATACCGTGAGCGGATTCCGTCACGTTGTCATGCGATGAGAGTTGGATCCCGATTCCCACTGATGAGTTAGTTTACTCCTCGGGTGACCCCGACTAATTCTTCTTTCAGGTTTGGAGGAGAATTTGAGGTACAGTGGGAGGTTTCCAGATTAGATAAATTGGTAACCATTCTGATCTAGGTTAGAGTGCACGCTGAGTGTTTCTTTTCTCTCTCTCTTTGGCAGCGACCATTGACCCGACCCTAAGACTTTGACTCAGTGACCAAGTTGACCGAACCTTCTTAAACACTGGCTTTTGGATTGTCAGAGTTGCAGACCTCATTGCCACTCCTACTTTTACCCTTTTCTCCAGGACACCCCGTTTTACTACGAACGTCCACTTCCATTGGACAAAGCCATCGTATGGTTAGATACGAACTCGAAGGAATTCGAGGATGGTTTCCGGTTCTGGAGAAAACGGATAGGATTATTCAGTTGTCTTTTCCTTTTACCCTCTCTCAGGTTATGAGTACTCCTTGGTTTAGGGGTAGTACACCTGTTACGCAAATTGGATTGTCTTCTTCCAAACCTTAGGCTGGTGCCGACCGGTAGGGAAGGAAGAAAACCAATTAGCATAACGATGGTGTGCAGAAGGTATTAAGTTCAGACAAAGCAAGGGATTAGTAAGAGGGCAAAGTAAATTGCAACAGATATTCACGACCAAACCAAATATTTCGTTACCACTCCCACATCACCTTTGTATTTCTCCAGGACACTCCGTATCACTACGAAGATCCTATTTTATTGGATAATCCATCGTATGGTTATATACGAACTCGAAAGGAACTTGTTCCAGTTCGGGGATGGATCCTGGTTCAGGAGAAATAGGAATAAAGTACATTCAGGTGTCTTTTATCTTCACCTTCTCTCGCGTTGCGAGTGCTCCTAGGATTAGGACAGTACACCCTTTATGCTTATTGGATAGTCTTCTTCCAAACCATAGGCTGGTGCCGAACGGTAGGGAAGGAAGAAAACCATTTGGCCTAAAGGGGTGTGCAGAAGGTAAAGACTAAAGACATATGAAGGGATTTGGAGAGGTGGCAAAGAATTATACGGTTATAGTTGTGAATTTGGATAATGGAAGAGGCATTACTAAGAATACCGGGATACCCCACCGAAACATTTCAATGTTTCAGTTTCACTGTGTACTGTTAAAAGAAAACTGATTTCCCGATTAGATACTTACTCCAGGGTATGTATTTACCAGGTATGATTCTCACATCTGTATGGTTTTACAGATGATGAGAGGGAGTAGGTTATTGGGAATTGGGTGATCATCCTCATTATATCGGGATTCGTTGTAATCAGTGATATTTGAGGAAGTCACCTGGGTTGTTTGCCAGTCGGCAAATATTTGGTTTTGAATATCCGCCGTTATGCACCAATTTCAAATCGATGTATCTGTACGTCTATTTTCATAGAGTGAGATATACCTTTCTGAAATTATGTCTACGACATTTACCTATATCAGTGGATGGTTAGGTAAGGAGCATTAAACAACGGTGTAATTCTTCTTAACCATAAGTACAGTTTTCAACCTACGACACATAGTGAATGAGTTATCAGACTCAAGGGACTTATACAAAGGATTGTATGTTGCCCAGGGTCCATCAGGACAGAGGGGTTGGTCCTCGTACTATATTCGGTTTACTTATGACTTCTCTAATTTTTAGACCGGTGTTTCGTGAAAACACAGGGTCTAAGTTTTGAGGAGCTATAGGTATTTGAATAGAGTAGAGAACCAAGTGTAGCAAGTATCGGGATTCTTCAAGGTGATCGAAGATGTAGATACTTGTGTATGGTATTCAGTTGATAAAGAGATCTTGCTTCTCTTTCAGGTTACTCATAATTGGAAGTATTCCTAAGTTGAGTAACGCTGATCGGCCTTCTTCCATTTAGTTGACATGCGCTGGGGACAGCTGCATGATTTGAATCTGGTTCAATTAAATCAGTGCCTCTGTTTCTATATTGGATATAGAACAGTTCATATCTTAACGATGTTAAGGTACGGGGAGTTGTCCGGTTTATGATTAAAACCAAACACTGGACAACTCAAGGCACGTTTCTGTAATGGCTGTTTGTGGGTTGACCCAGGCTATGACGAGGGTTGATTTTCTACCATCTGGATGAACAATAGCGATATTGTTCTAGACTCGCCACAGTTTTGTTAAAAATGGATTTTTTCAGAAAACAGTAGTGGGAGTATGGTAGAACTGGAAGTGATTCCAGAACCACAAACGATTACTGAAGATTTGATAAGGAACCTAAAGATTCAATCTGGATTGACATTCCATTGGCCACTCCGCAGATATGGTGGGTAACTTCAGGCACCCGAGAGGTACTACGGTAGCCTCAAGGACGGTGACGGGGAAGTTCTTGTTTACCCACAATTACCAATGCTGTTGTTCCAGGCTGCGAGACCCGGCGGGAGGATGAGTATAGCGTCGTTCTGAACTCGCTTCAGAAGTGTACGTGTATATGACTCTGCCAGAGGGTTGTCGTAGTCAGTGGGAGCAGCGGAAGCATTGGTGGACAGGTTGCTTATGTCTATTTATAGACTAGAGCAGATGTAGCGGAGATAGATCATCTATTTCTGACGTGACAGTCATGGGTTTGACTTCATCAGAATAGGGGATGGATCTGTTGAGAAGGTAGTAGGGTGTGATGTCCTGGTATCTGGATGACATACACAGAATAGGAAAAGAAACTCCTATACTACAATCGGTTATACTTTGGTCGTCACACAGTGTTTTCTACACAAAGGACATGGATTTTATATCAGACATACTGGTTACTAGATCTGTGGTTTTAGATCTAGATTTGGGTGGTTTCCCAATCAGGGTACTTGACAGCATTCTAAGAGTATTTAGGATGGACGACTCCTGGCACGGTAGTGTACCTGCAGGTAATGGAGTTACCCTCTCTAAAGGTGTCTTACAGACTAAAGGGGAGAGGGACGTGCATGATTGGCAGATCACTTGCTTAGGCAAGTGAGTCAATCATGAGATGTCAAGTACCACACCAGATGTTGTTCTTGCACTAGATGCAATAAGTTGACATTAATCCAATCCTGGAGAAACAGTCGGAAGCAGTTTTAGAACATAAGTGGATGTTCTAGGGATATGATAACGACAGCCTCATTCAGGAGACGGTTATCATTCCAGGCTTCCAAGGTGACATGGACGACAAGGAGGTTGTCAGAGTTATAGTTTTCCCTCTGATGTTGGGCAGTATTTTGGACAGGTGATCCAAGGCAATACTGAGGGAGGCATGTCGCGCAGGATACTGATTAAGTTCAGTTGTCAATACAGTCTAAGAAGTTTGGATTTGGAGTTCATTTATGAGCTACGTCCCATCAGACATCCAGACACATTCTAAGACAGGTATTGCTCATTTCGGGAGATGGGTTTCTCCGCGAACTTGAGATAAAGAGAGACATAGAAAGAAACTACTAAGCGGATCCACTCACTGAGGCTATTCCTCGAACGCAATAGTTCCGCAAACGAGCTTTGTGAGACTGACTAGTAGAGGAGTTGGATGTTCGGTATCACACGGGCTGTGAGTATGCGACATCGCAATAATTAGCCTTGAGTGCAAGTGGGAGATTGTTGGAGATAGTGCCCTCAGAGTCAATTATTAGGTCACAGGTACGTGATTGTAATGATTGAGGGAGGACCTATCCCGGTAGGACAGTCTTACTCGAGATGATAGTATGCTATCTGGTTTACCTTTATCATCGTGTACTGCTTTAGGTGACATGACACGTCGCTATTACACGTTGATAGAGCCCCTAGGATTCTTGCTTGACCACCAGCAGTATGAGGGCGATCATATAAGTGGGAGCTGGGGGTCTACAAGCATATCCTTAAAAGGTCCCTAGTCGTGGGAGTTTCGAGACCGGGCATCGATACTCCATTAGTAGACTAGTGTATACAGTCGAGACCCCGACGAGGGGCGGTGGCTGGTCTCACAAGCCACTGGTGTCAGTTGGATCACCTAAGATGTATACAGGTGCTCGTTGGGTTATGAGTACACCGGACAGGACTCGCCGGGAACATGCTAGTTGGTCATATACCAGACGTCAGATGGCAGTTCCCTGGTGACATGTGTGCAGGTTAGTTCATCGACCTGGGGATCGTCATTTGTCTCGTGTGAGTTCCCACTGTACTTTGATTACTACCCTACCACGGCTCAAAGGAGTCGTGCAAACAGGTTTTAGTTGGGTACAGTCCCGAGCCACATGGAGGCAGTGAGCGTATCTTCAGGGGTTCGTCTCTCCCGGTATTGGGGGTGAGGTCGTGCTGTGTCTAGGAGAGCCATTACACAAAGTCCTTGGCCAAGGCAAGGAGATTTACTGGTAGGTATTCCAGTAGTATCTCAGGGTGTTCTGGGCTACACTCCGACACGACTTGTACCGCTTTTGGGGGTCTGACTTTTACCAACCCCCTAGGCCCGCCATGCGATACTCATAGACGAACGGACCGGACTGCACGGATATTGTCACTGACAGGCTCAGTAGGGTGTCAGGATGAGTTCGCTCATCGACGTCCCTTTTTGGTCAATAGCTGGTGGCCCGTTACGTATTGGCTTATACCTCTGACGTGCTAGTGGTTAAATCCACAGCCATAGTATTGACGAGTCTTTAGAGTCCACCACACTTTCAGTTACTCAAGTTTCGGGCGAAACGCTGTAGAGGCCGTATGGAGATATGGCAGGGTCCGATCAGATACGTGCGGTATTGCACGGATCAGGATCGGACAGTTTTGTACTAGTGGCCGTATAGTTATATGGCAGGGTTCGATCAGATACGTGCGGTATTGCACGGATCAGGATCGAACGGTTTTTACTAGCCGGCTTTGGTTTAAGCCGGTCCTAGTTTAGTACAGTGTAGATTTTGTCTCATTGCATTTGTATCCGGTCGGAATACAGATGCGGGTATGTATGCACAGTGTCGGGGTTTTCCTGTAATTTATTACGGGACCAGTTTACTGGAGTTGCCAGTTTGCATTCCGTTCCGGCCGGTTTTCGTTTGTTCTTTCCCGGCCGGACTTTTCCGATGGAGGGGGTAATTTGCAGTTTTGCAAATTACTTTTGTGGAGGGGTTTTATTGCATATATATTGATTATGATGGCTTTCTTTTCTTTGCACCATGCTTGCTTTGACTTGTGATTTGAGGGGGTATGGATTCAATAGTGCAAGCATGGTTGATGTTGATGTTGTGGTCACCTCTTGACTTCTCCTACCCTCACCTCCCTTCATGATGTATTTTGTTCCCTCCACCATTTTCCTTGAGGACTTGGCCGGCCACACATGAGGAGGAGAAGAAAAATGAGAGATTCATTTGTGTGCTTCATTCTTCATCTCATTTCCTTGCAAAAATTGGTAGCTTCATTTCCCTCCAAAGTTCAATCCTCATTCCTCCATCCAAAGGCAACAAACCCCAAAGAGACAAGTAGCCTCTACACTACACTTCCTACAGCATATCTTGAGCATGTCGAGTTGCCGGCTTCATGCTCGAGTTACCTCGGTATTGAGGCGGGAGCCCGTAAAAGACGAAGGCGATGTGGTGCCCTTTCCGGCGAGGAGGCGACGATGTGGACGGAGATCCCGCGAGGAGATCGGAGTGGAGATGAAGACCGGAGGACTTGGATCGTCGGTATATATCTCTATTCCCATTCTTGTAGATAGCTTAGACTAGTTAATGGTCCGATCCGGTTAAAGTGCGCGGTGGTGCCGGTTTGCAAAGTCCGCAAAAATTTAAGTTATTCACCGCTTCCGCATTCCGGCGTCGGATTGACGGCCGGGGCGCCGCCGTGCACTTACACCGTCCACGTCGCTAAAAGGGCAGAACCGACCGTTCAAGTCGCTAAAAGGGCATCACTGACCGTCCAAGTCGCAAAAAGGGCAGAACCGACCGTCCACGTCGCTAAAAGGGCAGCACCGACCGTCCACGTCGCTAAAAGGGCAGCACCGACGGTCCAAGTCGCAAAAAGGGCAGCACCGACCGTCCAAGTCGCAAAAAGGGCAGAACCGACCGTCCAAGTCGCAAAAAGGGCCGCATCGACCGTCCATGTCGTAAAAAGGGCAATGCCAGCTTTCCAAAAGGTGGGAACCGAATCAAGTCGCCTCCATGTGAAAGAAGATCCATCAATTTCATGCACACGACCCACATATGTGGTGTGCATTTATTGATGGGGGCCAATTTGTTGGGGTAAAAATTTACACCCCGGTTGACCAAGTCAAAATCAAAGTCAACCCCAAGCCAAGTGGGCCCAAGCCCAGATCCAGTGGGCCCATGCCTGGGTCGAGCCCGAACATGAAGCGGCCGGCCTCCCACCACGCCAAGATAAAAATTTTGTAATAAACAATTTTTTTGTATTTCTTTTATTTTATTTTATGGACAAATGTAAAAAAAATAGGCATAAAGCCAAATTTTTGTAAAGCCCATGGCTTATGTGCAAAAAGAAATGGCACATGAGCCATGGGATATGCAAAATGCCTTTTTGTGAAGCCCAAGGGGCTATGTGTAAAGTGTATAGCCTATAAAAGCAAAGATAATGAAATATCTAAACAACTTTTTTCTCTCTCTCAAAATTTTTTCAGATCTGAGATCTTTTCTCCTTCTTCAAGGTTCCAAAACCTTCTTCTTTCTCTTGAATTAAATCAAGAGTTTTACTCTTCTTTTTATAAAACAAATTAGTTTTTCACCACAAAACCCATAAAGGGGAACTCAGATCTTCCATTAGATCTCGAAAATAAGAGATTTTTAAAAATCCCATATCTCTTGATCCTCAAGATCCAGCTAACAGAGGAGGAAGAAGAAGAGCCCTTCCCATTAACCCAAAAAAAAAAACACTTAGGAATCCAACTCCACTCTGATTTCTCTTCCGAGAATCTTTTCAGGCTAAAAGCCTCCTTTTCTCTCCGACGCTCAAGCGCAGAGAGCCCACGTGCCGACACGTGGCGCGCTTGCGCTACAGCGCCCTGCGCTCAAGCGTAAAGTGCCCGCGTGCCGACACGTGGCATGCACTTGCTGATTTAGAAAGGTTTTATCGATCAAAAATATATTACCGCAATCAAGAACGGCGTCGCATGAAGCTAGCCGGTGAATATGGGTCAGTCCACAGGGATGTTGTAAATCTCCTTAAAGTTCTTACGAGCTAATTCCAAATGGTGTTTGGTCTTATAATTAAACCTAAAAATTGAAGTTGTGTGATACTAGGTTTAGAAACTTGCTAGGATTAGGTTTAGGGAAAATTTGGTAAACAAAGATCTACACCTCCTTCCAATGCCTTTAATTAAATATATCATATTAGTGTTATGGTAAATATTAATAAAAGGGATTAGGATGATTGGGAAGATTGTTCTTCCTCTAGATCCTTGTCCTTCCTTTCTTAATCTTTACCCTAACCTCCATGGAAAACCTTAAGATCCGGGCCTTTAGACTACGGTATCACCGTTACCTCGTGGGTAGAGTGCCGTAGGGAGCGGAATAAGAAGGTATGCATGGAGTTCTAATGTTCATAAAAGATTGGCAAAGAAAAGAGATGAGAGATCTTCATCTCTCAAACCCTTCTCTATTCCTAACCCTAACAAGCGAGGAAACTACTCGCTCATTGGGGGAATTAAGAAAGACATAATTTTTGTTTTGTTATTATTAAAGAGATGAAACATCTATTGCAAGTTAATAAAATTCTAAACTAAATTAAACTAGGGCAAGAAAAGAATTTACCTAAAGCAGAAATTGAAAACTAGAACTAGGGCAAGAATAATAACCTACTTACGATTAATGCACTCCAATCTTCAAAGAAAACAGAATTTTATTGATGAATAGAGGCATAGAAAAATACAATGGTTTGGGTTCTATTTATACTGTAGGGTTCCTAGGCACACACTAGAGGTCTCACAAGGCATCAACCATGCCAAATTCTAATTTTTTCGGTGCCGAGAAACCCTAAAGCAAACGTTAACTAGAGTTTAGGCGAAACGAAATGCTACTAAACTACTTTAGTGCTAAGTGAACGGAAATACAACCTTTGTAGATCCGGTCCTCCACCTCCATAGCTCCGTGATGATGTCCCTCCGCCGCGATCATCGGATCCCGGACTCTCGCGGTGGTTTCATCGAAGAAATGATCGGGCTAGGTCGATGACTTCGATGCCGAAGATGATCTACATCGAGGCGACTCTAACTCGAGCTCCAACTTCACCAAGTCATGAAACTTGTGAAGAAAACACCCTATACTACATGGCAAGTGGTAGAGGATGAAGAAATATGAAGTGGGTTCACTTTGGATTTGGATTTCTCACTTGGATTCATCACTTGAAATTTTGTAGAAAGCTTTTCTTTCTTCATCTTGACGAAGAAGAAGAAGAAGAATGAAAAAGAATGAATTAATTAAATAGAAAATTCAAGTGACCCTTATCATATTGCAACCATGGTTTAGTGTAGAGAATAAACTAGGGTTAGGTGAATGGTTAGGTTTAGGAAAGAGACAAAGTGGTCAAAGCTTCATGAAGCTTCAAGGTTAAAACAAAAGATGCCACCATTTTGTTTCTTGCCCAAAAATAAATAAACAAAATAAATAGTTAAGAAAAGATAATAAAACCCTAACCATTCACTTAAACATAGTTTAAAGTAAACATACACCCAAACTTGCATGTATCATCAAACATGATACAATCAAGTGCAAAAAAATATATCACATATACAATGTACACATCAAGTGAGAAAATCCATTCATAAGTGAACCAATACTAGTTAATGCAAAGTAATATATCAAATATATAATTATACATTAAATCATTAAATCAACACTTGATTTAACGATCCGGTCATATCGCATATGACCGACTAATATCCAATGTATTGACTTATCGAATCAATCCTCGATTCGATATCTAGGTTATATCGCATACAACCAATCGATACATTCATCGCAAGAATAGAATACGGTATCACATGCACGCATTATTCTCGGTCCCGCACATATCTCATATGCGCTTCTATTTCGTTTCGCTTGAGCCAGGACACCTCTGTGTAGGACTCTAAAGACTCGTCAATACGCCGGCAGCAGTCATATCAAGCACCCACAAGCCGCAAGCAGTCTGCTAAACGTAACGGCCACCCGGGTATTGAGCGATCAGAAGATCGACGAGTAAGCCCGCTCACACTCCTGTGAATCCAACCAGTAACACTTACCGTACAGTCCGGTCTCGTCGTCTGATATGTCGCATATCTTGCCTAGGGGTGGTAAACGTCAGACCCCAATAGCTCAATAAGTCGTGTCGATATGAGGTCTATAACAGTTCGAGAAACTACTGGTAACACTTACCAGTAAATCTCAGCAACCCTGGCCAGGGATTTCCGGTTATAGCCAATCGAACACTGCGCAACATCAACTCCCTATACCGGGAGAGACGAATCCCCTCCTATCGCTCATTGCCTCCATGTGACTCGGGACTGTACCCAAAAACCACCGTTTTTCACGCCCTCTTGGACGTGGTAAAGTGGAAATCAAAGCACAGTGGGAATCACACAAGACTCTATGACGATCTCGGGTCGACAGACTAACCTGTACCAGTGTCACCAGAGAACTGCCATCTGACGTAAGGTATAATACCATCTGGGAGTTCTCGGCGAGTCCGTCCAGTGTACCCAGTCTCCACTGAGCACCCGTATATCATCTCTGATGTCAAACACCAATGGATATGGGATCATCCATCGCCCATCTGTATGGGTCGAGAAGGTATACGCTAGTCTACTCTGGTATATCGATGCCCCGTCTCGATACACCCACGAATAGGGACCTTGAAGGATGTACTTATGGACTACCATGTCCCCACTAGTATGATCCGCATCATAATCCAGGTAGTCAAGTACACATCCTAAGGGCTTTACCAACATGTAACAGAGAGATAATCAGTATACACGTTAAGGTAAAGAGCAACCAGATAGCATACTATCATATCGAGCAAGAAAGTCCTCCCTATATATGTCCAAGCATCCACTACAATATACATCCTATATATAGTAATGGCCTCTAGGGCATACATATAACTAACATATAGGACATAGAAACCCTAGGTTTACAATTGATCCGCATGTCTGAAATTACAAAAATACCCTTAGGAAATCTTTTCAGCGCCGCACCCACTTTTTGGTAAAATTTTCACGAAATACGGGCTTCTTCTGGCCGCGGAACCGCGGCAATGGCAGGCTTGGGCCGCGGTTCGCGGCCCTTTAGCAGTCTTGGATGTTGAAAATTTAGGGTTTTTTTCTGGGTCTTTTTGGGCTTCTGGTTCTTTGGTTCTTTTATCAATTGGGCTTCTACATTAGTTCCAGATCTTCAGTGAACAATTTGCAATGGCTTTTTAACCGTTTGCCTTAACATTTTGGACCTTGCGTTGCCTTGTTGATTGTGAACTGTTCTTCGTCTAGGCTTGACTAAGATCCTCCTATTTGTTGGTCAAAAATCCTTCTTTTGTGTCGTCTTTTGTCTTTTTCACTGTTTTCGCTCCAAGAACCTATAACCTGTACTATATAGCAGACATGGGTCAAAAGCACCTGTTTTTATTGTAAAATGCATAAGAATGGGGAATACAAAATGCAATATTATGATATGAACAAATACCCCCAAACTTATCTTTTGCTCGTCCTCGAGCAAACTTATTTTTTTATTCTCGACAAAAAAAATCTAACCTAGCCGCACTTTCGCAGGGAAACGCGATTGCACTGAGCTCGTGCAACAAGCCGTTAAACCTCTAGGTATCCCTAGTAGGAGGAGTGTTGTCTCCTGAGGGTTTTCAGCGGATTACACCCACAAAATCCTATCAATTTGGCTTTTCGACTTTTATTCTCCAATTAGGTTTTCTAATAAGGAATTCTATTATCGTCGACTCGTAAATTATCCACCCACATTCTTCACACTTCCTCATCATCTAACTTAAGATTACATATGTTCTATAGACATACTTAGCTTTCGGCATTTCTTAAGTTTTCCTTCTAGGGTTCCATCTCCACTTAGGAATTTTTATCAACTCTACTAAAGATACAAGTTTTATTCTTCATTCCTTTCTCTCATCTAAACTCCAATCACATATCCCTACGTGTGTGTATAGATCACCCCTACACTTGGAAATTCAAATCAAGCAATCATACTCTTGTCCGTTATCCAAAGTACTTCTTAATAGGTGAATGAATTTTGCTTACACATCCTTCATGCGACCGTTAATACTTCTTGAGGTACCAACGACCGATTACAAAATGCGTTTTCACTTTAAAGCGTAATTCCTAGTTTTGCAACACCCAAGTCTTTTAGCAGTGACTCCTAAACCAGTTGGTCTAAAGCACTAGGTGATGAAGCACCCTCGCTAAATATTTTTTCTATTTTTACAGCCGTAAGTAATCACAAAAACCAGTGTTCATTTTTTTTTCTTTATTCACTTTTTTTCTTTTATTTCCTTCGTACTAAGGACTTTAGACAAGAGCATTTCAAGGTCTCTTCTACTATTCCAAGTTTCAAGGTGCGTGATTGTGCAAATTGTAGGGTATACATTTTCAGAATCTAGACTTAAGCTAGGGGAATTATTTTTCAAACTCATACTCTAATAAAAATATCAATACTTTTCCTTTGTTTAACTTAGCCCAAGAAGTGAACTCAAAATTTGCCTATTTCTAAATAAACTACAAAGACATATACTTTCTACCGCTAAACTTTAAGGAAGGTTATTTTTAGGGTTTTTAATTTACTAAGTCAAAGATTTAGTTGTTCCTAAAAAAGTAACTTATTTGTCAAACTTAAGTCAAATAAGGCCAAAATTGAATACATTAATTTTTATAATTTTTTTGAATTTTTTTCAATTTATGGGTTTTTAAAAAAATTATTTTTCAAATTTTTATGATTTTTATATAAAGATGCAATGCAGAAATTAAATATGCAAAAGGAAAAGAAAAATATATACAAAATGAAAATATGCAATGCAAAAGATAACTATATACACCACCATCTCCCCGGCCCCACGTCGTGCCCTTGAGCGTGAACGTGATCGCTCCCCTCTAGCCAATAGGGTTTGAATACCCCTCTCAATCTCCGTCAGCCGACGGTCATGCTCTCGTGCCGTCGCCCTAAACTCGTCCCTCAAAGAATCGATTCCCCTTACCGTTCTCCTCATTAAACGTGCATGCTCTTGAGGGGTTAGCTCTTCCCCGCTCGATGTCGAGCTAGAGCTAGGGGTGCGAGCGGGAATATTTTCTGCCGTTCGGTTCGCGACCATATATCAGTAAGTCTAGAGTAAGACGAAGTAACGCCCTCAACAAGTGGTCGAACCGGAACTCCTCCCATCATATAAAAGTCAAATTCCTCGACGGGGAGAAAATAACGGCAAAGCTGGGTGACAAGCATAGGACATGGGTAGATGGTACCCCCTTTTCCCCGCACTTATAGAATGAAGCAAAACAGTACACATGTCGAACCGTGGATTCTTCGTCATTAGTGTATGCACGACATGTAAGGAGGGGGTGAAAAAAGTCATGTTGTGAGAACTGCCAAAGATGTTGTTTTGTGCCCACAGGCACACAGTAAAAATGTTCGCGAAAAGGGTCCGTGCTTGGATACCCTTTCGCGGCTCCCTCACGCAATCATTGCCCATCAAGGGCATATAATCCTCAAACTGTAGGGGGTGGTCATGTGCAGGCAAACGAGGTATAAGTGTGACCTCGTGGATCATATCCCTATCAATGTGAATTACGCGATCTCCCCAATTTAATTTAATGTAGCCTAAGTCATCGAGACTTCTATCCTCCATGGATTCATAAAAAATGGTAACTAGATCAGGTAGAGCAAACGCAGAGGATGATTGTAGGTCAGGAAATTCCATCCCCTCTGCTCTATTTCGTGTGCAAAGTAGCTACCGTACAATTCGTGCGAGAAAACTGGGGGGAAATCCCTCTCAATTGCATTTTGTGTGTCATTTTGCTTTTACAGAAATTCAAATGCTAAAAACAGAGAGGAATTTAACAGTGTTACCTCCCCTGAAAATTTCAGGGGCTGAAGATTGCAAACGGCGGCGGAAGCGCGGCACTAGGGTGCTCTTGCGGCGGATCGCGGCGATCTGGCGGCGGCGCTTCGTGATTTTTCTGGAGGTGATAGGTGGCGGCCCTAGGGTTTTGTTTAGATGAAGAAATTTTAGGGTCAGAGAACAGGGGGGCTCGAGACTTATAAATAGGGAGGAAAAGATGGAGATTTGTAGAAAAACACCCTCCAAAATGAGGGTTTTATTTGTAAATAAAAAAATTGTCAGTTATTAATTCTGAAAATTTTCAATTAGGTCCAAAAATATATATATATTTTTTTCTTTTTCAAAATTTTTATTTTTTTATGGTATTTTGGAATTATGTATTTACAAATTATACACACCCCCAAACTTATTTGAAATAATGTTCTGGAGAAAATGGAAATTCGGGGTGAAAGTGGAGGAGAATTAATTGTGTAGATCGGCTCCTGCAAAAGCAGGAGCTCCTCCGATGGGTCCGCTGTGAGGAACGGTTTCAATCGATGTCTATTCACTTTGAATAAAGTACCATCCTCTGGATTATTCAAGATCGACCGCACCGTGCGGATAAACGGTGCGGACTACAAAAGGTCCCTTCCATCTAGAACGGAGCTTGCCGGGGTGATAATGTAACCGAGTATCGTAGAGTAAAACCTGTTGACCAGGTTTAAATGTTTTTCGCAAAAGGTGTTTATCGTGGAACACCTTAGCTCGGTTTTTAGCAATTACGGCATTATCATATGCCTCATCCCGCAGCTCTTCTAGTTCATTCAACTGCAGCTTTCGATTGCTGCCCGCATCTCCTAAAGATAAATTCAACTCTTTGATAGCCCAAAATGCCTTGTGCTCAATTTCTACTGGGAGGTGGCAAGCCTTCCCGTAAACAAGCCGGTATGGAGACATTCCCAGATCGGTCTTGTATGCAGTACGGAAAGCCATAGTGCATCGATCAATTTGAGTGACCAATCTTTACGGTTTTTAGAAACCGTTTTCTCCAAGATTTGCTTAATTTGCTGATTCGAGACCTCGGCTTGCCCACATGTTTGGGGATGGTATGCGTTGACAGCTTATGGGTGATAGAATATTTGCGCATTAAGGACTCAAAAGTCCTATTGCAAAAGTGAGAACCATTATCACTTATTATCATGCGAGGGTGCCCAAATCGAGAAAAGATGTGTTCTTTAAGAAATTGAACGACAACCTTGTTGTCATTCGTTCGACTAGGCACAACCTCGACCCACTTGAAACGTAGTCAACCAGCCAAAAGAATATACATATTTCCACAAAGAGTTAGGAAATGGTCCCATGAAGTCTATACCCCAAACATCAAAAATATCCACAACCAAAATTGGTTGGAGCGGCATTTCGTTTCTCCGCGATATCCGGCCCAAGTGTTGGCACCGGGAGCAAGTTTTGCAGTATC
Organism: Agapanthus africanus; assembly: GCA_030015575.1. Taxonomy (NCBI): domain Eukaryota; kingdom Viridiplantae; phylum Streptophyta; class Magnoliopsida; order Asparagales; family Amaryllidaceae; genus Agapanthus; species Agapanthus africanus. The sequence continues at coordinate 116,392,227 of CM057347.1, forward strand.
GTATGCATCCTTGAAGAGCTCGTGGCCAATAGAAACCACACTGCAAAACTTTCTAGGCTGTCTTCTTTGGGCCAAAGTGCCCGCCACATGCTTGATCGTGACAAAAAGACAGCACACTCTTAACCTCATTTCCGGTACACACCGACGAATGATATTGGGTCGGAACAATATTTAAAAAGATAAGGTTCATTCCCAGTAAAAATGCTTTACTTGGGACAAGAATCGAAGTTTATCTTGTTTCGACCAATCTTTAGGTATCAAGGCGGTGGCTAAGTAGTTTACAATATCGGCGAACCATGGTTCGCAAGAAACGGTCAAGAGTTGCTCATCGGGAAAAACATCAGTGATTGGAAGTTCAAGTGTAGGCGAAGAAGGAAGTCGTGAAAGGTGATCAGCCACTACGTTTTCACATCCTTTTTTGTCCCTTATGACAAGGTCAAACTCTTGTAGCAAGAAGATCCAACGTATTAGCCTCGATTTAGCATCCTTCTTCGCAAAAAGGTGGCGAAGAGCTGAATGGTCCGTGTACACTATAACTGAGAGCCGATTAAATAAAGGCCGAAATTTTTCAAGTGCAAACACAACTGCTAAAAACTCTTTTTCCGTAGTTGTGTAGTTTAGTTGGGCCTCATTTAGTGTTCGGCTAGCGTAATAAATCACGTGCGGCATCTTGTTAATGTGCTGTCCAAGAACAGCACCGATGCAAAAATCTGATGCGTCGCACTTAATTTCGAAAGGGTGCATCCAGTTTGGAGATGAAAGAATAGGCACAGAAATGAGAGAGTGTTTCAAAGACTCGAACGCTTCCATGCAAGTTGAGTCGAAATCAAATGTTGTGTCCTTGGCCAATAAAAGAGTCAAGGGTCTAGCAATCTTACTAAAATCCTTGATGAACCGTCTATAAAAACCGGCATGGCCAAGGAAAGCTCGGATATCTTTGACGCATTTAGGAGAGGAAGATTAGAAATGACTTCAATTTTGGCTCTATCAACCTCTATGCCGTTTTGCGAGATGACATGTCATAAAAACAATGCCTTCTCGTACCATAAAGTCGCATTTCTCCCGATTCAAAGTTAGGTTCTTATCCCTACAGCGGGTCAAGTACTGCGTCAAGATGTCGTAAACACTCGTCGAAGGAGTCACCGAAAATGGAGAAATCATCCATAAAGATTTCCAAAAAACTGTCTCCACCATGTCCGAAAAGATCCCCATCATACACCGCTGAAATGTAGCGGGTGCATTGCATAACCCAAAGGGCATGCGATGATAAGCAAAAGTGCCAAAGGGACAAGTAAATATGGTCTTGTCTTGATCCTCTTTGGCGATGGGGACTTAGTTATACCGGAATAGCCATCTAAAAAAGCAGTAGAACTCGTGCCCCGCCAATCGTTCTAGCATTTGGTCAATGAAAGGTAAAGGAAAGTGGTCCTTCCTTGTCACGGCATTGAGTTTTTCTATAGTCGATGCAAACTCGCCACCCCAGTTTGGGTGCGAGTAGGAATTAACTCATTTGCCTCATTGGTAATGACCGTGATGCCCGATTTCTTTGGCACAACATGAATGGGGCTAACCATTGGCTAGTCCGAGATAGGGTAAATGATACCACTATCAAGACATTTAACATTCTCCTTCTTGACCGCCTCTTTCATAATGGGGTTGAGGCGTCTTTGTGGATCCCTTACCGGCTTGGCATCATCCATCAAGTATATTATGATGTTCGACTATGAGGGGACTAATCCCCTTGATGTCAGCCATAAACCAGCCGAAAGCTTGCCGATTATTATGTAATACCATTAAAAGAGCCTTCTCTTGCTCGAGAGATAGAGAGGCAGATATGATAACGGGTAAGGTCTCATTCTCACCTAGATAAGCATATTTTAGGTGCAGCGGCAAAAGCTTTATTTCGAGTTTAGGTGGTGAAACAATAGATGGTAACAACGGAGTAACTGTTTCAAACTCAATTGATTCCATCAAAGGTTCAATTCGAGTGTACACAACCGACTCGAATGGTTCAACTAACTCATCCGAAAAAGCAAAAGACTCAAACTCGGGTGGAGAGTCTTCAAGATCGTCAACAAAGGTGAAACATTCATAATCTTTGTCCGTCGTGAAAGCAGTGTTGGATTCTAGGAGGAACGTACTAGTGGCGTCAACATTACTGTGATCAAACATAAAATTTTCGAACTCACAGTCCTCCTCCGCGATCTCATTGATCGAGCAAACATCAAGTACGCTAGAATTAGGCTCGCAAGGCTGACCTTCCTAACTTGAAAATGTTGAGTTCAACTGTCATATTGCCAAAAGATAGATTCATTGAACCGTTACGACAGTTGATTACCGCGTTAGAAGTCGCGAGGAATGGTCGACCAAGTATCACCGGAATTTGACTCCGGGGGTTAGCGACAGGTTGTGTATCCACTAACAATAAAGTCAACGGGAAAAATGAAATCCCCTACTCTAATTAACACATCCTCCACCCTCTACCCTAGGATGGGTGATTGATCGGTCGGCCATTTAGAGAGTACAATGAGTGGGCTTAAGCTCTCCAACGCCTAATTGTTCGTACACCGAATAAGATAGCAAATTGACACTCGCACCAAGATCTAATAGTGCTCTATTGATGTTCTTGTCCCCAATGGGTTATCGAAATAGTAGGACAACCGGGGTCCTTGTGCTTTGGGGGTAAAGAATTGACAAGAGCATCACTAACAGCACTAACCACGAAAAATTTCTTTGGTACTTGTGACTTCCTCTTTTTGGTGCATAAGTCCTTTAAGAATTTTGCATATGAAGGAACTTGTTGGATTGCATCCAAAAGAGGGATATTTATGTAACCTGTTTGAACAACTCTACAATCTTCTCCATCTGTGGAGTTGGTTTATTGGATCTCAACCGATTTGGAAAAGGAACATTTTGAAAGGTTGTTGAGTCCAATTTTTGCGGATCAGATTGTTGAGTTGTGTAGATGTGTTCGTGTTGTGAGAAGTGGGTCCATTCGAGCTAGAAGAAGTAGAGCCGTGTGAAGGATGGAGAATAGGCTCTAACGAAGAAGAAGAAAAAGAAGAAGAAGGTGAAGAAGATGAAGAGGGACCACCGGCAGGGGTGTCATGGTTAATACCCACATTGTTTTGCAACACTATTCCGGATCTCAACGTGGTCACAGTATTTACGTTATGATTATGCTGTTCATATGCAACATGTGCGTGACCGGGATTTGGCAGTGGTTGAGACGGAAGCTTTCCTTTCTCTCGCTCTTTCAACGCAGCGTTGAGTTGTGCAATTTGTGCCTCAATAGATTTGATGCTTTGATCGTGTGAGGCACTGTTTTGCACCAAAGATTGAATAGAAGTCTCTAATCTTGCTGTAGATTGTGTAGATTGCTTTAGGAACGCCTCTAGACTTCTTTCGAGCGAGCTAACCTTGTCATTATTAGGTTGAACAAAATTGTTTGGCGAGTAAGAAGTGTTAGGCACAAAATTGTTCACTTGATTAGGGTAAGGTTGCTGTTGGAAAGGTTGTTGAAATTGAGTTTGTGGAGGTGCTTGTTGTTGTGGAGGAGGAGGCCTTTGAAAATTGTTATTTCTTGGAATTGTTGATTTTGGTTCCAAGCGAAATTTGGGTGGCTCTTCCAACCCGGATTGTATATCGAAGAGTATGGATCGTTTCTTTGTCGTTGCTGAAAGGCAGCATTGACTTGATCCTGTCCTTGTGTTGATGCAGTGTAGGGACACTCTTCTGTGAGATGTGATGGATCCGAACAACAAGCACAAACAGTTCGAGGAGGCACAACGGGGGCAGGAGAAGGCGATGAGATTTTGGTCTCAAGCGCTTCTAGCTTTTTTGTAAGAGCGGCCATCTCGGCCTTCATAGCAATTGACATCTCTACTTGATGTATGCCTGCCCTAGGTTGACCAATAGAAGAAGATGATGATATGGTCTTGGTGCTCTCCCACTGAATTGTTTGTTCACTAAGATCCTCAAGAAACTGCCACGCTTCGTCACTAGATTGGTTAGAAAGTGACCTTGACAAATGGTTTCTAGCAACTGCTTCGTTGTCGGGTTCAATCCCTCGTATAATGTTTGGCAAAGTTGCCAACTTTCGATCCCATGATGAGGGCATTGAACGAGTAGGTCTTTGAATCTTTCAAAACACTTCCAAAATGGTTCGGAAGGAAGCTGTGAAAATTGTATAATCTCATTACAGATTCTAGCAGTTTTGTGATGAGGATAGAACTTTTTAAGAAAAGCTTTCACAAACTCGTCCCAATTTCTAATTGAATGTGATGCGGTGCTGTATAGCCACTTCTCGGCTAGGTCACATAAGGTGAAAGGAATGACCCTTAGCCTTATAGCGTCATCACTTAATTGGGTTGTTTTCATCATAGCGCAAACATTTTGGAATTTATTGATAAAGATATATGCATCTTCGGATTCCAAACCATGAAACTTAGGCAGCATATTGATGAAGTGGGGTTTGATCTCAAAATTGTCCCCATTTGCCGGTGGGAGGGAAAGACAAGTAGGAAGGGCGGTGCGGACGGGGTAGAAGAGATCCTGGAGCGTGACTCGTGTGGGCGCTTCAACAGGCGGGTGATTCGAATTATTCGCACCTAACGGATGTGGAATCAGTCCCGTCGGTAAGGTGTTGTTAGGATTGTATCCCGACATACCTTCGGAAGAAGAATGTGATAGTGAAAGTGAAGAAGTGGACAGGATTTCGACTTCGGAGTCGAAAGGTTCGTCGGTCGGCACCAACGAAACACGAACTAATCGGGCGCTAGGGTCCCTAGTCCAACCGGACATACACTAATAGGGTTAGTGCAGTCGAAAGATGAAAGACAGAATATGGAGGTAAGAAAACGTCAATGAGAAGAAGTGGTGAAAGTGAGTGCAAAGATTTCTTTAGCGACAAGTTGCAAGTTTTGAAAAGATTTTTCCTTTTTCTTTATTTATGTGAGCTTTTGCAAAAAGATTTTTGAAAAGAGACTTGTGACACAAATGCAATTAACCACAAATGCACAATTAGGCCTAGGTTTAGGGTCACCTAGATCAGCTAGACAGCTCCTAACTGTTCCAAAGGGCTAGAGATAGGACCTCAAGCCGCCTCTTCACCGCCAATTGCGGCCAGGTAAGTGCCAGGTAAGTGGGAAGGAACCACACTGTGGGCCTAATTAAAAACCACTAGCCTTGACACACTTGCCTAGGCACCGCAAAGTCAGGTTAGGATAAACGGCCGATGCCTATACTAGTCCTATGTCCTATTGAGCGCGACGTCCTTAGGGCTGAGTCTAATATTTTTTAATTAAGAGTGGTCAATGCAAATGTTTTAAGTGATTTCTGGGGTCCTGGGAAGGGTATTGAAATCCCCACCCAATCTGAATTGGTCAAAAGCCCCTTAAAGTCAGATTAATATATGCAAACCAGTAAATCACTTGCAATCAATTGCTATTTAGCGCGGCGCAAAGAATCCTGCAGAAAATCAATTATTGGAAGGGGGAAGAAGATTTTTAGCGCAAAGAATCCTGCAGAAGATTTGGCAAAAGAAATATGGGGATATGCATAGGGGAGAATGAGAAAACAAACCAAGCAAATATCGTACAGAGAGGAGTTAGGAAGACCGCGGAACCGCGGTTTTGACCGTATTAAGGCCGCGGAAACGCGGTTGGGCTGCGGGATCAGGTCCTGAAAAAATTTATACGGCTCTGTTGTGGCAATCTCCGTCTGTTCTGATGTACCCTTTTCTGATTTGCCTTCTATGTTGTTTCAGATCCTTCAATCCTCCAAAGATTCACAAAAGAAACCTTTCAAACAATAAAAGATGATAGACTTTTTATATTTTTTGATTTTTTCAAATTTTTATGATTTTTTATATCTTATATTAACCCGAAATTACAAAAAGGAAATTTTACGCCATCCCCGGCAACGGCGCCATTTGATTTAGAGAGATTTTATCGATCAAAAATATATTACCACAATCAAGAACGGCGTCGCATGAAGCTAGCCGGTGAATACGGGTCAGTCCACAGGGATGTTGTAAATCTCCTTAAAGTTCTTACGAGCTAATTCCAAATGGTGTTTGGTCTTCTAATTAAACCTAAAAATTGAAGTTGTGTGATACTAGGATTAGAAACTTGCTAGGATTAGGTTTAGGGAAAATTTGGTAAACAAAGATCTATACCTCCTTCCAATGTCTTTAATTAAATATATCATATTAGTGTTATGGTAAATATTAATAAAGGGGATTAGGATGATTAGGAAGATTGTTCTTCCTCTATATCCTTGTCCATCCTTTCTTAATCTTTACCCTAACCTCCATGGAAAACCTTAAAATCCGGGCGTTTAGACTACGGTATCACCGTTACCTCGTGGGTAGAGTGTCGTAGGGAGCGGAATAAGAAGGTATGCATGGAGTTCTAATGTTCATAAAAGATTGGCAAAGAAAAGAGATGAGAGATCTTCATCTCTCAAACCCTTCCCTATTCCTAACCCTAACAAGCGAGGAAACTACTCGCTCATTGGGGGAATTAAGAAAGACATAATTTTTGTTTTGTTATTATTAAAGAGATGAAACATCTATTACAAGTTAATACAATTCTAAACTAAATTAAACTAGGGCAAGAAAAGAATTTACCTAGAGCAGAAATTAAAAACTAGAACTAGGGCAAGAAAAATAACCTACTTACGATTGATGCACTCCAATCTTCAAAGAAAACAGAATTTTATTGATGAATAGAGGCATAGAAAAATACAATGGTTTGGGTTCTATTTATAGGACATAGAAACCCTAGGTTTACAATTGATCCGCATGTCTGAAATTACAAAAATACCCTTAGGAAATCTTTTCAGCGCCGCACCCACTTTTTGGTAAAATTTTCTCGAAATACGGGCTTCTTCTAGCCGCGGAACAGCGGCAATGGCAGGCTTGGGCCGCGGTTCCGCGGCCCTTTAGCGGTCTTGGATGCTGAAAATTTAGGGTTTTGTTCTGGGACTTTTTGGGCTTCTGGTTCTTTGGTTCTTTTATCAATCGGGCTTCTACATTAGTTCCAGATCTTCACTGAACAATTTGCAATGGCTTTTTAACCGTTTGCCTTGATATTTTGGACCTTGCGTTGCCTTGTTGATTGTGAACTGTTCTTCGTCTAGGCTTGACTAAGATCCTCCTATTTGTTGGTCAAAAATCTTTCTTTTGTGTCGTCTTTTGTCTTTTTCACTGTTTTCGCTCCAAAAACCTGTAACCTGTACTATATAGCAGACATGGGTCAAAAGCACCTGTTTTTATTGTAAAATGCATAAGAATGGGGAATACAAAATGCAATATTATGATATGAACACTTGCGCTACAGCGCCCCTGCGTTCGAGCGCAAGTCGCCCATGTGCCGACACGTGGCGCCAGCGTTCGAGCGCAAGTCACCCCTGTGCTGACACGTGGCGCCCTTGCGCTCAAGCGCCAGCGTTCGAGCGCAAGTCGCCCCTGTGCCGACACGTGGCGCGCTTGCGTTCAAGCGCCAGCGTTCGAGCGCAAGTCGCCCCTGTGCCGACACGTGGCGCGCTTGCGCTCAAGCACCTGCGTTCGAGCGCAAGTCGTCTATGTGCCGACACGTGGCGCGCTTGCGCTCAAGCGCCAGCGCTCGAG